>BSBK01005573.1:0-514179 GCA_027943335.1 Chamaecyparis obtusa | reverse complement strand
ATATATATATACATATATATTATATACATACCTATATATATATATATCTATGTATATAAATATATCTATGTATGTATGTATATATATGTATGTATATATATGTATGTATATACATACATATATATATATACATATATATACATACATATATATATGTATGTATATATATCTATATATACATATATATGTATATATATATACATATATATGTATATATAGATATATATACATATATATGTCATATATACATATATATATATGTATATATATATATATGTATATATAGACATACAATATATATATGTACATACATATGTAAATATATATATATATATATATATATATATATATATATATATATATATATATATATAGTATATATATGTATGTACATATATATATATATATGTACATATATATATGCACATATATATACATCATATATACATATATACATACATATATATATATATATACACATATATACATATGTACACACACACACACACACACACACACACAGATATATATATTGGCGAATAGATTTGTCTCCTCTTTAAATAAATCTTTATAATGAATCTATGCCTCCTTGAAAATAAATAATTTAGCAACAGTGGGTAAGCATGAAATAATTGCTTCCCTCTGAATTTTATGAGGTACATCTCCCTCTCTAAGATATTCAATGAATTTTAAAACAAATACAAAGATATGTACTTTTGACTGAAAGTACTAAAGGATCTCTCAAATACTCCTAGGTATTGAGGTATTTTTTAGGAAATGTGAATATGAAAAATTAAGATTAAAGGAAAGAACAGTTCTTTTAACTACTAGAAATTAACTTCCTATAAAATTATGACAAGAATTATTTGGAAAGATTGATAATCTTAGCGCATAAATCCAACAATACAAAGCAGGAAATATATCAATTCACAAAGTAATCAATATATCATAAACTTAAATTCAAAGAATTTAAATCAAGCTTGGTATTAAGATATTTATACTTGTATAGAAAAAAGGTCTAAAAATAGTGCAGATTACTGTATCTTCCCCTTTAATTCTGCTCCAAATAGAAAAGATTTAAAACAATACTGAAAAAGATGCTAAGCTAAGTCTAAATCTAAAAATTCTAACCCTTCTATCATTTTATCTCCAACATATACAGTTTTCAATCTGGGAAGCCTCCCTGAAACTCGGGCCTCTCGGATTAACAAAAATACTAAATAGTTAGACACCAATTTTAAACAAAGTAAAAGTTTAAAGACATATGAAAATCTTAAAAATGCAAGATTATTGCATATCCTCCACTATTGGTCATCTGATGTGGCGCTCTGAACTAGTTTTTAGGTCCTGAATGTATTCACTACTCCTGAGTTGATGAGAATGCAAACTCTTTAGGCCAATCAACTTTGATCGACATGCATTCTTCTCCCACTTGAGCTCTCAGATCTTCTGCAACTGTCTGGGCAAGTGTCCTCTATTCTGAAATATCATGGATTCCATATTTGCTATTCTGGTAAAGTCCTGGGCCATAGGTTGTTCGTTCTCCTTGAGGGCATTCATAGCATCCACAAAAACTTTTTGATCATGGCATCCGCTTCCCTGTTTCCTTCATCAATCTGCAGTATACCTGAAGGGTTCACCACTTTGATATCTTTCAGTGTGTCAGCATATATTTCCTTAATTTCTTTCTCCATGGCGATGCGCACTTGAAATCACGGCTTTGAACAAAGAACCTTTCCAACCTAGGTTCTATTTTAGAATAAATTAGCATGCACAGATCAATTAGCTTCATCAGAATCTCTAATAGGAACTTAGCTACCCCATAT
Source organism: Chamaecyparis obtusa (assembly GCA_027943335.1). Classification (NCBI taxonomy): domain Eukaryota; kingdom Viridiplantae; phylum Streptophyta; class Pinopsida; order Cupressales; family Cupressaceae; genus Chamaecyparis; species Chamaecyparis obtusa. Next base: position 512,353 of record BSBK01005573.1, on the reverse strand, counting down.
GTTTCTTTTCCTAAACCTGAGACACAATGATTGTACATTTCTCTTCTTCCAATTTCTATCTCAGAATCATGGTCTGGATTTCTCCAAGAAAAGATTCCCCATCTGCACAAGTGGTCATGAATTCTTAGATAAATTTTCTCCCTTCCGCTATGACCACCATCAACCCAGTTCTTCATTACCTCTATTATAAACTCTTCCCTTCTACATTTTTTTTAGCAGTCTCTTGGTGTCTGTTGACTTGGGGTCAAAATCTTGTGGGATTGAGCCAATGGAAGTGCCTTAACATCACTAAGTGAACTAATAAATTTGGCCATTATGATTACGAGATGTTTAAGCTCTCTTTTTTCTTTACCACTTTTTGGGATTGACTAAGCATTTGATCAGCTGAAAACTTGAATAGGTGATCCCTTGAATCCCTGGTTAGCACACTGAATTCCATTTTTGTGACCTTAAAGTCCTTTTCTTGGGGTTCTTGAATTCCTTCTTTGGGTTTAAAGGTAGCAATTTCAGTAGTCACTTTTCATGTAGTGGGATTTGTGGTTAACCTTGCATTGCTTTTTTGATTTTCTTTGCCTTTGGAGTGCAGACAACATACTTAGTGATTATTTCTTTAACTAGTAGGGAAATAGGCTTGAAGCTTCTTTTTCTATTCACATAATCTGTTAACCACATAGGAATCAAACAAGAAACCATCCTATTGTCAAGCATCTTGGCACGAGTTACTTTAGCTTGTTGAATCTCAAGGTTGTCAGAAGGTACCTCTTGTGTGCTAAAAATGTTGTCACACTTCTATGAGTCGTTAAATTCAAGATTTCTCAAGAATGAGGTCTCAAATGGTGACTCATAGCTCTCTATTCATGAGTGCAAGGGTTTATGATGAAGGCCCTCAAATTAGACCTAGTTTGTGCCCATGCAAGTACACCATAAAATGAGAGATTCAAAGAGGAAAAGGAAGAATGCTAGTCTCCATGATCATCAAGTATGCATGCAAATGAAAATGGAAACTATTCTATATGATAAAAATGCATGAAAGAAAACTAATCTATGAAAGAAAATGCATATGCAAGATTATTCTATGAAAGGAAATATGAATCTAATCTAATATGCAAGTGCAATATTAATCTAAATGGATTGCCATGGAAGCATGAGAGAAGAAGACAAGAAAAGATGAGTTTCAATATCCAAGCTCAAGTGCTCCAAACTCTTCTCCAAAATTTCTCTTCAAACCTGCAGCATAACAATACTTAAAATCTAGATGCATCCAAATGAGAAGGAGAGGGCTCCTTTTAAAGGAAAGCGGACGGTCAAGATTAAGAGGCAAAAAGAAATGAGCAATGGTGGAGATTAAATCTTGGTTGATCCATGTGCTCAAGATTATTTTAGAGGCAAAAAGATGAAAAAGGCCCACCACTTAAAAGTATGTGCATTTAAAGTGGAGAGAAAAAGCGATTTTTATTTATTTTATTTCCCTTTTCAACACAAAGAGAGATTTTAAGTGGGGTTTTTATTAAAAGAGGAATTTTATTTTAATAAGATGATTTTATTTAATTAAAAGTGAATTTTTCTTTTAATTAAATGAGGCTTAGGATAAAATGATCAAACCTTAGGAAATATTAAAATAATTAAATTAATTATGATTTGATCATGGAAATTAATTTTTGAATTGAAAATATTGCAAGGCGTTGATTCAAGAAATTGATAAAATGAAGAATGGGGGCCCAAAGTCTAGGCGACCATTTTAGGGTGCATACATTTGCCCCTCTTTGGGTAATGTGTGATCTTTATGGGAATACATGTAGTCAAAGAATGAAGTTGAAATGTGAGATCGATTTGGGATCACAAAAAAACCCAGGCGTGTGATTGATGAATGAGAACACATCAGGATAAAGATAAGCTGATTGAAAAAGACAAGGCCAACACCCTTGTAAATAGGTAATTGTCAAGTCTCAAGCAAGGTTTAAATGATAGGTTTGATAAAGCTAAATCAAGGATTGAATTTTGATAGGTACTACCCCCTCATGATTGAAATTGAAATGAGATAGAGGAGAAATAGTAAATTGATAAATTTGATCAAATCGAGCTAAAAATAAGGTTCTTGATGTAAGATGAAAGATATAAGGATCACTGAACCAAGGTAGATCATTAAGCATGAAAGATTATGCCCCAAGGTTGAATTAGAAGAAAAGAAGTGGGATTAAAGTGAATGGGAGATCGAAGTTTGGAAGAGGTGAAAAAGAAATGAATAGAAGGAAGATAATTTGCCTCAAGAAAGAGGCTGCTTGAAAATCAATCAACTATTTAAGATAGAGAATTTCAATTGAGATCATGAAAGAAGATAAGGAAATGAAGATCAAAATGTGATCACAGTTGATTAAAAGTCCAAAAGAAAGATGAAGGAAAACCCTCTCAAACTCCTAATGCAACCTAAAAATGTAAATTAACATGAAGTCTAACAATGCAAGCTACATGAAAATGAAAAGGTGTACTCGCAATAGAGAAATGATAACATAGGATTTTGTGTTCATCATTCATTAGATAATGTTAAGGAACTTATTTTCATCATTGGGCCATTATCAACAGACATCGAAAAATCACACAATCATCACTAATCACAAGCACAACTATGAAGATATGAATGTGATTTATATTGGATTGGAATGTGGAAAGATTCTAACATAAGCATCAAAGACATAAAGGTCAAGATGACTTCAATGTTAGCTTAGCCAATTTAATGTAGCAAAACCATGCTTGCATCAAGGCACAGATGCCAGGATGACCATAAGAATGATTGTGCAAAAATAGTCAAGGATGATGCCTCAAATCTCCTAAGTGTTTCAAGGGGACAACAAGAGACACTCTAGAGTTTCAAGACCACACCCACAAGTAGAAAGAAAATAAAAACATGCCCCATGCCCCAAGTCCTCTAGCTATGCATCCTGGAGAAACTTATTAGACAAGAACAGTCAACGAAAATTAATAACAGTCAGCACACAAAGAAAATATCATGACATATCTCATTAAGTGTTACATTTAAAAATTTAAGTGTGTTCACTAATACTGAGTTCCGAGGATAAAGATTGAATGCTTGCAAGCAGGTAAGACCACATGAAAAAATGGGTAAGACCAAACCAATAAGTGTTGAGAAACACTCGATGCCAGGGGTTGTGTTGAAAAATAAAGTTGGGGAGGTGTTGAAAAACACCATTTGCAATGTGTCCTAAAGACTAACGCATCCAAGAGACCAAAGCTAACACAGTTATGCCCCCTAGAAAAAGACAAAGACCAATTCCAAACCAAGGCAACAAGGACAAGGCATGATGGAGAAAGGCTAAGTGTCGAGGATGCATGCTTAGAAACAGGGGTGCAAAGGCCTCAAGTAGCCCCCATTTCTAGGTTTTGACCACTTGGATTTTATTGCAAAATTTTTTTTTTTTTTTCTTTTTTTAGGACTTTTTATAATTTTTTTGTATTTTTTCTACCAAGGCGCCTGTTTCCAGGTTTTCACCAAGGCACTTTTTTTTAAAATTTTTTTGATATTTTTTGTATTTTTGTAATATATAATTTTTTTGGAGATACATCAAAGTGCCTATTGCTAGGTTTTCACTAAGATGATCATTTTTTCAGCACATTTTCAAATTTTTAGAATTTTTGACAATATACCATTTTTTTGGATTTTTTTCAGGATCAATAAGTATGTACAAAGGATGCCCCCAGATAGAACATGCATCATGGATAGAACTTCTTGAGGTGCAAGACATTGATAGGATTAGGGAGCTGCTCTCCCTCTTCAGTAGATAATAAATAAGCACCTATCCCAAATGCTGCTATAATGATGTAAGGTCCAAGCCAATTAGATTCAAATTTTCCCTTTTGATCTCTATGTTGTTGATTCTTAAGATTTTCATGTAGGACAAGATCTCCCACTTGGAATTCTCTAGGGTGAACCTTTTTGTTGAAGGCTTTGGACATGCACTTTTGATAAACCCTCATATGGTCAAATGATGCTTGACATTTCTCATCTAGAAGTTCAAACTCTTGAAGTCTCATGACACTGTAGTCTTCATCTATAACTAGACCTTTGAGGGAAACTCTAAGTGAGGGAATCTCAACCTCTAAAGGTAAGACTACTTCAACACCATATGTAAGGGAAAAAGGAGTAGCCCCAGTAGGACTACGAATACTCGTTCTATAGGCCCATAAAGCTAGATTTATCTATAAATGCCAATCTCTACCATTCTTATGAACTGTTCTGTGTAGGATTTTAAGAATGGTTTTGTTTGATGCTTCTGATTAACCATTTCCTTGCGGGAAGTAAATGGAGGACCAATGTTGTTTAATCTTTAATTTCTTGTAGAGTTGCTTAAGGTCCTTATTTTTGAACTAACCTCCATTGTCAGTGATAATCTCAGAAGGCACTCCATATCGATAGATGATATGGTTTAGAATGAATAGAGAGACTGTCTTGCCCGAGGCAACATAAAGTGGGACAACTTCTACCCATTTAGTGAAGTAATTAGTAGTAGTGATAATAAAATTGTGTCCACCTGATGAGTTGGGATGAATCTACCCAACAAGATCAAAGGCCCAGTGCTGAAATGGCCAATGAGATATAGAAGGGATGAGCTCCTTGGCTGGAGCATGTATCAGGTTGCCATGTTTTTGACACTTTTCACATGACTTTGCAGAAGCTACTACATCAATTTGCATCGTAGGCCAATAGTACCCGGCCCTAAGAAACCTTCAGGCCATGGCAAGACCATTGGAATGTCCCCCATAGATGCCCTCGTGAATGTCAACTAATGCTTGGTCAGATTCTTCTTTTTCTAAGCATCTAAGAAGTGTTCCATCTAGACCCCTCCTATACAAATCACCAGAGATAAGGGTATGACAAGAGGTGTTTTGGGTAAGGTTTCTGCGTTCAGATCAGTTAAAGGTTTTAGGAATAATGCCATCATGAAGGTATGAGTAAATGGCACCATAAAGGGATGACTCATGACCAACAAGGGTACAAATAACATGGCTTTCTTGGGAGTCATAAATAGGGTAATGTAGCTCTTCCACCATGAATTCAAATCTGGATTCATGCTACTCTAACTGAAGGGAAGCAAGTGTGGCCATAGCATCAGTTGCTTTGTTTTTTGCTCTAGGGATTTGCTGAAATGTGGCAAATGTGAAATATCATTTCAAAGAATCAACCATTTTCTTATAAGATACCAATTTCTCATCTTTTGTTTGATATTGTTAATTAGCTTGGTTGATTATCAGTTGTGAATCCCCATAGATGTGTAGCTTAGTGATTCTCCATTCTATGGCCATTTTAAGTCCATTAGTTAAAGCTTCATATTCAGCAATGTTGTTTGTACATGGGAAAAATAACTTATAAGACTTAGGAATTGTGTACCCATGAGGAGAAACAAACAACACACTAGCTCTTGAACCATTTTTCATAAAGGATCCATCAAAGAACATCCTCCATGTTCTTTCAGTCATATACATGAGGTGCTCATCTGGGAAGTCAACTTGAATGGGTACACTATTTTGAATTGGGAAATCAGCCAATTGATCTGCTATGGCTTGCCCTTTTATGGCTTTACATTCAATGTACTCTATGTCAAACTCAAAAAGGATCATCATCCATTTAGCAAGTCTACCTGTGAGGGTAGCCTTACTGAGTAAATACTTGAGTGGATCAATTTTTTCTATGAGGTGTATTGTGTGCGCAAGCATGTAATGTCACAACTTTTGGGAAGTGAACACAACTGCAAGGAAAGCTTTCTCAATGCTGGTGTATTTAACCTCATATGAAACAAGAGTATGACTAATGTAGTATATTTCTCTTTCTTTCCCATTGTCATCAAGTTAAGCTAGTAATGCCCCCAAGGAAGATTATATTGCTGAAACATATAGAATAAGTGGTTTCCCTAGGATAGGAGGCATTAAAATAGGAGGATTTGCCAAGTATTTCTTGATTCGATCCATGCTCTTTTAACAATCCTCATTCCAAACACATTTGAATCCTTTGTGTAAGTTCTTGTTAAAAGGTTGAGCTCTATCTACCAACTGTGAAATGAACCTCCTTATGGATTGAACACGTCCTTGAAGATTCCTCATTTGACTAATGTTTTTAGGAGGTGGCATATCCATGATTGCTTGGACCTTTTTAGGGTCTACCTCTATTCTTTTTTCTAAAATGATGAATCCTAGTAGTTTTCTAGAGGTGACACCAAATGCACACTTCTTAGGATTTAACCTTAATTGAAATTGTTCCATGCGATCTAGAATGACTTCTAAATCATCTAAGTGTGTGTCTCTTTTCTTGGATTTGGCCAAAGTGTCATCCACATAATCTTCCATGTATTTATGCATCATGTCATGAAAAATAGTTGTCATAGCTTGTTGATAGGTGGATCCTACATATTTTAATCCAAAAGGCATAACATTCCAACAACAAGTACCCCATGCACAAGTGAATGCAATATTTTCTTAATCTTCGTGAGCTATCTTAATCTGATTGTATCCAGAAAAGCCATCCATCAAGGAATAAATCTCATAACCCGCAGTCATGTCCACTATCATATCTATATTAGGGGGTGGAAAATCATCCTTTGGGCATGCTCTATTGACATTTCTAAATTTTTTGCAAATTCAGATGGATTTGTCATGCTTAGAAATTGGTACAATGTTTGATATCCATTTAGCATAGTCAATAGCTCTTATGAATCCTACACCAAGGAGTTTCTCTAATTCTTCTTTGACTAGAAGAGCTATGTGTGGATGCATCTTTCACAATTTTTGTTTGATTGGTTTTACACCTAGAGCTATGGACAAGTGATGCATAATAAGATTAGTGTCCAATCCTAGCATATCTAAGTAAGTCCAAGCAAAATTGATCTTCTTTTTCTATAAGAACTTAGTGTAGGCTTCTTTTTCTTGTGTTGACAAGGACTGAGCCAAATGTACTATTTGTGGAGCCTCAGCTATACCCAAATTGACTGCTTGTGTTGGCTCAACAAGAATTGAAGATCTGTCTTGAAAATAGCTAGGGAGACGATTAAGTACTTCATCCTTAGGTGCCTCAGAGAGGTTTTCACCCTTGGATACGTCATTTATTTTTACTTTTTTTGGTTCTGATATCACCACACAATGGTTTTCGCCATCAAAACTCTTTTTCTTTTTTTCTTTTCTTTTTGTTTTGTGACTAAGGTACTTGATGTCTGGCTTGATCATGCTGGTAGCCGATTCACTGGTGGAAGAGACTATGGGTTCAATGGCATTTAAGTAATAGGTTATCTCATAGTCATTTTGGAAAGTTAAGAGCTCAGGTTCTTGATAGCGTTGGGACCAATCAATGAAGTTAGGATGAGAAAGAGGTAAGTCAATGACTGGTTCAAGGTTATGAATACAAATGATATCATCTTAGGTGACTGAAGAGTCAGAGTTTGTCAAGTATCCTTCTAAGTTACCCAAATCAAGATTCATCCTAACAAGTGAAGAATCATCCACTACAGAAACATGTGGGTTCAAATCCTCTAATCCTACATGGGACTCGCAAGCTACTTTGAGTTGAGAACTATAAGTGTGGATGACATCAACATCCCTATCAACTATAGAAGGATCTGAGAGAGTGTCCCATTCATACTCACGTGAATCTATTTTTGAATCCCGACTATGATGTTTACACCATGAAGGTTTGGGACATCTTGACGTGGAAGCTCTAATGTCATCAAGGGTAACATCTCTCTCCATCAAATGAACAATATTCTTGTGTTGATGTTCTTTGATGGGATCTTCTACATCTGATTCATTTTGTTCTAAGTTTGCAACTGTCACATGAGCAACTGGATTATCTGAATCTCCCCAAAGGAGATTGGTGGAAGGGACCCAATCTTCACACATATCTTGTTGATTTGTCAAATTAGGCATGTATTTTGATTCATCTTCACTATCTGACTCATCAAGGATAGGAGCAATTTTCTTGTTATGATTCTCAAATCCTAGGCCAATCGTCTTCTTAAACTTGCCTCCAAAAAGAGCATGATCAAGAGGTTCAACTCTAGCATCCAACCTCTGACTAAGAGGGCCATTTCTAGGATAGCCCATATTCCTGACAAAAGTATACCCTCTTCCATAAGCCTTAGGAGAGGGAGAGAATTTCTCATTATGCATGTATTTATCTCCTTTAGAAATCTAGTCTTTAACAACCACCTCTTCTTTCTCATCTTGAATAGGCACTGAGGACTCTACAAATGTTCCAAATAAAGTCATAGCCAAAGAGGAAGGTCTCACTTCCTGTGAAAGCTTTCCATAAGACCTAGGTGAAACTGGATCTTTGTGAGGGAGCTAAGTTGGTACCCTCCCATACCAAGGTCTACTGACTTAAGCTTGTCTTTACATTTTGCTAAGGTCGCATTGAAATCTTCTTCTTCTCTATTGAGGGGAACATGAGTACTTGCTAAAATTGAGTTGACAGATAATGTGCTATCCCCAGGTATACAAATTTCTACTCCATTGTAGGGGAACTTAACACATTGATGGTAGGTAGAAGACACTACTTGCATATCATGAATCCATGGTCTACCAAGTAAGATGTTGTATGCCAGAGGACCAACATCAACAATTTGAAACAAAATATCCTTCTCAATAGGGCCAATCCTAACAGGAAGGATGACCAACCCTTTGGAACTTCTTTCCATCTCATCATAGGCTTTGATAGTGATCTTCTTTCTGGTATCTATGACTTCTTCTGAATAACCCAATATCTTCAAAAGACTTAAAGAACAAATATTAAGCCAAGCACCCCCATCTATCAACACACACCTAACATGGGTTTTGTGGATCATGGCTTCAATACGAAGGGCAAGATTATGTGGGTGGCTCAAAGCTTTATCATCATCCTCTAAAAAGGTAAGGTAATGAGGGCTAGCAATATGATTAACCATGTTTTGGAATTTTTTGACATCTAAGTTGTTAGGGACATTCACTATGCATAATGCATTCTCAAGGACTTGCTTATGTCTCGAGGACAACTCTAAGAGTTCAAAGATCAAAATATGAGCTGGGATTCTCTGCAATTGATCTACAAGATTATAACTCATTTTGGGATTAACTACTAGTTTTGAGGTGACATTCTTGGATGCCACTTGCTTTGGTTTATTGGGTTGACTTGAGCTAGGTCCTCTAATGACAATGAGACCTCAACTTCGAGTGACAACATTAAGAGCTTGGGATGACATTCTAGAGTTAGGACCCCTTAGCATCACAATAGGTTCTTCATCAAAGATAGGAGGAGATTCCATGTCTAGATCATACCCATAGGGATCTCTATTTCTCATCATGTTGACATTTTCCTCTACAACTTCAAGCATGTTGACAACATTCTCTGCAATTGTGTAAGTGTAATTGATCTCAGCCTTGCCATTCTTAGGTTTAGAGGTTTCCCCCTTTTCATACTTGGGCAAAGGTTCTTTGAAAGCTTTATGATTAGCATTAGTGTTCAATCCATCTATCTAAATTTTTCCATTCTCAATGAGATCCTGGATGATATGCTTAAGTTTCCAACAGTTTTCAATATTATGTCTAATGGCATTTTGAAATTTGTAGAAGGATTTCTCATCCCACCAATGTGGCTTAACATTAGGTATATGATGCTTTGCAGGATCTTGAGGATGTGCAAGGTTGTTGGCAATGAGTTTTTTGAAGACATCCTCATATGAATCACCAAGTTTTGAAAACTGTTGCCTCTCTTTCTTAGGCTTATCTTGATATCTTGGCTTGTAGTCTTGTTGGTTAGATGAGTTGAGCATCATAGCTTGAACAATGCTAGACAAGTGAAGAACAATTTGATCCTTAGGTTGAGAAGAGTCCACAACTCCATCATTGACCATTTGTTTGTTCCTATTCCAATGTGAGTTTTTCCCTTTATCCTTATTAGAGTTGTTATTTTGACCATTGTTGTTTTTTTTGTTGTTGGCCAAAATTCCTTTTTCTTTCAAAACATCCTCAATCCTCCATTCAGTTTCAACCATGGTATCAAAGGAATCAAAGACCATCTTCCTAACTTCATATCGCATCTTAGGAACCAAGTTTCTAATAAGGATGTCAATCTTCTCATCTTTGTGAATGGTCCTAGAGTAGCAAGAGCATTGTCATCTCCACCTTTGCAAGAAAGTGACAAAGGATTCCCCTTGATTTTTCTTTAAATTTCATAAGTCCAACATGGTGACAGATCTTGAAAGGTTGTATGCAAAGTGTTGAACAAATCTATGAACAAGTTCTTTGAAAGTCTTGACGGGGGGGAGTTATGTTGGTAAACCATTCCATCGCTTGACCTTTAAGACTCCTTGGGAACAATTTCATAAGGTAGGAGTCATCTTGATGGAACTCAAACTCATAATATAGAACTGACGCACATGATCATGTGGATCTCCATTACCATCATACTTGTCAAATTGAGAGATTTCAACCTTTCTAGGAAAATCTTTCATGCTCACACTCTTGTCAAAAGGATTGGGAAAAATTGAGTCAATATTGAATGAGCTCTTGGGTGCCAACATCTTTTCCATCATATTATGAAGTTGGTTAATCCTTTCTTCCTGAGATGGACCTTTCTTCTTGATCTTTCTATCCACATCAAAGTTGTAGGGGACTCTAGCACATTTTTTGATCAAATTCGCTAGGAACTTATCTTTGTTTTACTCCACATACCTCTCCACATGCTACTGGAATAGTGGTTCTAGTTGCATTTTCATGAAATCTTGAGAATCAAGGTCAAAACTTGAACTACCACCACCATATTGTGAACCATGGTGAGCACATTGAGAAGGTTTCCTTAAGTTCCTAGGAGGTGTTTGTCTCCTATAATGGTCTTTTTGTGAAGCCCTTTTTCCTCTAGGGATAAGAGATCTTGAAGGTGTTCTTGAGCATCTTCCACTTTGTGGAGTTTTAGGAGGGGTAGGTGGAGGAGAGTTGTTTCCACCACCAACACACATGTTGTATTGATCATTAAGCTATTGCACCAAAAGCCTATCTCTCTCTTCTTGTGCGGCTCTCCTTTCTATATCCAATAAGGCTTGTCTTTCTGACTCTAGGAGTCTAAATTTCTCTTCCTTTGCAGCTTGTTCATCTAGGAAGGCTTTCTTTTCATTCTCAATTCTTTTGAGTCTTTCACTTGTGTATCTTGAAGTTGTTTGAAGTGGTGAACTTGGTCTTGAATGTTTGAACAAGTCATTAGTGTATGCAGCATTCACATGAGTATCATAAGGTTCATCGTCTTGACTGTCATGTTGGGATTTCTCTTCTTGAGAGAGTTGCCTCCTATCTCTCTCATCCCTTTGATGTGCATCCAAATATCTAGTAGAAATAAGAGATGGGATTGGTTGATTTTCATGAGATGAACTACCAAACAACATGCTATCTCTATGTCTTTCCAATATGCTATCAATACTTCTATCCCTTTCTTCCCTCTCCCTTCGAGTCATGGTATAACTCATATCCATATCTGATTGAGAAGGTGCTAAGGATGTGCTCAACTTTCTAAGATTACTCTTGGGATCAAACCAAGCTTCTAAGATATTCCTAGGGGATTGATCAAAGACATGCTCTTTTCCCTTACATTTTTGGTGAGTTTGAACTAAGGGCAATTGGTCAAAGACTACTTGAGGTCATTTTCCTTGATTTACTTGGTATCTTGTTGTAACCAACATGGAAGAAAAGATCCTAGGTGATAAGATTACCCTAATAAATGATGGTACCAAACTAGGATAGTAAAAGCACTCAATTGTCCAAAAGAGAGGTGGTAAGATATAAATTTTTGCAAAAGGTATAAACCAACATTGCCATAGAGGTTCCCAATCAACGAATAAGTATCCTAACACATATGGATTAGGAGGATGATTTACCCAAATTATATTTGATTGAAATTGATTTTGGATGGAAGTGAATTGGACAAGAGATTACTGAAACTCTCCAAGCATGTTATCAAAGAATCTAAAGGTTTACTTTCTCAACAAGGACAATCTCCAACTAACCGATTCCAAGCAAGGTCACTTGTGAAATCAAAGAATAATAATCCAAGAGGTCAAGAAATAGGAACCCAAGGTGCAAGAAAGCTTCCAAAAGTGAGGTAAGTGACCTACTATAATCTGGATCGACCAAGGAAAATTGGAAATGACACAAATCAGCTCAATGTTTTGATAGACCAGGGTACAAGTTTGCATGAGGAAATGTAGTCCCGCATGAGGAAATGCCAGGGATCATGTGAGAAAATTAAATGTCATGTGAGAAAATGCTAGGCTCATGTGAGAATGTGCAGAGCCAGGTGACAAAATAGGATCAGGCTACTTAACAGTAAGTTTGTAAACTCAGGAACTCAATTTTTTGTTTGTTTTAAAAGATTAGGTAAATACATCAACATATTTTTATCATCAATCAAGCACACAAGATAGCAATCAAGGAGTTCAAGAAAACAATGTCTTCAAATAATGGGCAAGGGACAAAGCAACCTTGCACATGAACAAGAATAGTGACTTAGTATGCTACTTCTTAAATATTTTACTTGTGTATGTTCTTCAAATGTTTTCCAACCACTCACATAGTCCTAAAAAGACAAATTTGGTTGCACTATGGTTCTTAGTAATGGTTTGACTCTGCAAATTTTGCAATTTCAAGAGGGAAAACTCCAATCTAGGCACACTGGGGTTTTGACACATTCTAAGAATTTAATCAATTGAAGATGCTGAGGAGATCTGACAGCCCAACAAGAAACTACACCCATTGAGATTTATTCCACAAGGACATTTGTATAGAGGTTGTCATGACCATAGCGAAAATGGCTATTACCGCTTGAGGTTCCATCCATGTGGTTGACCCAATAAAGGAAATGTCCAATATGGTTAACCCTCTCTAACAAGGTGAATCACAAAAAGGACCACATGAGAACTTGGTTTAGATTCAAGGATCTAAGTTTTTGGTACTACCCAAAAAAGGGAGTAGAGCATAATCCTCTAGCCTCTTCACTTCACCCAAACATAGCAAGCAAGTTCATTGACATGCTAAGAATGAAACCACCTCACCAAGGTTCATGATGTCAACAAAAATGTCTACCGAGCTCTCTAAATGGGACCAAGAGAGAATATACCGATCAATGTTGAGGACTAAACCAAGTATGACCGTGAGATAGTAACAATATCCTCCCTACCTACAAGGGGTTCTATCATCAAGAAGAGCTTTGCAAGAAACCCACTCTCTCAAGAATGCCACAAATCATGTTCATAGGGCCTAATTACTATGTGAAACACATATGCAAGAAAGTGAAACTATGTTCTTTTTAGAGCCCAAAATTGAAGTGAGATCTATGAAAGAAATAAACACTCAAGCTAGACACATGAGAGATTCATTTTATATTCCAAAGTCCAAATGTTATAGAGATTGTAGTAACTCACCTTAATTCCAAAGATCTACAATCCAATTCTATGCTACCTCGGCAATTAGAATCAAGGAAATAAACACAACAACATTAATGTTAGAAAACAACAAGAAAACTAGCAAATCTAGAAATTTATGTCTCTGTTGTCAGAAAGTTCATGTGAGATAGTACATAGGGCCACATGAGAAAGTACATAGAGCCACATGAGAAAGTACCAAACCCATGTGAAAAGTACAAATACTTGAGTGAGAAAGTACACAGACCCATGCAAGAAAACACCTTTGTCATGTGCATAAATGCTAAACCAGAAAAACTTCACATGATATAGCAAGAAAATTCACACGAGGATCCATAACAGAGACACACGAAAGTACAGACAGCACACAAAAATCATCATAAAAATAAAATAAAATAAAATGAGGCAAGAAATGCAATATTTTGCCCCATGGTGGGTGCCAAAAATATGTGCTAAAATGTTGTCACACTTCTATGACTCATTAAATCCAAGATTTCTCAAGAATGAGGTCTCAAATGGTGACTCATAGCTCTCTATTCATAGAGTGCAAGGGTTTATGATGAAGGCCCTCAAATTAGACCTAGTTTGTGCCCATGCAAGTACACCATAAAATGAGAGATTCAAAGAGGAAAAGCAAGAATGCTAGTCTCCATGATCATCAAGTATGCATACAAATGAAAATGGAAGTTATTCTATATGATAAAAATTGATGAAAGAAAACTAATCTATGAAAGAAAATGTTTATGCAAGATTATTCTATGAAAGGAAATATGAATCTAATCTAATATGCAAGTGCAATATTAATCTAAATGGATTTCCATGGAAGCATGAGAGAAGAAGACAATAAAAGAGGAGTTTCAATATCCAAGCTCAAGTGCTCCAAACTCTTCTCCAAAATTTCTCTTCAAACCTGCAACATAACAATACTTAAAATCTAGATGCATCCAAATGAGAAGGAGAGGGCTCCTTTTAAAGGAAAGCGAACGATCAAGATTAAGAGGCAAAAAGAAATGAGCAATGGTGGAGATTAAATCTTGGTTGATCCATGTGCTCAAGATTCTTTAAGAGGCAAAAAGATGAAAAGGCCCACCACTTAAAAGTATGTGCATTTAAAGTGGAGAGAAAAAAGGATTTTTATTTATTTTATTTCCTTTTTCAATACAACGAGAGATTTTAAGTGGGGTTTTTATTAAAAGAGGAATTTTATTTTAATAAGATGATTTTATTTAATTAAAAGGGAAGTTTTATTCTAATTAAATGAGGCTTAGGATAAAATGATCAAACTTTAGGAAATATTAAAATAATTAAATTAATTACAATTTGATCAAGGAAATTGATTTGAATTGAAAATATTGCAAGGCATTGATTCAGGAAATTGATAAAATGAAGAATGGGGGCCCAAAGTCTAGACGACCATTTTAGGGTGCATACACCTCTTGATTTTTCTTAGGGTACTCAGGTGAAAAAGAAATATCTTCATCATTGATGTCGATGTCAATGAAACTAGAATCTGGAGAGGCCATCTGAGCATGACTTTCAGACCTAGTCCTCGACCTTGTTCGGGGTGTAGTAGGGTGTCCACCTAGAATTGCTTTCTTTTTGGATGAAGAGATCTTACCTGCATCAATGACCAAAAGATATGTGTTAGATGAATCAAGAAACACTTCGACTGAGATAGAATCGACATTATTTTTCTCAAGGGGTGTTCTCTTTGCCTTGCCCTATCTTTTTCTTTTCTCCTAGTCCTCTATAACTTAAAAAATGAACCTAGCTCTCTATTTTACATTATCTTCTTCTCCTCTCATCCAGTCTATCTCAGGAAAATCCTCTATATTTGAAACATCATATCTTGGTTCGATAATATGAGAACCATCTTCCTCTATTCCATCTATATCAAACTTCAATTGTAGGGTTTTGATCTAAGGGAGTAACAACCTGGAATGGTCCTTTTTTCTAACTACCTCTTCATCTCTAAGGTCTTCCCACAAATCTTCAATATGTGAGTTTGGTGATGGATGATTACTAAGACTTAGGAATCTTCTTGCAAAACCCTTATTATCAAACCCTCTACTTGAATCATAAAACTACATGTGGAAACTCACTAGGTTACTTCCTATTATTGAAGCATCAATCATATTTTTGCAGGCCATGGCTCCAATCTTGATTGGGAACATGGAATCCACTTTTCCTTTGGGAGACTATTGTTAATCACAGTGAACATTTGCCTACAAAATTATGCTAAAACAAAGTAGTCAAAGGTGAATCTTGGAAATTTGAGAGGTTCTTCATCAAATCCTCCTACTCTGATGTATGTAAACTGCGGGAACTAGATGTAGAAGCTGCCATAGTTATAGACCAGTTTCTGAGCCTCTGGAGAGATTCTCTGCTTTGGGGTCCCTGCTATTTGATAACACATTTTTCCTAGGAAAATGTCATGAACCCTTCTGTAGTCCTCTAGGACTCTATCTCTTCTCAGCAAGGTATAATATTCAAAGATGTTTAAGTTTTCACTCCAGGGTTCATGAGGAATTGCTCCAAGATTTTGAGTACATGCAAGGCAATAAGTTAAATATGAGGACATTATTTTCTTATTTCTTGTGGTTGCTTAAGTTGATCTCTTAATGAACCATCAATTATCTCAGCCCAGTCGAGATTCTTCTTCCCATCTAAAACAATCTCTATAAAATGATACATCCAATCTTTAAAAAGAAGCACTTGTTGTGAACCTTTCACTCTGTGTAACAAAACCATTATGTCATGCATATGGGGTTTCATGTGATCTTTAGTCAAAAGCTTAGGCAACCTGGAACCTCCTTTGTAGAATGACTTAGTCCATTTACGTGCAATATTACTACGATTTTTGTCACTTCTTTCTTGGAATTGAGCAAGTGACTGAGTTGGAGTAAAACTAGCAAAAGCCTCGTGAAGTATCTTGAAAATAGAAATTATTGTCTCTTGGGTTACAAAAACACACTTAGACCTGACATCATAGTGGTTTATGCACTGCTGGATTAACTCAGGGCTTAGTATAGCTGGGGGAAAAATTGCAGCTTCAAGAAACCCACTGGACAAGAATTCTAAACTATAATCTTTTTCTGCAATATCCATCAAATTACTGACCATTTTCTCTACTTCAACCCCTAACAAATTAGTGTACGTAATCACCAGAGTATGACACTCTAGCTTTGTAGGATTTCTGAAGAAATACATGCTAGACTTCATTTTTCTTCTCCAAAAACAAACAGAGAACAACAACCCCTTTGAAATCACACTATCATGTAGAAAATAGGAAATAAAAAGGAGGCTTTTCAACAATTACCTGTATTCTGTCAACTTATGAAAACACCCTCTTTCTTTCATAGTTGAGACTCCACAATTCCAAATTGTAAAGAAATGAGCTAAACAACATACTTATAAAAAATTCCCATACTGCGGAGTCCAACTAGGAAATGAGCATTAATGAGGAAATGAATTCAGAGTGAAGTGAAAATGCTGATGTGACATAGGACTACTATTATATTTCACAACTGTTTGAAACATCATTAATTTCTATTTAATGTCGTTACTTCTCTTGTGATTAAGGTAAAATTCGTAATAATTCAAATTACCAATTCACATTTCCCCTGCTGTTTCTATCTTTTCAAGGCTGACTGCACCATAATCTTGATAATTACTTCACTGAAATTCTACGTCATCCAACTCATCAAGTGTCACATCAATCTTTGGGTTTTTTGCTATCTCTTTTGAACTCCTTTGAACTACTTTGAACCAAAGTTCAAAGAGGTTCAAAGTAGTTCACCATTGTGTGATGATGTGGACTCAGGTCCCACTTGCAATTACCAACATTTAATAAAAATCTTTTGATTGAACCTCGTTGAACTGCTTTGAACCAGGGTTCAAAGTGGTTCATGGAGGATTAGGAACAACTGACACTTAACCATAAGATGCCGACTATGACTAAAAAATTCTTAAAATGTTGTGATGCTTAACTCAAGAGCTAGGCCGATATTGGAAAGCTGCCGATGTAAGATTGAGAAAGGAGAACACTGGAGAAGGATTAAATATCAAAAGTGTCAAGGACACTTTTTAAATGGTGACTCTACTAGACCCTAACATTGGATTTTTTTGGGGACTAAATGTTGCCAAATATGTAGAGAACTCTAAATTACTAGTTTCACAAAGCAAAATTGAAGAATGGAAAGAAACTACAAACATGAGAAAACAAAAAAGGGAAAGTAGGGAAAACTAGCTATTATATACAGGGGGAGAGACTTAGAGAAACATCAAAGCTTGAACAATTTGAGGTCCTACCAGTTGTAAGTAAAAGGAAGATTAATACCATCTAGGTAGGACAAGTGAAAAGCATTTGAACCAATTACCTCTGAAATAATGAATGGGCCTTTCCATAAAGATTCAAACTTTCCATGAGATCCCTTAGGCACCCTTCTTTTATCCCATAATAGAACTTCATCACCTTCCATGAACTTACGAGTACATGATCACATGTCAAAAATTTGCTTGAATTTTAGTTGATGATCTATAATGTGATCCACTAAGTCATTTCTTTCTTCTTCTAACTTATTCAAGTACATGATGCACTTCTTTAGGGAATTTTGAAAATAGTGATCTTCAATCACAGATTGTAGCTTGGCTATAGAAAGTTCTAAGGGAAGTGACACATGAGCTCTTACACCATATAATAGTTTGAAAGGTGCCATGCCAATAGCCCTCTTTAGAGTAGTTTTTTTGATTGATAAGGATTCATATAAATTTTTGTGTCAGTCATGAGAATTATCACCCAACAATTTTTTAATTATAGCAATAAGGTTTTTATTATTGGACTCTACCTGACCATTCCCCTATGGGAAGTAATTTGATGAGTGGGCTAAGGAGATCCCATTTTCATAACAAAATGTTGATATATCTTCTGAGGAAAAATATGTAGCATTATCTACCACTATTTTGACTGGTATCCCAAATGTGACAAAAATATGATTCAAAAGAAAAGCACATACCACCTGAGAGTTTTCCTTTTTGGTAGGAACTGCTTCCACCCATTTGGTGAAGTAATCAGTGGCAATTAAAATATATATGTCATGCACTGGATGGAGGATTCAGAGGTCCTATAAAATCTATCCCCTATTATCTTAAGGGCTCATCTATGATCACTGGCTTGAGGGGAAAAGTTGCAAGTTGTGGGCATCCCATGAACAATTGACATTTTTCGCAATTCCTGACATAGTGATATGCATCCTTGAACATTCTATGCTAATAGAAATGGTTTCTAAGAATCTTGAATGCTGTGACAGTGGAAGAGAAATGCCCTCCACAAGATTCATCATGAAAAGCCTTTAGAAGTTCTTTTTGTTGTGCAACATCTACACATCTGAGAAAAGTCCTGTCAACACCCCTCTTATATAATATGTCCTGAGAAATTACATACTCAGACACCATCAGCTTCAAATTATGCTTTTTTGGAGGGTTAAAATGATTAGAACATTCACCATAGGTGAGTAAGTATGTCATATCTAAGAACCAAGGATCAGTCAGGCTGACCATTAATGCCATGGGGACTCCAATCCTTCTTTCAATGGCATTCCATTTTCTGCTATTAGTTTACACAAACCCCATCCTCTCACCAAATTCATTGGATTAATAGTTATATCATATATCTAGATTTTAGCTATCCATACTATTATACACTAAGTTTGCACCCTTGTTTCAAGCTCTCTTGGTCTTGATAACCTTGTATAACATGGGAATAATCTCTAGGTGTGGGGCCTATGCTAACTAAGATGAGACCTCTAGGTTCTAGGCTAGTTCCTCTTGGATAATCACCTTAGTTTGCTTCTAGACATGAAAGTAAAATTCTTGAAGGGAAAAGGGATAGAAGGATTGCATGAAAGGGAAAAGGCTGAAAAGAAAACTATCCTACTAGGTGATACACTGAGATGATGGTTTGAATCATAGTATAGAGGATGAAATCAATGCATGAACTTAGGTCTAAGAGATCACAACTCTCTGAATAGGCTTGCATCAATATTTCATAGAAGGGTCCACAATAGAAAGAGGCTATTTAGGGAAAGAGAGAATTTCACAAACAGTAGCATTCCTAAGAATTTAGACACAATCTATAACCTGCAAACAAACATTCACCTCTGCAATTGGGTATAGGAATGAGACATGCTATTAGAGGGTTGAAGTATACCCACCAGAGCATTCAAATCAGATCATCCACAGGAATACACATGAATTGCAGAAAGAAAGAGGGATCAGGAACCCTAAGATATTACTGAAAACATACATGTACTTCAGTTCAATAAGAGAGAATTCAGACAAGGAAGCATAGGGACATAAAGGATGTCACAAAATACCTCTACAATATCTAAATTATCAATGGGAGATTATAGAATGTAGAAAACCAGAGGGAAAAAAATGCCACAGATAACTTTCTAAGAAAGAGAACTTTCTTCTTTACAAAATGTGAACTCTCAGCTCTAAAAAGCTCCAAAAATTAATATATACATCTCCTCTTGCACGCAGGTAGGAGAAAAACCTAACTAGGGTTACATTGATTTGCATAAAATAATATCAAACCCTACAACTATCAAGTCTGAACGTAAATGCATGATTATTTCTATGAGAATATTAGGCTGATCAGATCAAAACTTATTTTTTCATGCCCATGCCTATACTGAATCTGCTTGCAGAAAAGCCACCTTGATCTATCTACCCTTCTGTAACTCAGACTCTGTTATGAATGCTCAAAATCTAATCCAGGCCTGATTTGTAATTTTTTAAGTATAGAAGGCCACAGGTGGTGCCACCCTAATGTATCTTCAGCGTGAGAATATCAACATGGTACCTGAGAAATCCCAGGAGATGGTCATCAGATCTTTTAATCATCCTCCAAACTACAACTATCCTAAAGAATTCAATTTGAGCTACCCACTTTGTCGCAACTGACCGCTAGATCAAAACCCTAGCAAAAACCTTCTCAAAAATATTTAAATATGAATAACAATGGCCAATAGGTTTAGGTTTAAAACACAACCATCGATATCACCCTTTCCTGACAGATCGGGTGGTCTTCAAAGATCTTTATAATAGTCAGCAAACTCTTGAAAGGTCCTTAGCCTCATCATCAATTCTTTAGCCAATGGGAAATGAGCATGTTGACACTTGTGATAGTTTGGACCCACCTGACCTTTCCTTCCTATAGTCACTCAAAGAACACATGACTCAAAGCACTTTTCCAAGTCATGAAATACTTCTCCCAACCCTGGTCCGGTCAAGTGACTATGTGAACACTGCAGTCACTGAATCTCTAAGTCTTTTAACTAACCCCGGTTAAGTCTGGCAAACAAAAGACAAGCCTTGGTCACTAATTCATGGAATACCTTACTAATCCCATGCCCATACTACCACCTATCATTATTTCATTTTCTCTTGACCGCTTCATCAACAGACACCTTGGCAACCACTAACATCAAACCCACTCAGAACTTGATTCACATCGAACGGTGGGTGCATGATCTCATAGCCCCAAAAGATTCTTTCAGATCATGTGCCAGCTGTAGATCTTTTACCAACTAGGACCCCACTGACACATGGACCCACTACAAACCCCATCATCATTCAACAACCAATCACATGCAAGCACATCAACAATATGCGGCACTAGACCCACTGACAAGTCTTTATATCTTGGCCAATCACAAACCGACATGTCACCATGACCTGGCATCGGACCCACCTAACAATTGAAGCACTACATGAAATGAAGATCAATGGTTAGCGTAAGATCTCATGTGTTAGAAGAACTCCATGAGATCATGCGCTGACCATTGATCTTCCTAACTAGGACCCCCGCATACCGAGACTGCCAAACATCTGGCGATTATGTGACTAAAGAAAGAATTAGACCATTCTTTGGGTCGCCTACTATTAAGTGGTAACTACCAAATACTAAGATATTATGCAAACAACGTATTCTCCCATTTGTCAAAAGAAATACTTAACCTTGGTTAGGTCTAGAGACTACGTGAACACTGCATTCGCTGAATTGGGGAAAGGATTGGTGACCCCGGATAACATTGAGCGATAGCCCAACTAAAGGTAATTCACCAAGTCACGAAGTGAAAAGAGCATATTCCATCCAATGAGGAGATCTTATGAACAAAGGGTATTCATGTGATTGGGAGAAATAAAAGAATATTCTGTGGGGAATAGGAGATCATGCAACTGAAGGCTTCTAAAGAGCACATGGGAAAGAGAGGCCCTTAGTGGCCGAAAAAGGTAATGAAGAATTATAACAAGCTAAAGGGTTTAAGGGCTTTTGCTTGAAACAACTACTTTTTCAAATTTAAACTTGCAGACTAGGGAGTTTTGGATAGTTGCAGAGACCAGAAAATGAGGTAGGAAACCATGAAATTTTCAGAGGTGCTTGGCAGGGTAAAAATGTAGACCAGGAAAAAATTCAACCTGACCAAAATGGAATTGTTGGTGTAATTAATTATTCCTAATTACACTTTACTTAATCTTACTTAGGTTAATGCATTGCATAGTAGTTTGTGATTGAGACACCAAGGAGTGTGCACATCTATTAAACACATGGTGTAGGAGAAATTCCACTTTTGGTGTGATAGTTGTCATCACATACCTCATTGTGTGTGAGATCCACCTTTCCTGCTCTTATCACATTATCATCCTAATCCAATGCACATACTTTATTGCATATTGGAGGATGATCCACATTTGGTGGACATGTGATTACACCTAGCATAGGTGATAGCTTATCAGCTCCTTATCATTCTCTCTTATTGCCTTTCCTATATAAGGAGGCCTATTATGTAATCATTTCATTCATTGGTGAATATCATTAATTCATTGGATCTATTCAATCCATCCTTGCATTCATATTTTCTCTCTTGTGCTTTTCTTCAACCTCTTGATCTTAGTTCAATATTTTCTATTTGCAAATTCTTATATGGTATCAGAGCCATTGGAGCATTTAGATCAACCGATTTAAAGAGATCTTGATGCAAGCTTTGAAGGTCCAAATTTTAGATTTGGCAACCAGCATGTGATAGAGGTGTCTTGGAGCAGATCTGACCTCACCATTGCGTCTAGGAGGCTATTTCGGTTAAAATTGACTATAAACTCACCCATATTTGGTGAAAGTGAAATCTGAGGTAAAATTTTTTTGCAAATCGAACTGTACGACCCGATCTGCCTCTGTGGTATGATTTTTCAATAAAAAAAATATATTTTTAATTCTGCTGTTATCTTCAGAATTTTTTTTGTGTAAAAATTTGGTTATCTTTGGGCAAGGTATGTGCCCCTACTCTCTGCTGCGACAGAGAATATTCTCTATAATTTACAACAACAGTCATATCAATAGAAGGAAACATGTACCAAGTACAAGTCCAATGTCAAGCACCTAGCACGCAACCCATGATCAAGCATTGGGCACACGAGCAGCCCAACTCAATTGTTTATTTTACTAGTGGGCCTTTGCATTTATAAAGGGCTGGGAAGCCTTGCGCACAATACATGTGGGATAAAAATTCAATCCCACTGTGTCACCTCTAAGTGCTCTCCTCCACTCATCCATGGCTCTGCCTTATGCGCCACTGTGCGTAGCCACTCAGCGGCAGACACAATGGCCACCCGCCATGCTTCTCCTCTCCGCGCTCCATCTGCAGACCACCGCAGAGACACCTCCAGTGGCGGCCTCCGCACCCAGCTCCCATGGCGCCACCTCAACTACCTCCGCCCAGGTGGTGCTATCCACACCACCACCACCAGCTACTAGTGCCAACGCAGTAGAATGTAGCTAGCCGGATCCGCCATCTCGGATGCCACGTGGAGCCTCGTCAGCACCGCCGCGACCCCACAAACCCCGCCATGCGGACAACACTGTGGCCGCCACCTCATATGCCCACATAGATGCCACAAGGGGCCACATCACCTACAATAGTATAGCACACTGCATGGTCACCACCGTATGGAACGGTATGAATGCACCAGTCAGCAGACACGTCAGCCCACTAGGGCAGTTTTTCATTGATGTCACCTCGCACATGAAGCTAAATTTGACAACCATCTAGCCATCACAGCATAGCAGAATTCAATTTTTTTGACAGCCGTATGACCATCAAATTTAACCCCGCAGATTGATGATGTCAGCAGGGTTTGAAAATTCTCATCCTTCAGCATTTGCATTTTGGGTTTGACAGTCCAACTTTGAGAGGCCATAACTTGGTCATCCGGGCTCCAAATCAGGTGCAATTTTTTTTGAAATTAGGTAGAATTTCTTGAATTTTATAGTGGTGGTGTTGATTTTGCATTTTGGTGACCTGATTTGTGAGAAATTTCAGTTTTTGGTGACTGTACCTATCTGTTCCTGATTTCTGCAACTTCCAGGGCTTCGTTTGGGCACATACGGTAACCTTTTGAGGTGAAATTTTTTTTGAAAGTGCATGATTTTTTGTCTACTTTCCAAATCTACAATCAGATTTGAGTTATTTTTTGTAGACATATCACTTTCAAAAAGAGGTCATTTTGGGGCTATAATTGCACTTGTTTAATCCTTGGATTTCAGTTTTCTGATTTGCATTAGTAATTTGAAGAAGTTATCAATAGTTATTAGTCATTATTTGGTTGCAATATGGATAATTCAAAAGTTAAAATCCTCACTCCATATAACTACCATGAATGGAAAGTATCTTTAAGTGATCATTTGTTGAGTCTTGGATTGCTTAGAATGACTCTTGGGCAAGATCAAGAACCTCAAATAGGTGCTGTAGAAAGGAGAAAATGGTTTGATAGAAGGGATAAAGCACTTGGCTCTCTTAGATCATCCATCTCTCATGACTTGAACTTTCATATTGCATCTTGCACACATCCTCATGATGCTTGGATCACATTGGAAGGACTCTTTGGTAAACCTGATAGAATGAATAAATTCAAATTAGAGAATGATCTCATAGGTCTCAATCCTAGGGATTTTGACAATATTCAAGATTTCTTCTCTAAGTTCAATACTATTAGATTGGAGCTTTCTTCATGTGGCATTGTTAAAGGGGATGAACAATTAATATTTTCTATTCTTTCCAAGCTTGGTCCTGAATATCCTATCTTTGTTTCTACATTCTATGCTACTATGGATGCTCTTGGTAGTGCATAAAAATTGCCCTCTCTTGATGAATTTGCAACATAGCTCACAAGGGAACAAGAAAAGTTGGTACACATGGGTTAGTTGAAGCCTTCCACACATCAAGCATTGATTGCAAGTGAGTCTACTTCAAAGGCTTCTAATGGAAAAGGAAAGAAACACAATAAGGATCCTAAGCCTCATGACAAAGGTAATGAATCTTCTTCACCAAAAAGTACTGAATCCAAGTCCTCTTCAAGAGAGGAATCATCTAGAAGAAAGAGAGATAAATGTGCATATTATCAAAAGTTAGGACATGATGAGCATAAGTGTTTTCAAAAGAAGATTGATGAGCCAACTCACATTATTCAGAAACACAACATTAAGTTTCCCTCATCAGTGTTTGCTCCTTCGTCTACACATTTGGCAGCTTTTAAATCTCCATCATCATCCAAAGATAAAGGTAAAGGACAAGCACTCATGGCTTCCACACATCCTGAGCAAGGTAAATGGCTTCTTGATTCAGGTGCATCACATCATATGGCATCTTCTATGGATATGTTTTCTTCTATTGAGCCTTGTAATTCTCCTAATATTTTGATGGGTAGCAACACATTCATGAGAGTTTGTGGGAAAGGTTCTATTCCTATGGGAGAGGGGACATTTAATGATGTTCTTTGTGTACCATCCTTGACCACTAATCTCCTTTCTATTTACCAAATCACACATGGGGCACAAGGTAAAATTGTTGAGTTCACTCCTGATTATGTCTACATTAGGGACATGGAGACTAGAAATGTCATAGCTATGGGAGTTGTTGATCATACATCATGCTTGTATTCTTTTTCCACTTTTGTTGATAATGATGATGATACATATGATGTACCCATCCCTTTGCCAAGGGATAATTCTGAGGAGAATTTTGGGCACTTGAATCATTTTTTTGTTGAGACAAGTGTTGATCTTCCTAATCCTCCACTTCCTGCTTCTTCAGACATGGGCTCTACTATTCAACAGGATGATCATAGTGTTTCAGATCTTGCAAAGTGTGATGACTACTTGGATGCATCTTCAGCATTTGTTGATTCTCATGATGCAGATTTGGAAGACATACATGAGGGTGTTTCTCTTTCCCTTGATGATAGTTTCATCATAGATGGGGACACTTCTTCACCTTCTTTGGAGATTGGTGTACTTGATTCTTCTCCTTCTTCACTTGATTTGTCACATGAAGTGATAGATTCCTTGAGCTTGGAGATTCCTACTTAGTCTTCAGAGATTTATTCATGGAGACCTACATCTTCTTCCTCCTTCCATTTGCACAAGGATTGGCTTCTTCATCATTTGATGTATCTATTTCTTCCTAAGGGGAGACATGTTTCTTGTAAGCATTGGCTTATCTATTGTTTGCAGGTACTCTTCATCAATATGGGAGCTTCTACATTATGGGGGGGATATCATGTCTCCAACTATCCTTCTTATGGGGGGATACTTCTTTGTATATACATGATGTATGTAGTTCTTGGGGGGTCTTGAGCACTCCATCCATCCGTGCATCTTGTTTTCTTCTCTCTTTTTTGGGGAGGGTTTTTCCCATAAGGTTTTCCCTCTTTCTCCATTTTATGAGAGTTATGCATTTCATGTATCTTGTACATGGGTACCTAACATGACCTAGTAGCTGGGACCCATCTTGCATTGTGAGTTTAAGTGCATTCCCCTAAGTTGCACTTAAGGGGGGGTGTTGGTGTAATTAATTATTCCTAATTACACTTTACTTAATCTTACTTAGGTTAATGCAATGCTTAGTAGTTTGTGATTGAGACACCTAGGACTGTGCACATCTATTAAGCACATGGTGTAGGAGAAATTCTACTTTTGGTGTGATAGTTGTCATCACATACCTCATTGTGTGTGAGATCCACCTTTTGTGCTCTTATTACATTATCATCCTAATCCAATGCACATAATTTATTACATATTGGAGGGTGATCCACATTTGGTGGACATGTGATTACACCTAGCATAGGTGATAGCTTATCAGCTCCTTATCATTCTCTCTTATTGCCTTTCGTATGTAAGGAGGCCTATTATGTAATCATTTCATTCATTGGAAAATATCATTAATTCATTGGATCAATTCAATCCATCCTTGCATTCATATTTTCTCTCTTGTGCTTTTCTTCAACCTCTTGATCTTGGTTCAATATTTGCTATTTGCAAATTCTTATAGGAATAAATAAGAAATTTTGGACAACATTTTGGTGATTTCTGCTAGATGTCATCTTGCTAGACATTAGATCAGTGGCCTTAAAAAATTCATTGGGCATGGGGTCATCTTCTTGAGTACAAAACTTTGATAGAGAGACAAACTGGAACCAGAGGGACAAAACTTGTGCACAGGCACTTCTTGGAAAATAGGGAAAAACTAAGCTAGAAAACTAGAAGAAAGCAGGAAACATATTTACAACTATTTACAAGGAGGTATTAACCTCAAAGCAAGGTTTCAGGTGGAATCCATTAACTGAAATTGGCAAGGAATCTCCTTCAAGAGTTGATAGCTGAAAAGCATTAGATCCCTTGCATTTTGTTATAACAAATGGCCCACCCCAGAGTGAATCAAATTTTGTATGTCTGCTAGGTTTGGATCTGAATTCATCCCACTTGAGAACTACATCTCCAACTTTGAAGTTTCTAACCCTGGCTCTTTTATCAAAACTTCTCTTTGTCTATATCTAGTGAAATTCCATGTCTTTCATGGATTTATCTCTAAATTCTTCTAACTCTATGAGCTGAGCATACCTGACCTATAAGGGATCTCCTTCTTCAAATAGGACATACTGAATAGCCAAGTCCAAAGATGGTAACTCAGTTGAGATGGACAAATTAGCCTCTCTGCCATACACTAATACATAAGGAGAGTTCCCAATGATCTTCTTTGGAGTGATTCTATCTAACCACAAGACAGACTTCAATTTAGTATGCCAATCTCTCTGGTTATCCTGCAGGGTCTTCTTGATTATCTTAATCAAGTTCTTATTTGTTGATTATGCTAAACCATTGCCCTGGGGATAATAATTTGAGCTTGTGTTCAGATAAATGCCTTTTCTGATTGCCCATTCTGAGACTTTAAGGCCTTTAAATTCCAATGCATTATCTGATATTATGGAGTTTGGAGTGCCAAATCTATGAATTATATCATCATAAAAACTTAAGACAACACTCTCATTTGATTCTTTTAAGGCAACTGCCTCTGTCCATCTAGTGAAATAATCAGTAGTAGTGATTATCCACTTGTGTCCTACACTAGATGGAGGATTGATCATGCTAATAAAGTCTATGCCCCATTTCATAAAAGGTTGCTCTGTTCTAATTGGCTGAAGGGGCAAAGCTGCAAGTCTTTCTTTTCCTACAAATGTAGCACACTTGATGCATTTTCTCACATAATCATGACTATCCTTAAAGACAGATGGCCAATAGTATCCAACCCTCATGATTTTAAAAGCAGTAGTCCTAGGAGAAAAGTGACCTCCAGAAGGTCCATCATGAAATTCAAACAGGACATCAACTACCTTTTCTGAATCAATACAGCTTAAAAGGACACCATTGTGATCCTTTCTAAAAAGAACTTCATCTATCAGCACAAAAGGGACAAATTGTAATCTATAATATCTTCTTTTTGTTGAATCTAGGCCTACAGGACATTGCCCTGTCTTCAAGTAATGAACCATATTAGGCAACCAACCTGATGCCTTGGCATGTTCTTCTATAGAATGCACAACCAGGGATGTATTTTCTTGTTCTAATTTTTTTAAACTTTCATCCCCTGCCAAATGCTCACAAAGACCTCTTCCTCTAACCAGCTTGGTGGTCTGAATATCAATGTCATATTCCATCACCTTGGTAGTCCAACCAACTCTTTTTTCATTTAGGTCCTTGGAAAGAAAAAATTCTTTGACACTTGGATGAGTAACCTTCAAGTGTACCTTGTTATGAGTCAATAGATATCTAAAATTTTTAAGGCTCTTCACCACAACAAGTACATGTTTTTCTATAAAAAAGTATCTTTGTTCATACTCTTCTAAACCTTTGCTAAAGAAAGCAATAGGCTGCTCCAACCCTTCTGAATTCTCTTGAGTCAGCATTGCAAATATAGAATCATGGCCTCCATAAGCATAAAGGATAAAATCCTTATTGAAATTTGGGTTTAAGAGAGTAGGAGCCTCAGTCAAGGCCTCTTTGATAGCTTGGAAACTAGATTTTCCTTCTTTAGTCTAGCTGAAAGTTGAACTCTTCTTTAACATGGCTATTAAAGGCTTTAATAAATCTGCAATGTTAGGAAAGAAACGCCTAACAAAATTAATCTTTCCTATGAAAGATTGAAGGCCTTTCTTATGATGTGGCAATGGTAGCTCTAGGATGGCTGCAATCCTCTCAGGGTCTACTATAATTCCTTTCTTGGATACTATATATCCCAGCAATTTTCCTTCATGGACTGCAAACACACATTTCTTGGGATTAAGAGATATCCCAAATTCTCTACATCTTTCAAAGATTTTCCTCAAATGTTTGATATGATTTGCTGCATGTTTAGAATAGATAGTTATGTCATCTAAGTAGACTAGTACAAATTTGTACATGAGGCTTTTAAAGGCCATATCCATTGCCTTTTGAAATGTAGCACCTACATTTGACAAACTAAAGGGAATCTTTTGATAAGCCATGGTTCCCCACTTGGTTGTAAATGCAATCTTATATTGATCCTCTTCATTAAATAAGATCTGATTGTATCCTGAATAGCCATCCAATAATGAAAATCTCTCGGATCCAGAGACACATTGTAAGATTTGTTCCATAGAGGGTAATGGATGGTGGTCTTTTAGAGAGGCCCTGTTAAGGTCCCTGAAGTCAACACATAACCTCAAATCCCCATTCTTTTTCCTTATAGGCAAAAGGTTAGAAACCCAACTAGTATGTTTGATGGGGTAAATGATACCACTTTCTATCAATTTGAGCACTTCTCTATGCATAAGTGGCTCAAGCTTGGGATTAATAGGCCTTTGCTTTTGTCTCACTGGTTTGGCATTAGGTTCTAATTCAATAGTGTGTTGAGCAAGGGCTGGATCAAAACCTTCGAGGTCTTCATATTGCCATGTAAAAACATCACTGAATCCTCTGAATAATTAGGTGTAAGCTTTCTTTTCTTTATCAGTGTTTACCTTTCCAAATTGTAAACTTTTACCTGGTTCTAACTCTAATTCAACACAATGTTCTTGTTGAACTACCAGGCCAAATTTATTCTTCTTAACTTGATCATCCTTGTTGAAGATAGTCTCTAAGGTGACAAGACCTCTAGGAATCTTATTAGACTTAAGTTGTATCACTTGATCACCATAGTTTTGCGAGAGCCTATCTTGATTATGCCTTGAGAAGACATCCTCTTGAAACAAGAACTGCAAAATTTGCTCATCATTGTCAAACACTTGCCAATTAGTATCATTGTCAGGGACAGAAGGTCTGATAATCACTTTGATATGTTGTTGGTCCATTTATTTTGAAATGCTATTGGGGATGTCATATTGAGATCCAATAGTAGCTAATTTATCTGCATTTTGATCTAGCTTCCTAGGGATAGCAACAATATTGAAAGCACAAAAGTCTTCAATTGCATCCCAAACTCCATGTTTGTATGCTCTCAAGGTGTCATTTTTGGTTGCACTTATCCCTCTCACTTGGCTAACTACTAGTTCACTATCACCATAAAATTTTAGGGCCTTAAGCCCTCTTTTTCTAGCCCACTCCAGTCCATTGACAAGGCTTTCATACTCTGCAGTGTTGCTAGTGTAGGAGAAACTAAATCTGAAAGCTGTATAGTATCTTTCTCCTTTTGGGGATACTAGCATAGCACCACCACTAGAACCATGTCTACTTCTAGCTCCATAAAAAACATTTCCCAAACTTGATTGCTCTGATCCTCTGAATCAATGTCTTCCTTGAGAAGACATGGCTCTATGGATCCACTTTCTTGTATCAAATAACTTCCCAAACCAACATCCCAAATGACATTCTCTTGGGATTCAAAAGCCTTCTCTCATTCTAGTTCATCTAAGAAAATATTAGGGATATTTTCTATTTTAGTGCTTTCTTCTCTGATAGTTGGGAAATCACTGTCATCAAATATAGGGTAGTTTGCATTGATGGTGTTGGATACATATGGTTCTATATGATGTGCTACCAATGATTTAGGTTTAATGGTAACCTTGGTACCATACCTTGTGTGAAAGAGCATGTGGGACCAATAAGAAGAAAGGTAGCCTCCTATTTTGGCTACGAACTCCCTTGATAGACATATGGAAAACATAGCAGGGAGATCTATGATATAAATATCAAGTAGGATAGAGAAATTAGGACTAGCATGAAGGATCAGACTGGTATCCTTAGAAATATCTATAGTATTAACTGAGGATCCATCAAGCTGTGTAACCTTCTTTTGGAGGGGTTCATATATAAGTCCTAATTGATTAGCCACCTTTTTTGGCATTACAGTACTAGTAGCTCCACTATCTACCACGCAATTATGTACTAAAGATTTTTTGATGATTAAAGACACATAAAATGGAGGTGGCTTTAAGTTCCTACCTTGCATGGTATTGAATTTGGAATTGCTACTTGGAACCTCCTTTTCTTGATCAGTGTTGACCAACACTAGCTTTGCAGCTTCTTTTGTAGGCTGAGGAGTAGTCATTTCAGTCATAGCCTTCTTCAAAATCTCAGGTTGCCCTGGAATAGCCAAAGAATCCCACATAGACATGGTAATGTTCACCTTCTTCATGTTGTCTGCAATGTTGAAAGGTGTCACAGTGTGTACTCTTTGTTGTGTTTTTACTATGATGGGTTCCACCTCCTTGAGAGTTTGGTCCTCTTTGCTTGTAATGGCAGGAGCCTTCTTGAATGTGATAGGAGGATGATTAAAATAAATGTTATGCCCAAGATGAGGTGTCTTTGAATTTGAATCTTTGGACTTATAACACCTTTCAACATAAATCTACTCCTGGTCCCACTGGGAGTGCCAAAAATGTTATACACTAAGTTTGCACCCTTGTTTCAAGTTCTCTTGGTCTTGATAACCTAGTATAACATGGGAATCATCTCCAGGTGTGGGACCTATGCTAATTGAGATGAGACCTCCAGGTTCTAGGCTAGTTCCTCTTGGATAATCACCTTAGTTTTCTTCTAGACATGAAAGTAAAATTCTTGAAGGGAAAAGGGATAGAAGGATTGCATGAAAGGGAAAAGGCTGAAAATAAAACTATCCTACTAGGTGATACACCAAAATGATGGTTTGAATCATAGTATAGAGGATGAAATCAATGCATGAACTTAGGTCTAAGAGATCACAACTCCCTAAATAGGCTTGCATCAATATTTCATAGAAGGGTCCACAATAGAAAGAGGCTATTCAGGGAAAGAGAGAATTTCACAAACAATAGCATTCCTAAGAATTTAGACACAATCTATAACCTACAAACAAACATTCACCTCTACAATTGGGTATAGGAATGAGACAGGCTGTCAAGGGGTTGAAGTATACCCACAAGAGCATTCAAATTAGATCATCCACAGGAATACAAATGAATTGCAGAAAGAAAGAGGGATCAAGAACCCTAAGATATTACTAAAAACATACATGTACTTCAATTCAATAAGAGAGAATTTAGACAAGGAAATATAGGGATAGAAAGGATGTCACAAAATACCTCTGCAATATCTAAATTATCAATGGGAGATTACAGAATGTAGAAAACCAGAGGGCAAAAAAATGTCACGGATAACTTTCTAAGAAAGAGAACTTTCTTCTTTACAAAATGTGAACTCTTAGCTCTAAAAAGCTCCAAAAATTAATATATACATCTCCTCTTGCACCCAGGAAGGAGAAAAACCTAACTAGGGTTACATTGATTTGCATAAAATAATATCAAACCCTACAACTATCAAGTCTGAACGTAAATGCATCATTATTTCTCTAAGAATATCAGGTTGATCAGATCAAAACTTATTTTTGTGTGCCCATGCCTGTACTGAATCTACCTGCAGATAAGCCACCTTGATCTATCTACCCTTCTATAACTCAGACTCTATTATGAATGCTTGAAATCTAATCCAAGCCTAATTTGTAATTTTTTAAGTACAAAAGGCCACAGGTGGCACCACCTTTCAATGTTTCTTTGGCATGAGAATACCAACATGGTACCTAAGAAATCCCAGGAGATGGTCATTAGATCTTTTAATCATCCTCCCAACTGCAACTATCCTAAAGAATTCAATTTGAGCTACCCACTTTGTCACAACCGACCGTTGAATCAAAACCCTAGCAAAAACCTTCTCAGAAATATTTAAATTTGAATAACAACGGCCAACAGGTTTAGGTTTAAAACATAGCCATCGATATCACCCTTTCTCAGTAGATTAGGTGGTCTTCAAAGATCTTTATAATAGTCACCAAACTCTTGAAAAGTTCTCGGCCTCATCATCAATTCTTTAGCAAATGGGAAATGAGCATGTCGGCACTTGTGACAGTTTGGACCCACCTGACCTTTCCTTCCTTTAGTCACTTAGCGAATGCATGACTAAAAGAACTTTTCCAAGTCATGAAATACTTCTCCCAACCTTGGTCCAGTCAAGCAACTATGTGAACACTGCAGTCGCTGAATCTCTGAGTCTTTTAACTAACCCCGGTTAAGTCTGGTGAACAAAAGACAAGCCTTAGTCGCTGATTCATGGAATACTTTACTAATCCTATGCCCATACTGCCACCTATCATTCTTTCATTCATTCTTGACTGCTTCATCAGAAGACACCTCGGCAACCACTAACATCGAACCAACTCAGAACTTGATTCACATCCGATGGTGGGTGCATGATCTCATAGCCCTGAAAGATTCTTTTAGATCATGCACCAGCCGTAGATCTTTTATTAACTGGGACCCCATTGACACATGGACCCACTGCAAACCCCATCATCATTTAGCAGCCAATCACATGCAAGCACATCAATAATATGTGACATTGGACCCATTGACAAGTCTTTATATCTCAGCCAATCAAAAACTGGCATGTCACCCTAACCTAGCATCGGACCCACCTAACAATTGAAGCGCTACATGAAATGAAGATCAACGGTTAGCATAAGATTGCATGTGTCAGAAGAACCCTATGAGATCATGAACCGACCGTTGATCTTCCTAACTAGGACCTCCGCATACTGAGACCACCAAATAGATGGCAATTATGTGACTGAAGAAAGAATTAGACCATTTGCTGGGTCGCTAACTATTAAGTGGTAACTACCAAATACTGAGATATTACGTGAACAACATATTTTCCCATTCGTTGAAAGAAATACTTAACCTTGGTTAGGTCTGGAGAATTTGTGAACACTGCATTCACTGAATCGGAGAAAGGATTGGTGACCTTGGATAACATTGAGCGATTGCTTGACTGAAGGTAATTCGCCAAGTCATGGAGTGAAAAGAGCATATTCCATCTGATTAGGAGATCTCGTGAACAAAGGGTATTCGCGTGATCGGGAGAAACAAAAGAATATTTTGTGGGGAATAGGAGATCACGTGATTGAAGGCTTCTAAAGCGCACATGGGAAATAGAGACCCTTAGTGGCCGAAAAAGGTAATGGAGAATTATAACAAGTGAAATGGTTTAAGGGATTTTTCTTCAAATGACTACTTTTTCAAATTTAAACTTGTAGACCAGGGAGTTTTGGATAGTTGCAGAGACCAGAAAATGAGGTAGAAAACCATGAAATTTTTAGAGGTGCTTGGCAGGGTAAAAATGCAGACCAGGAAAAAAATTCAACCTGACCAAAATGGAATAAATAGGAAATTTTGGGCAACACATACCACCCTATTATTCATGCCTATCTCCTTTTGAGTCAGGACACTTTTTACCGTATTTTCTGGGACATAGACTGTACAGTGAGAATGCAGTATGTAGTAATTGAACTACTTTACTACTTTTACTATAGTGAAAGTGTGTTTCTCAATTTGAGAGTATTTGAGTTCATGTTTCTTCAAAGGCATACTCATAAAAGAAATAGGTGCCTCCTACCCTTTATCATCTTTCTATGTCAAAATGCCACAGAGAGTATGCTCTGAAGCATAGCAATAAACAATAAATTCCTTATTAAAATTTGGACTTCTCAGCATAGGCACTTGGGATATTTCCATCTTAATGTCATTGAAAGCTCTCCATCCTTCTTCATTCCATTTAAAGGGGATTTTTTCATTCAGCATGTCTACCATATGCCTGGTAGTCTCTGCAAACTCTAGGACAAAGGCCTGCAAAAAGTTCACCTAGCCGAAGAAAGACTTCAAGTCACTTCTACTGGAAGGTAAGTTAAGCTGTTGAATCTCTTTAACCCTTTTAGGGTCAATTTGGACACCTTCTTTCAAAACAATATTCCCTAACAATTTACCCAAGAAAGAAAATTGACTTTTTAGGATTTAAGGATATACCATGACTTCTACACCTTTGCAACATTGTTTCGATATCCCTTAAATGATGACTCCTCATTTTTGAATAAATAGTCTAGGTAAACTATAATGATCTTATTGTGAAGATCCTTGAAAGAAGAGTTCATCACTCTCTAAAAAGTGGCATTGACATTAATTAATCCAAATGACATTTGGTTGTATGCATAGGTACCCCAAGGAGTTATAAAGGCTATTTTATGTTGATCCTCCTTAGCCATACTAATCTGATTGTATCTGGAGTAACCATCTAGAATTGACATTACTTTTGATCCTGACATGGCTTGGAGAACATGTTCCATCACTGGCAGTGCATAATTATCCTTCAGACTAGCTTGATTCAAATTCCAAAAATCGACACAGATTCTGATTTCACCATTCTTTTTCCTCACGAGGACTATAATAGCAATCTAGGTTGAATTCTGTATAGGGTATATGATTCTGGCTTGTAGCATTTTGTCTACATCTTTCAATATAGCTTCAGATACTTTTGTGTTGTAATTTCTTAGCTTCTTGTGGAGAGGGGTGGCATCTAGTTTCAAAGGGATGTGGTGTCTAAATTGATCGCCTCTAAAATTTTTAAGATCTTTATATCCCCAAGAAAAAACATCTCTATACTCTATAAGAAGATTTTTTAGGTCATCCCTTTCCTTCTGAGAGCATGTCTTACTTATTGAAATCCATTTAGGATTACCATAATCTCTTATATTGATTTTATCATACTCTTTGGAAATATGAGTATGGGATACTTTTTCCTTGATGGTACTATCATCTCTTCTTCAAAATAGATGTTCTAGAAAAACCAATCCTTTTGGAATCTTGTTTCCCTTGAGCTAAATGATTCCATCATTTCTTGTTGAACCTTCAAAGACCTCCTTGCTCTCATTACTGGATCCTTCGAAATATATATCAGCAAAATTCACAACACATCCCAAGAAATCATTGAGTTGAGGATCATTATCAAACACCTACCAATGTTCTACATTATCTGGTACCCTCTTCCTATATATCATTTTTATTTGATACTTCTACATTTTAAAGTCTAGATGGGCTAATAAGAATGAGGCTAGAATTGCCAAGAAGTCCTCTTTAGAGTTTAGACTTTGGGGAATGAATTCTATGAAAAAGGCATCAAAGGAGTTAAGTTCATCCCATACTAAGTTTCTATAGTGCTTTAATTTTTCATTCTTGATAAAAAATTTCCCTCTTATCTACTTCACTATCAGTTTAGCATCACCCTTTACAACTAGTTTCTTAACCCCTCTTAGCTTTGGTTCTTCCAGTCCTAGTAGAAATGCTTCATACTCATGTGCATTATTCATATTCCTGAAATCTAGCTTAAAAGAGAAAGGGATGCATTCTTCGATAGGAGGAAATAATACTACCCCTGCTCTTGATCCCAAATTTGAAAAGCTACCATCGAATTCCATTTTCCATATGGACTCCTTCTTTGAAACATTGACAACACATTCATTTTCTCCATCTGACAGGACAACATAATTACCAAAATGAAATTCTTCATAGAGGATCTGGGCTTTGGGGTTGTCTGAGGGAACCGCTGTGTATTTTTTCTTGGGCTCTGGTTCAAGCTATATCTTCTTCTTTCCCACCAGAATAATCACTTCAGACCAATCCATCTTTATATCTGCCCCCCAAGTCTTTTCAGAAGATTATGCTAAGAAACATACCATAACTGGCCGGAATATCTGCGACCAGGATTGTTAATTACAAACTCTTATCAGGACATGCAACAAGGATGGCTTGTGCATCTTTAACTTGATCCATCAACTACATTTTCTTTCCATCCATAGAATAACACTGGCCAAATGTCTTGGTTAGGGTGAGGCCTAAGGCTCTAGCAACTGGGGCAGGCATAATATTATCAGATGTGCTAGAATCAATAATGCAATTACTAAGTTTTTGTCCATTCAGAAGCAAGGACATGTAGAAAGGGTTTGGATTTTTCTCTTCTATTTTTCTTTCTATGGAATTGATGAAGGGGTAACCCTCGGGTGTTTGTGGGTTATCTTTGGGTACAAAAATGAGAGGTTCTTCGATTGTAATTTTTTATCCTATAAGGGATTTGTCAGATTGGGCACTTGAGCTAGACTCTCCTTTCACATATTTCACCAGTTTGTTAAGCTCCTTTGGATTCACCCTTAGGTATTGATTCAGGGAAATTGAAATAGTGGTTGTCTTGCAAAATTCAACAAAATTGAAAGGAGGGGATGAGACTGTATTACCTCTTTGTAGGACTTTGATTCCTGAAATTTTCAGATTTGAAGAGGCCTCACCACTTCTAGTTTCCTTTCCCTTGGGATAGCTATCAAAAGTACCGGTTCCAGAAGTGGACTTTTGCATCTTTTGATTTCTTTTAAGAATTGCACAAGATGGATCTTGTAGAGTCACCAGAATGCCTCCGCCTCTTTCAAAGTCTGACTCGTACTCTAGGTAGAAAGAACTAGAAATTCCAATATTAGGTGAAGTCTTTTCTTCATGAAATTATTCTATACCAATGGTATCCTTTGTTGCATTTATTTGGAGACATCTCAAGCAATCAGGGCATGTTTCTCCATCATGTTTGGTCATCAAGTGAAACAAACATATCATTTCCTTGGGTGCAGGTTCTATTTGCAGCCTAGACTGGGAACTTGTTAGGAGAGGAGTTTTCCCATGAGGTTGATTATATTTCTTCTGAATCACATCCTGATATGGAGTTTGGTATGAAGAACTTGCCTTATTCTATTGTCTCTTAAGCTTTTCCATATCATTCATCAATCTCTACATTAGAGGATCTATTGGAGTAGATGAGGAGACACCCGAGGCTTGAACTTCTCTCTTCCATTGCTAGTGGTAATGAATGTGTCCTTAAGTTAAATAGATTGTCTTTATACAACATTCAAATCAGCCACTCCATCTTTCAATAAATGAAAGCTTATATCAGGTGGAACTACATTGAGAAAGAAAATCTTCTTGTTCTCATCGCTAGGTGCAAAATTCATAGGGATTCTTTGCAATATTCTATTGAACTTAGCCATAAATTCCTGCATAGGTTCATGTATCTCATTCTTTAGTTGGCTAAGATGAAGAAATAATGAGATTTCATTATCAGGGGTTTTGAACCTTGCCTCAAAAGAATCCTTCATATCATTCCAATTGGTAATCAAGCCATGAGGCAAGTGATTGAACCAATCAGTGGCAACATCAACTAAAGTTCTTACAAAAAGTCTGATGAAAACCTCTCTAGTAGAGACACTGATAATGCCACATGTCATATGGAAAGCACTAAGATGATCATCAGTAGTTGACTTACCATCTCCATTGAACTTAGGTAAGACTTGATTAGCAC
The DNA here is from genome assembly GCA_027943335.1 of Chamaecyparis obtusa. Lineage (NCBI taxonomy): Eukaryota > Viridiplantae > Streptophyta > Pinopsida > Cupressales > Cupressaceae > Chamaecyparis > Chamaecyparis obtusa. The sequence continues at coordinate 473,866 of BSBK01005573.1, read as the reverse complement.
CCTTGGGAAGATTAGTAGGAGGATTAGCCCCTAGATTCAATGGGCCTATATTTTAACCCCAAGGCTGGTTAATGACCATGGTTGGGTATTGAAAGTTTAAAGGTTTAGTATTAAAAAATAAAGGTATCACAACACCTAGATGTTAGGAATGAATGCTAAAGTGTTTGGCACCCATTCTGTAGCAGTTGTTGTTGCATTCATGACTATGATTGTCATTGATGTCAACACAATGTTTTACCAAAGACTTGTAGAGAAGCAGATAGTCTTTTGATTAGCGCATGTGGGATATTGTAGTTGGAGCTATGAAATGTTGAGGATATACTCTTTGATATGTTATATGTCTATGGTTAAGAGTGTAGATGGTAATTCTTTTATTCATGAAAGTTATGATCATTTTGGTGGAAGCAGTATTCAGGCAATGTTCTTGAGTAGTGGTTTTTGGCAATCAGATGATATCTCCTAATTGGGATGGAATATGGCTTTGTGCAGTTAAAGGGAAGTTAGAGACACATTGATAGTGATGTGGATGATAGCACAAACTTTGAAGTCACATGAGTGAAGATTTATTGTATTTGGAAGCTGATAGTTTTATGTAATTTTGGTGTAGCCTGTGGAATCTTTTATTTTGTAATTGTGTGCCAACTCATTTGTAATTATTTGAGTGTGGTATAAAGGAAGGAATGTTTTTCCTTGTTTTATAGTGAGAGTGGTTGATTATGAAGTTGTGAAAGTGAATTTTGAAGGAAGACATGCGAAGTACAGAGATCTGAAATTGAGATCTAATGTAGTAGTGAGTGTGGTTTGGCATAGCTAGAGAAAAGGTAACATATTATTCTATTGAATAATGCAAAGATTATTTGGACAGTGATTTTAGTGATCTTACCCTCAAGCTATTTGGGTAGTGGGTCCTTTTGTCTTCCATAACTCTTAACAGGGTTAGAATCTTTTAACAGGGATCCAAAATCTCCTAACAGGGATTTATATGTACTGAATGTATTTCATAAGACTCCTAACAGAGTCCATCCTTTCACAAAGAATATTCATATTAGTGCATCTTTTGTGGGCATCATTTCCATTGGGGTTTACTCTTTGATCAAGAGGTTCCCTAGTCAACATATCTTGTGTTATTGTGTAATTGTGTATGAATATCTTTCTATGGTTGGTAATTATATTGCTTATATGGTTTAATGCTGTTGAAGATGATAAAAGTTATAATTATCTGATAACTGATTCACCCCCCACCTCTTAGTTATCTTGGTGGACTTTACTTTCTAACAATTGGTATTAGAGTAGCAAGTCCTTGAAAGATAAGTTTAACAACTTAAGGATATCCAAGGAGAATTTTAGGAAAGAAAGCCCTAAGTTTGATGGAGTAAATTTTGACAGTTGGAAAGAAAAGATGAAGACACACCTACTATGTTTAGGACCAGGTTATTGGTTGACTACAAAGAATGACAAGACTATCATTGAAGAAGATGATCTTGAGACATGCTTTAATGATGAGAGAGATCTATTCATGTGTAACATACTTGCAAGAGAAGCACTTTTGATAGCACTTCCGGAGAATGAATATAGTCAAGTAAAATGTTTGAAAAATTCTCATGAAATTTGGAAAGCTTTGTACTCTACTCTTGAAGGTGATGAACATGCAAAAAGAGTTAGATTGCATAATTGAATATGTGCATTTGAAGATATAAGAATGTTGGAAGATGAATCTGTTAGAAGCTATATTGGTAGAATGTCAGAAATTGTTGCAAGGATAAAATCTTGTGGAGGAACAAAGATAGAGAATGAAGTGATATGGAAAATTTTGAGGACATTGACTCTTGTATTCAAGTAGACAACACAGATGATTGAACAAGTTATACCTTGTACTACAAACATAACAAGAGAGACTCTTCTTGGAAGATTGGAAGCAACATAGATGAACCTGAGGTTATCAGGAGACTTACCTAGAATGGAGATAGCATTCAGTGCTCTTAGTGTTCACCCTACTTTGTCAAGAAGCATCAGTGTGAGAAGAGATTATGCTGGCAGTAGCAGATCTAGAAATGAAGAAGACAAGAAGATTGAAGGAGGTATTTCCTTGCTTGTGAAAAGAGAACTAGATGGTAATAAATTTTTTAAATGTTGGACTTGTCAAGAATATGGTCATTTTGCATCTAAATGTCCTAAGAGAGTTGAGAAGTACATAAATAATTTCAAGCCTAGAAGATCTAAGGAATGTTATTATGCTAACGATGAAGACCTTGAAGCTAGTATTGAAAGAACTTTAAGTGAAAGTGATATTGAGAATAATGATGAAATAGGATTTGTAGAAATTAAAGAATAAAATTCTGAAACTAATGTTAAAGAAGAAAAAGCATTAGTTTCCCAAGTTGAAAAGAAAGCTGATTGGATTATAGATAGTGGTTGTTCACATCATATGACTGGAGATATGAAAAAGTTCATAAAGTTTAACAATTATGATGGAGGAGTTGTTAGAGTTGGTAACAATGCACCTTGTTTAATTAAAGTTATAGGATCTATTACTCTTGATGGAAAGACTAATACTGATGATTTTTACTTTGTTGATGGATTGAAACATAATCTTTTGAGTGTTGGATAGTTAGTTGATAAGGGATATCAAGTTTGGTTTACTGAGAAAACTTGTGTGATAAAGGATAAAGATGGAAATCTAATTGGAATAGGATATAGAACCAGAGGTAATATATTTTAGTTGAATCCTACTGAGATGACATGTTTGATTACTAAGATTGATGACAGTTGGTTATGGCATAGAATGTTTTGTCATATAAACTTTGATAATATTGTGAAAGTAAGTACTACACTTGCAATAAGGGATTTGCCTAAAATTATGAAGCCTACTAACATGATTTGCAAAGAATGTGTGATGGCCAAGTAGAAGAGAAGTTCATTTTCTAGTAAGAAGTTCACATCGGTAGAGAAGTTGGAGATTGTTCATATAGACTTGAGTGGTCCTAATAGGACTAGAGGATTCTATGAAGAAAGGTATTTTATGATTCTTGTTGATGATTTTACAAGAATGATGTGGATTGCATTTTTGAAAGAAAAATATGAAGCATTTGATAAGTTTAAGATCATTAAGAACAAAGTTGAGAATGAATCTGGAATGAAGATTAAATGTTTGAGATTTGATAGAGGTGGTGAATTTAATTCTAGAGAGTTTAACATTTTTTGTGAAGTGAATGGTATTAAGAGACAGTTTTCAGCCGCTAGAACACCTAAACAAAATGGTATTACAAAAAGGAGAAATAGATCAGTGACTAAAGCAGCAAGAGCTATGTTATTTGAGAATGATTTAGCAAAGACATTTTGGAGAGAAGCAGTGAATACAATGGTATATACAATGAAAAGAGTACAAATCAGAGTAGACACAGACAAGACACCTTATGAATTATGGTTTGGACATGCACCCTCAGTTAAGTATTTTAGAATTTTTGGAAGCAAATGTTATATAAAGAGAGACGATGATATTAGAAAGTTTGATCCTAGAAGTGATGAAGGTATTTTTCTTGGATATTCTTTGAAGAGAAAAGCATATAGATGTTACAATAAGAGAACTAAAACTATTTTTGAGAGCGCAAATGTTAAAGTTGATGAAAAGTTCAAAATTTAGGAAAGAATGCTTGATTATGAATCTGATGAAGAAGCTCATCCTAAACCTAACACTAAAACTACTGAATTATTCTATGAAACTGACAGTGAATTGTTGAATGAAAGTCATGCTGAAGAAACCAGAGAGGAATCTAGAGAAGAATCTATAGTTGAAGCAAGATCTGAGACTATGACACCGAACATGTATTTGTCAAGACATCATCCTATTGAACAAGTTATTGGAAGTTCGGACAAAGGAGTTTTGACTCGGAATAAAGTGCATTTATATTTGATTTCTCAAATTGAACCTAAATCTACTAGTGAAGCTTGTGAAGATGAACATTGGATTAATGCTATGAGAGAAGAACTAGATCAGATAGAAAAGAACAAGACATGGGAATCGGTCCCTAGACCTAAAGACAAGAATGTAATTGGAACTAAATGGGTATTTAGAAACAAGATGAATGAACAAGGAGAAGTTGTAAGAAGCAAAGGAAGATTGGTATGTAAGGGATACTCACAGCAAGAAGGAATTGACTATGAAGAAACTTTTGCACCAGTAGCAAGAATTGAAGCAGTAAGAATGTTTTTGTCCTATGCAACTTTTAAGAAATTCAAAGTGTATCAGATGGATGTGAAGTCAACATTTCTAAATGGAGAATTGGAAGAAGAAGTCTACATTGAGCAGCTTGAAGGTTTTCCTTTGACTCAGGAAGGAGACATGGTATGTAAACTGAAGAAAGCATTATATGGACTAAAGAAAGCACCTAGAACTTGGTATGCAAGACTGGATAAGTATTTGTTAAAGTTGGGATTTGCTAAGGGAATAGCTGATAGCAATCTATACACAAAAGAAATTGAAAATGGTTTGTTGATTATAGTTATTTTTGTTGATGATATTATTTTTGGAGGAGAAGATGAGGCTAGTGAAAAATTTGCTGATGAAATGAAGACTGAATTTGAAATGAGTATGATTGGTGAGATGAAATACTTTTTGGGATTATAGATAACACAAAACAATGATTGTATCTTTTTAAGTTAGACAAAGTACTTGAATGATTTGTTGAAAATATTTGGAATGGAGGACTGTAAACCAGGTTGAACACCTATGGTAACCAGACATAAGTTATCTAGCATAGATGAAACACCGAAAGTTGAGCAGAAGAAATACAGATCCATGATTGGAGGATTGTAGTATTTGACACACATAAGACCAGATATAGCACATTCAGTTGGAATTGTAGCAAGATTTCAAGCTGAACCTAGAGAATCACATTATGCAGTAGTATAGAGGATATTGAGATATTTAAGAGGCAGAATGGACTATGGATTGTGGTATGAAAAATCTGATGATTTTACCCTATGTGCATATACAGATGCTGATTGGGGAGGCGGTGTTGATGATAAGAAAAGCGCCAGTGGAGGAGCATTTTTCCTTGGAGGAAGATTAGTTTCTTGGTTACGCAAGAAGCAAAATTGTATTTCACAAAGCACAATAGAAGAAGAGTATGTAGCAGCAGCAAACAATTATAACCAAATAATTTGAATGAAGCAGATGCTAAAGGATATTGGAATTAAATTTGTTCAACCTGTTGTTATACATTGTGACAACACCAGTACAATCAGTATGTCTAAGAATCCTATACTAGATTCTAAGACAAAACATATAGAGATCAAGTATCATGTTGTAAGAGAGAAAGTTGCTGAGAAAGAAGTCAGACTGGAGTACATAAGCACAAAGGAACAGATAGCAGACATATTTACAAATCCTTTGCCTAAGGATACATTTGAGTATTTGAGAGGTATGCTTGGGGTTATGCCCCAGCCTACTTTTGAGTAATGATATATTTGGTTGCATCCATCCAGTAATATATGAGCCCAATCTTTCTTTTGGACTAGATGTTGGTACTTCCTCTATGGGGGAGTATGTGTATCTGAGATGAGTCATGAGGACTCATAGTAAATGCATTTTTTTTCTAAATAGTGTCTTTTGACATTGAGTTGTTGACACAGTGATGAAATTTCTATCATTGATGTCAATGGGGGAGAAGTATGCATGAAAAACAATATGAGAGAACTGAACAAGATAACAAAGCAAGATTTGATTGATGAAGAGGATTTGAAGAAGCAGTGTTGCAATATTGGATTTTTGGTACATTGGATGTTTTTCATCTATGTTGCCATCAATGCCAATGGGGGATATTGTTAGGAATGAATGCTAAAGTGTTTGGCACCCATTCTATAGCAGTTTTTGTTGCATTCATGACTATGATTGTCATTGATGTCAACACAGTGTTTTACTGAAGACTTGCAGAGAAGTAGACAATGTTTTGATTAGCGCATGTGGGATATTATAGTTGGAGCTATGTGACATTGAGGATATACTATTTGATATTTTATATGTCTATGGTTAAGAGCCCAGATATTAATTCTTTTATTCATGAAAGTTATGATCATTTTGGTGGAAGCAGTATTCAGGCAGTGTTCCTGAGTAGCAATTTTTGGCAATCGGATGATATCTCCTAATCGGGATGGAATCTAGATTTGTGTAGTGAAAGGGAAGTTAGAGACACATTGATAGTGATGTGGATGATAGCACAAACTTCAAAGTCACACGAGTGAAGATTTATTGTATTTAGAAGTCGACAATTTAATGTATTTTTGGTGTAGTGTGTGGAATCTTTTATTTTGTAATTGTGTGCCAACTCATTTGTAATTATTTGAGTGTGGTATAAAGGAAGGAATTTTTTTCCTTGTTTTATAGTGAGAGTGGTTGATTATGAAGTTGTGAAAGTGAATTGTGAAGGAAGACATGCGAAGTACAAAGATCTGATGTAGCAGTGAGTGCGGTTTGGCAAAGTCAGAGAAAATGTAACATATTATTCTATTGAATAATGAAAAGATTATTTGGATAGTGAGTTTAGTGATCTTACCCTCAACCTGTTTGGGTAGTGGGTCCTTCTGTCTTCCATAACTCTTAACAGGGTTAGAATCTTTTAACAGGGATTCAAAATCTCCTAACAGGGATTTATATGTACTGAATGTATTTCATAAGACTCCTAACAAAGTCCATCCTTTCAAAAGGAATATTCATATTAGTGCATCTTTTATGGGTATCATTCCCACCGGGGTTTACTCTTTGATCAAGAGGTTCCCTAGTCAACATATCTTGTGTTATTGTGTAATTGTGTATGAATATCTTTCTATGGTTGGTAATTATATTGCTTATATGGTTTAATGTTGTTGAAGATGATAAAATTTATAATTATCTGATAATTGATTCACCCCCCCTCTTAGTTATCTTGGTGGACTTTACTTTCTAACACCAGAGGTATAATAGCTTGGACAATACATGATATAGCAGGACTGGTAGGAGGCGAGGAGGGTCTACTGCAGGTTTGAGTTTTCTTTTTCTTGGGGGTATTACAATTAGGTACAAAAATTAGGTTTCTCAAAGCTTCAAAATATTCATCGATCAATCCTTTTCTCTAATCACCTCTAGTGTACCTTTTCTCAACTAGATTCAATATCTAAATCCACTTATAGTTTCTTGCAAGAGCGCGTGAAATTTTGTTGACTACAACCACTTCTTGAACTATGGATATGCCTCTTAGGCATTCAACAATTTCTTCTTCTCTTTCAAGCACCTATTGAGTTTGCTAAAATTATTGATTACTATGTCTATATCTCCATGCTATTGCAACTAGATTTGATATAAGATCTTCCTGACTATCCTCAAAATCTAGATTAGGCTGAAGCATGGGAAAAACATCATTGTGTGGTAATACCATTTTGAAAAATTATAACAATTGAGGACCTAGTGTTCATCACAGGACTCTCCCTAGTAGAGTTGCCAAAAATCTATTGGCAAATAGATTTGTCTCTTTAAATAAATCTTATAATGACTCTATGCCTCTTTGAAGACAAATAATTCAGCAATAATTGGGTAAGCATGAAATAATTGATTCCCTCTGAATTTTGCAAAGTACAACTCCCTCTCTAAGATATTCAATGAATTTTAAAAGAAATACACACGTATGTACTTTTGACCAGAAAGTATGCAAGGATCTTGTTGGTTCTAAAAAGATTTTACACTCAAAGAGATACCAATATGCTTATGACTAATGTTAAGGAGTGGTTAATTCCAAATGTGGGAAATCTATAAGCAATTGGACCAACTATAGGGACAAGACTGCCCTCTTCACTTTTGGCTCTATAAAATCAAGGTGGGTACACCTGATACAATAGATATAGCTCTATTCCTTACTCAATACTAGATCTAACAACAGATAACAGTGAGAAAGTACTAAATAACAACCTATTATTCATTGACTCTCCATCACTAGGTAGAACAACTGTAAATGTAAATAAAAGTAAAAGGACTGGTAATGATTTAAAGTTTTAGGATTACAAGGTTTTGATCATTCCTCACAAAGGAAAGATAGGAAAATAAATGCCAGTGCCCTATCCATTGGGAAAAATATTAGAAGACAAAATGCATACAAAGATATTTTGAAGACAATCTAGTCTTTAAAAATAAATACAAACACATCAACTCTTTCCTACTTATAGAAAATCCTCAAAGAGATTCAGTAAACATGTATCCCACCCTAAGAAATATTTAATCCAATCCTACATCAGAACTCAAAGCCAAACACAGACATACAAATCTTAGAAAGACCTAAAGATTTAAAAAATAAATTCAAAGGAGAGACAAAGAATTGAGATTTGTATTAAGTATAACCTTGAACATTGTATACATCATATTCTGAACAATAAGCTTGCAAAATAGCAACAGCAACTTGTACTTCTTCTCTATTTCTTTGATAAGAATGATACAAAAAGTCACAATCCTCGACTGAGGGCTAGGGTTTCAGAATCTCTATCTTTTTGACTCCTAAACTCTCAATACCTAGAATGATGATGGAAAATTCTTTATATACAAGGAAGTGCAACAAGCTACCGATCATTCTAGGGTTTACAAAATTCCTAACCCTAAAAATTTACAACCCTATTTGGTTTACAATAAATACACTGATGAAATAGATGAGATATTTTTTAGATGAGCCACCTTGCTTTATGCCTTCAATGTTGTGCTCGACTTCTTTCAACAAATCTGGTTGCAATATCTCATTGTCCATTTTGTAATAAATCTTTTTTTCTGCTTCTCAACAACCTTCATGACTCAAAAGGTAACTGCCTTCACTTGTCTCAAGAGGTTGATAGAGTATTTAATTTTTGAACATGAGGTATGTACTAATACCTCCACTTATTGTACACATCTTCACTTGGGAATTCAAAATATACAAACTTAGCTTTCTTGCTAGACAACTATTCCCATTCATTCTCTATTTGAATGATCTTATGCTGAATTTGATCAAACAATGATTTTGCATTCATTAATAGTTTGATGGTGCTAATAAAAGAATAGGTGTCACCTAAGACACCAGTCACTCTCTCTGATAGAAGTGCATCCATCTCTTCTCTCCACTGATATAATTCTTTTAATTCTCCTCACTTTGTGAGAATAGTTGGTACTAGTTCATAATTTGAAAGCATCAACTCTGCTTTCAACATACTTGATTTCCTTATGAAATGACCCAAAATAATGTCATATTCTACTATTTTCTTGACAGCTTGGTGCACTAGCTTAATCAGTGGATCATGGTCTTCTTGGCCTTTAGACAATAAATGAAATAATTTCACATTTGGAGACCTCTCAATCCACCTTTTCAAAATTGGTGACATCTCAGTCTTATCTTTATTCCAAGCAGTAAACAAAATATGTAACCTACTGACATGATTGAAGAAAATTGAGGGCTTCAAATCATGAGCAAATTGCATCATTGCATCTGTTATTTTTTCCTCATACTTCTAGTTTGCCAAAGCTATGGCCTTCACATGTTCATCCTTTTCCTTTTGCAACTGCACCCTTATTTCTCTGAATTTATTAGCTTCCTCTATTAATCGTTCCTTCTCCCAACTAACTCTTGCATCTGAATGTGTCTCTGGGTAGGGGGATGATGGAAAATCAATGATTGGGCTAGAAGATGAAGCCATTGTAGGTTTGTCAGCTATCATTAGTTGTGGTGACCTATGATCTTGTGGTCTTGATAGCTCAATGATTAACCTATCCTTTTGAATCAACTCTATCTTGAGCTCATTGTAAGACTTGAGGATAGTTTTGAATTTAAGCTTGAGCTCCTCTTTTTCTTTGCAATCTTTCTCTACCACTTTGACATTGAACTTGGCAGTTTCTAAAATTAGGTTTGAAGCTTCTACTCCAGAAGTCTCACCCACTCTTTGTACCAATAAATTTCCTGCATACCCTGTAGAGAGAGCCTCTCTTTTTCCTTTATCTTCCTCCCTCTTAAGGGACTACATCACCAAGGCTGCATGGTCCTCTGAAAAAGAAATTCCCCTAGGAGCTTGTTGGGCCTATTCTACAATAGCAAGAGTCTTCACTTTGCTCTTCCTAACTTGATCAAAGACTATTGCATCAGTAATATCCCACTCTGGCAGAATTAGTACCCCTACAGTATGGACCATAGCCCTCCCTTCTTCAAGAGTAATCTTTTCAAACTGCTTCACAATTTCTTCCTTGGTCTCATTTTCTCTCTTTGTGATGTCCCTATCAAGGAATTATTCCTTCTTCTTCTAATAGATCTCCTTGAACTGAATTATTGTCATTCTCTACAAAAATTGGAAGAATTCCCTAGTCCTAACAAATTTATCATTAGCTATAAAAGAATCACTGGCTTGTTTTAATATAGGGTCCATTTGTTTACCCTCAAACTCAGCAACACTAAGATCCATGACCACCTTTTTAGGTGCCTCTGGTACTCCTTCCTGTAGCTCATCATTGGAAACAAAAATGTTTCCCTCCTTTCTCAACTATACCAACTTCTCCGCTACCCCATGTTCATCCAAATGTAAGGGGGACTGAGAGGGAGAGTATACATTTTTCTCTGACCCTGACCCTTCTTATTTTTGCCTCTTTGGAGAGGGTTCTTGCATTGCAGGGTCATTCATTGGCCTCTTTACCCTAGAAGTGGAAGGAATGTCCTCACTTCTTTTCGGTGATGGTAAGAGAACAGTGTACCCACTTCTCTTCTGCATTGTATATGTTCCCCTTGGGGTCAATTTCACATATCTTGGCTGGCTCAAAATCTTCCTAGCCCTCCCAGGGTTTGTCTTACGCACTACAACCCTCTTTTAATTTATTGCATGCATAATGCCTTCAAAATGCTCCATAAGAGCCTCTACTTTTCTTGCCTATGGATCAAATCCCTTTAATGGGTCATAAGCTTTATCAAAGTTTTTAATGAAATCTACAGTCTTCTTGTAGATTATCCACTTCTCCTTTTTTATTTCTTGAGATTGAAGGTCAAACTCATTTCTTATTATATCTTCAGGGAAAGAAAATTGATGCTCCATAAGAGCACACCTAATCTTGTCTCTGAACAACCCTGATAGGAAACCCTCATTGTTTTCACACCTTATTGCAGCTATAGGCATTCTGTAGGGCTGCAATACTTGGTTCAAGTATACCCATCCTCCTTTAGTTATAACAAATTGATGAGAAATTTTTATATTAGGGAAAAAATTCCCTCTTCCTTTGCCAGTAAGGGCACTCTCTTGTAGGTCACCAATCTGTCTCAAAATTTTAGCATATCCTACCTTCAATGGAACTTGGTAGGGCAAAATATAAGGTGCCTTTCTGCAACCATAGACTCTAAAAACTATGGACACAGGGTACAAAATGATATCCCCAAAATTATGGACAATGGTAATGTCTTGATAGTATTCCTTTGGTCTGATTAACCTTAGTAGCTCCCTTGGGATCCTAGGATTGTCAAAAAATAATAGTGTCCTCAACCTTGAAGAAAAATCCCTGTGAAAAGAAATGAAACTGGCATCAACTCTGTCCCATGACAAAGCTGTGGTCCACAATTGGACTGGAAGGATCTCTCCATTTCTCTCCTTGACAATATTCACTGTTGAGCTGAAGAATTTCTCACCCTTGTACAAGAACATGTGCATAAGCATTGAATACCACCCAAAAGGCCTACTAACCTTCATGTTCTTAATTCCCATTAATCCCTCATGGATTAAATCAGCCAAATGTGATGCAAAGTAAAAAATTAATGCTGATTGATGGTGTAATGACTATACCATCATAAACATATATGGTATTGGCATATGAGTGGCCACATCATGCCCTAGGATCAAAGTCAAAGACTTGTAGAAACCCTGTGCTCTCTTACTGAAAAGATCCATTCTAAAAGGCTCTCATGTGCTTGGACTGATGACACACATGGATCCAACCTCGTCTATGAAATCGCTCAAAGGCCCTGCCCTTAAATAATCCCTCTGAGCCTCAAAAAGCTCTGTAAACTCTATAAAGTCTATCTTTTCCAACCCAAAAAAAGGGTCATTTAGTGAGAGACCTCCCTAATTTCCTCCTCAGTGATACTAATCAAATCATTCCAATTTACATCTTTGACACACTTTGTCACAAGGTCATAGCACTTAGCAATTTGTATTAATAATTCAGCAACCATAAAAACTCTAGGGACCACTAGCTTCCCAATATCAAATTGCCATATGTTGCTGAGGGGAGCATAGGAATTTCTTTGGGAGTAGGCTACCTTGAACAAAATAAGACTGTTATGATCTTCACTCACCCTAGCATCTCTCATCCAATTCCCTCTATCATGGAGTCCACTATTACCATAGTCCCTAGGGTTTCTCAGAACTAGTTCTTTTAGCCTAGCTGCCCCATTGTTCGAATGTAGTAGTAACTGCATTAAATCCTCAAAGACACCCCTGTCTTTGTACTCTATCTTACTAGGCAATCCTATTTTTGGTGACATTTTTAACCAGGGTTTCTAAAACAATATATGAATACTCGAGAAAAAAACCTAGAAATATCAACAACATGATTTTCCTCCCACAATTCCTTTACAGAGTTCAAACAATTCTATAATTTTAGAAAATTTAACCTACCAGGCACATGAAAGACTTTGCTTGATATTGCTCCAGAGGAAAATCTTGTTTGCCAAAATGTTTATGAGAGCGGTAAAGAGAAACAACGATCAAATTTTGATATATAATGTTGCCACCCATTTACAATTCATCCGCACGTAGCTCATTAAGTGCACCATTACTGAAAGTTGGTGGCCTCAACATTCACAAGATGCAAACAACGTCACAGACTAAAAAATTTGAATTCTGACTATTGATATTATTTCCCTTTGGTGCATCAGATGATCAACAAAATTAGCCACACAACCCCTTTTTACTTTTTCCCAAATGAGTTCCAAGCCAATGAAAAAAATTCAAAATAACCATGTGGGAAAAAGACAACTTAAGTTTATCTTTGATTGGAGTGGACAGGTGTTGTCTTGTTGCTAAAGCACAGACATAGAAATCAAACATCTTTACCTAGTGGTGTAACGACAACCGCTAGATTCTTTCCAACTCATAGCCCTTTATCGATTCCCCAAGCAATGACCCCACCTTCCCCTTTGAAATCCTTCATCGAATTGGGGAATGCCATGTCAAACAGATCACCAGGTGGAGAATGCAAAATTTATCCTTGGTGTCAAGTATACTGACAACCTGACATGTCATCACTGTCCTTCGGCCAATCAAATATGAACTTGTTAGCATGACCTGGCAATAGAGGACCCACCCTTAGTAATCATCTCTTAAACAAGATCAATGGTTTTCGCTATACTTCAAACCTTAAATAACATTCATTTTACCCCAGTGGTATAGTGATAACCGCGAGATCCTATCGAAACTTAACAACCCAAGAAAGCTGGCCCTACTATGACACCTCATACATCCTTCTAACAAATCAGAAGATTCCACATTTGTAAGAATAGGTGGGTGGGCCCTCCTTTCATTTCTTCTTTTAATGTTAAAAAATCTTGTCAACCACCACATCACTTTTATTTCAACCAATTAAAAACATACATGTCAGAGTGACATGGCATTTTAAGGCCCCACTTACCTTTCATCCATCACATAGATTTGAACAGTCGTCGCTATACTGTAGAGCTTAAATACTCCACATCTTTCATCTGTGGTATAATAACAACTGTAAGATCAAACCGTGCTTTATTCCTTTGAAAAGTCTAACCCCACTACTGTTACGTCACTCTAGATAGGTGTCAACCTAGAAAACACACCACTAAGACTATCATTTTAGTAACCTTGCTGCCATCAGTAAAATTTGATCAGACGCTTTTTGCTATACCATGATGCTTAAAAAGGTATCATCTCAACCCAATGGTATAATGATAGCCATTGATGTATTGCTTGATTCAAATGCCAACACAGTAGTGAAGATGGGCCTGTCGAGATAGATGTCTACTTGTCACTATATTGCATGTCAGAGACTTTGACAACATGGAGTTGTGAGATTTAATGACAACCACGCATTTAAAATGTTTGATACTTAGGAAAAAACCATGGGGAACTTAGGCCTTGTGGGAAATATTAAAAGGGGTTCTGATTTTATAACCTAACCACACAATATGTAAAGTGGTGAAATAAAAGGGGGTGAAGATAGCACATGTTTTATTTGGAGGGTTAGTGAACCAAAAAGGTAACATGAAATTAGAACTAGGCCTAAGACCAACTAGGGCTTCCACTAAACCTAGGGTTTTAACCTCAAAATGATACCATGAGGTTCATGAACTAGATTTTTTAAAAATTATTTATCATGAAGCTGGAGAATTTAACATAGTGATAATAGTGGCTCATGCTTGGGGACATGTATCTCCTACAAATACAATGAGAAAATTGAAATCTCCTAGAAGAGTAGACCAGAACAAAACTTTGACTAGGAAATAGAAAAGAAGAAAACCCTAAAACTAAACCTACACAGAGACTCACAAAATACTTAAGAGAAGTAAAAATTCAAGAACTGACCATGAACTAGCAATTCCATGAGCTCTCTTGTTAGATTTTTCAATAAATAAGAATTTGTTCCCCAATTTCCTTCAATGATATATGGTCCTAACCAGATGGGGTCAAACTTTCCATGCTTTCCTTTATCTACTAACCTTACATTCCACATCAGGACCAAATCAACCTTTGCAAAATTTCTCTGAGTAGTCCTTTTATCATACAAGAATTTGCATTGGGCCTACAACTTTTCATTTTTATTATGTGCATCATTTCTTACCTCATTCAGCTGAATCAAATCATTTATTCTGACAGTCATATCTTCTTCCACATCATCATCATATGCTTCTATGAACTGATACATCTTCAATAAATTATTTTGAGGTAACCTTGCATTAATCCCATACACTAAGTCAAAAGGGGCACATCCTATTGCTTTCTTGATTGTAACCCTATCAACCCATAGGGCTTGTAACAATTTGGAATCCTAGGCCCCCTTGTTCTTATCCAATACTCTTTTCAAAATTTTAATCAGACTCTTGTTACTGGATTTTGCTTGGCCATTTCCCTTTGGATGGTAGGGAGATGAATATGAGATTTTTATGCCATTGTTTTGGTAAAAGTCAATGAACTCCTCTGACCTAAACACATTACATTATCAACCACCATGGTTTCTGGGCAACCAAACCTTGTAAGAATGTTTTGCATGACAAAAGCTGTTACCACCTTACTACTTTCTCTCCTTAAAGGGATTCCTTCAACCCATTTGGTGAAGTAGTCAGTTGCCATCAAGATATAAGAATGTCCACCACTGGACTTATTAGGGATTTCACCAATGAAATCCATACCCCACTTTTGGAAAGGAGCCTAAATAGTAACAGGTTTGAGAGGCATGTTTCCACTAAATTTCAATTTCCCTGCAAACCTTTGACAAGGATCACACCTCTTTAGAAAATGATGTGTATCTTTGAAGAGTGATGGCCACCAAAATCCAGACCTGATGATCTTATGGGCTATAGTTTTTTCCATATAGTGTCCTCCAAAAATCCCATTGTGCATTTCATTCATCAAAAGCTTGGCCTTACCTTGATCTACACACCTAAGCGAGACACCCTCATTGCTCCTCCACCATAATTCACCACTTCTAATTGCATATCTTATGGAATCAAGCTTAATAGTTCTTCTTTTGTTATCATCCAATCCAGGGGGTAAAACCATCCTTTGCAAATATTTGACAACATCCTTGTACCACTCACAACAATCCATGTTACATACAAAAGGTCTCTGATTCTCCTCCAACATATTTATCTGGTTTGCATTTAAATTGCTTTGGGCCATCAAATTTTCTAGGCCCAATCCTCTTACCAATTTTGTAATGTGGATGTCAATATTAAATTCTTGAATCCTATTTATCCATCTACATCTTCTTCCTGAGACTTCTTGCTGGACCAAGATATCCTTAACTACAACACTTGGAACATAGGCAATGACTGTGGCTCCTACCATATAACACCTCAAATGTTTTAATAGCCTTTACCAAGGCATAAGATTTCTTTTCAATGATATCATAATTTAATTCAGCTGCCTGCAAGGTCTTGCTAAAAAAAGAAATAGGCTGTTCAAAACCATCAACATTTTTCTGTAACAACACTGCTGCAACAGTATGGGCAGATGCAAAGGAAAAGATCTGCATAGGTTTACTATAATCTGGTGTTTTTAAAACTAGGGCATGCTTGATAGCCCTTTTAATATCATTAAAAGCTTGTATTGCTTCCACATCCCATTGAACCTTTGCTCCCTTTTTTAACATTCTTGATATGGGAATACTAATTTCTGCAAAGTTTGTAATAAATCTTCTCAAGAAATTGACCTATCCTAAAAAGGACTAAATCCCCTTGATATTCCTTGGTAAAGATAGTTTATCAATAGCTTCCACCCTTTCCAGGTCTATCCTCACTCCATCCTTTGAAACAATATGCCCTATAAGCTTTCCTTCTACCACACCAAAAGCACACTTCTTTGGATTCAAAGAAACCCCATACTCTAATGCTCTAATGAAAATCTTTTCTAGATGTTGGCAATGTTGTTCCTCCTTGGCTAAGAAAGTTGTCAGATCATCTTGATATACCACCATGAATCTATTAATGAAATCAACAAAGGCTACATCCATAGCCCTTTGAAAAGTGGCACCAACATTAGTCAACCCAAAAGGCATCCTTACATAAACATATGTTCCCCAAGGAGTTGTAAATGTAGTCTTAAACTACTTTGTGTCCTTAACCATAACCTGATTGTAACCTAAAAAGCCATCCATCATGGACATCAATTCCAATCCAGTGAATTTCTACAACATGTTATCCATATTTGGTAATCCATAGTTATCCTTTAGAGAATTTATGTTAAGATTTCTAAAATCAACACAAAGCCTGATGTCACCGTTCTTCTTTTTGAAAGGCACCAAATTTGAAACCTAGGTCAAATGCCTAATAGGCTTGATTATCCTAGCATCCATCATCTTCTTGAGTTCTGTTAGAAAGTAAAGATCCCCAAGATAACTGAGAGGGGGGGGGGGTGAATCAGTTATAAGATAATTTATCCATTTGACTGCTTTAAACAATATAATCAATGTACTGATCAACCATAGAAAGATAATCATACACAATTGCACAATAACACAAGATATGTTGACTAGGGAACCTCTTGAAAAGAGTAAACCCTAGTGGGAATGATGCCCACAAAATGATGCACTAATATGAAAGTTCCTTGTTAGAGGATGGACCCTATTAGGAGTCTTATGAAATACATTCAGTACATATAAATCCCTGTTAGGAGATTTTGAATCCATGTTAAAATATTCTAACCCGGTTAAGAGTTTATGGAAGATAGAAGGACCCATTGCCTAAACAGCTTCAAGGCAAGATCTCTGAACCCACTGTCCAAAAGATCTTAGAATTATTCAATATAATAATATGAAATATATTACCTCCTTCACACTATGCCAAAACTGCACTCTCTGCTACACAAGATCACAATTCCAAATCTCTGTACTCACAAGTCTTCCTTCATCACTGAATTAGCTCTTTTCTTCACTTCATGCATATATTCGCATCTCAATCTTCATAGTACACATTACAACAAGGAAAAAATTCCTTCTTATATACCAAACTCATAATTACAAATGAGTTGGTCCTCAATTACAAAATAACAAATTCTACACGCTACACACATAATTCACATAAAACTATCAGCTTACAGATACTGTAACTTTCTCCAAACATATCCTCGAAGTTTGCACTATGAACCACATCATCATTAATGAGTCTCCAACATCCCTTTAACTGTACAAAATCAGATTCCATTTGAGCTAAGAGATATCCTCCGATTTCTGAACATCGCTTCATAGAAACACTGTCTAAACACTGCTTTCACCAAAATGCTCATAACTCTCACAAATGAATGAATTTATTTTTGTACTATTAACCATAGGTTAATAACACACCAAAGAACATACCATCAACTATGAAAAATCCAATCTACAATACAACATGTGTGCAAAACAAAACTGTACCTACTTTCCTGCTAATATCCAGAATATCACTGTGTTGACATCAATGACAATCCACGTCATGAATGCAACAACAAATGCTACATAATGACTGCCAAAATACTTTTCATTCATTCCTAACAATCTCTCCCATTGGTGTTGATGGAAACATAGATGAAAAACATCCAATGTTCCAAAAATCCAATACTGCAACATCACTGCAAAATATCAAATTAAATCTTGCTTCATTTTCCTATTTAGCTCTCTCATACAATCCACAATATTTTTCATGTATATCTCTCCCCCATTGACATCAATGATAGAAATTCCATCACTAAGTCAACAACTTAATGTCAAAAGACACTTTTCAAAAAAATACAATAACAAGAGTCCTCATGACTCAGCTCATAAACTCCCCCATAGAGGAAGTTCCAACATCCAATCCAAAAGAAAGATAGGGCTCACATACCACTGGATGGATGCAATCATCTGCATCAATTCTCAAAAATAGGTTGGGGCATAACCCCAAGCATACCTCTCAGATACGCAAATGTATCCTTAGGTAAAGGCTTTGTAAATATATCTGCTATCTGCTCCTTTGTACTTATGTACTCCAATCTTACTTCTTTTTCTGCAACTTTCTCTCTTACAACATGCTACTTGATCTTAATATGTTTAGTCTTAGAATGTAAAACATTATTTTTTGACATACTCACTGTACTAGTGTTATCACAATGTATAACAATAGGCTCATCAAACTTTATTCCAATATCCTTCAACATCTGCTTCATCCAAATAATCTAATTACAATTATTTGCTGCTGCAACATATTCTGCTTCTGCTGTGCTTTGTGAAGTACAATTCTACTTCTTACTTAGCCAAGAGACCAATTTTCCTCCAAGAAAAAAGGCTCCACCATTGGTGCTTTTCTTTTCATCAACGTTGCCTCCCCAATCTGCATCAGAATAGGCACATAAAGTAAAATCATCAGAATTCTCATACCATAATCCATAATCCATTATTCCTTTCAGATATCTCAGTATCCTCTTTACTGCTACATAATGTGATTCTCTAGGTTCTTCTTAAAATCTTGCTACAATCCCCACTAAATGTGCTATATCAGGTCTTGTATGTGTCAAGTACTGCAATCCTCCAATCATAGATCTGTACTTTTTCTGCTCAACTGCTGGTGTCTCATCTTTGCTACATAACTTATGTCCGGTTACCATAGGTGTTCCAATAGGTTTAGAATCTTCCATTCCAAATATTTTCAATAAGTCATTTAAATACTTAGTCTGACTTACAAATATACCTTCTTTGCTTTGTGTTATCTGTAATACCAAAAAATATTTCATTTCTCCAATCATGCTCATCTTAAATTCAGTCTTCATTTCATCTGCAAATTTGTCACTAGCTTCATCTTCTCCTCCAAAGATAATATCATCAACAAATATAACTATAACCAACAAACCATTCTCAATTTCTTTTGTGTATAAGTTACTATCTGCTGTTCCTTTTATAAATCCCAATTTCAATAAATACTTATCCAATCTTGCATACTAGGTTCTAGGTGCTTGTTTTAATCCATATAAAGCTTTCTTTAACTTACATACCATATCTCCTTCTTGTGTCAGAGGAAAACCTTCAGGCTACTCAATGTAGACTTCTTCCAATTCACCATTAAAAAATGCTGACTTCACATCCATCTAATACACTCTGAATTTCTTATAAGTTGCATATGCTAGAAACATTCTCACTGCTTCAAGTCTGGCCACAGGTGCAAAAGTTTCTTCATAGTCAATTCCTTCTTGTTGTGAATATCCTTTACATACCAATCTTGCTTTGTTTCTTATCACTTCTCCTTGTTCATTCATCTTGTTTCTGAATACCCACTTTGTTCCAATCACATTCTTGTCTTCAGGTCTAGGGACCAATTCCCATGTCTTAGTTTTTTCAATATGCTCTAGTTCTTCTTTCATAGTATTAATCCAATGTTCATCTTCACAAGCTTCATTAGTAGTCTTAGGTTCAATTTGAGAAATCAAACATAAATGTACCTTATTTTGAGTCAAAACTCCTCTATCTAAACTTCCAATAACTTGCTCAATAGGATGATGTCTTGAAGTATACCTGTTAGGTGTCATAGTTACTGATCTTGTTCCGACTGTAGATGCTTCTCTAATTCTTCTCTATTTTCTTTTCTATTTTCTTCAGTATGACTTTCATTCAGCAAATCACTGTTAGTTTCAAAAAATAATTCTGCATTTTCAATGTTAGGCTGAGGTTGTGCTTCTCCATCAGATTCATAATCAAGCATTCTTTCCTGAATTTTAAACTTCTCATCAACTTTTAGATTTTCACTTTCAACAATAGTCTTAGTTCTTTTCTTATAACATCTATATGCTTTTCTTTTTAAAGAATATCCAAGAAATATTCCTTCATCACTTCTAGGATCAAACTTTCCTATATCATCATCTCTCTTTATATAACATTTACTTCCAACAATTCTAAAATACTTAACTGAGGGTGTATGTCCAAACCATAATTCATAAGGTGTCTTATTTGTATATGCTCTGATTTGTACTCTGTTCATAGTGTATAGTGATGTGTTCACTACTTCTCTCCAAAAAGTCTTAGCCAAATCATTTTCAAACAACATAGCTCTTGCTGCTTCAGTTATTGACCTGTTCCTTCTTTCTACAATACCCTTTTGTTTTGGTGTTCTAGGGGCTGAAAGTTGTCTCTTAATACCATTCATTTCACAAAAGGTGTTAAACTCTCTAGATGTAAATTCACCACCTCTATCAGATCTTAGACACTTAATCTTCATTCCAGATTCATTCTCAATTTTTCTTTTCATGATCTTAAATTTATCAAATGCTTCAGATTTTTCTTTCAAAAATGCAATCCACATCATTCTTGTAAAATCATCAACAAGAATCATAAAATACCTTTCTCCATAGAATCCTCTAGTCCTAGTAGGACCACTCAAGTCTGTATGAACAATCTCCAGCTTCTCTGTCGATATGAACTTCTTGTTGGGAAATGAACTCCTTTTCTGCTTTGCCATCATACATTCTTTGCAAATCATGTTAGTAGGTTTCATAATTCTAGGTAAATCTCTTACCGCAAGTGTAGTGCTCACCTTGACAATATTATCAAAGTTTATATGACAAAAAATTTTATGCCATAACCAACTGTCATCAATCCTAGTTATCAAACATGTCATCTCAGTAGGATTCAACTGAAATACATTACCTCTAGTTTTGGATGCTTTTCCAATCAGATTTCCATCTTTATCTTTTATCACACAAGTTTTCTCAGAAAACCAAACTTGATAACCCTTATCAGCCAATTGTCCAATGCTTAGTAGATTATGTCTCAGTCCATCAACAAAGTAAACATCATCAGTGTTAGTCTTTCCATCAAGAGTAATAGATCCTATACCCTTAATCAAACAAGGTGCATTGTTACCAACCCTAACAATTCCTCCATCATAATTATCTAACTTAACAAACTTTCTTTTATCTCCAATCATATGATGTGAACAACCATTGTCTATAATCCAATCAGATTTCTTTTCAACTTGTGAAACTAATGCTTTTTCTTCCCTTTTATCAGATTCAGAACTTTCTTCTTTAATTGCTACAAATCATATTTCCTCAAAGTTATCATTATCATTGTCACTTAAATGTTTTTCAATTCCTGCTTCAAGATCTTCATCATTTGCATAATAACATTCTTTAGATCTCCTAGGTTTAAAGTTGCTTCTATACTTCTTAACTCTTTTAGGACATTTAGATGCAAAATGACCATATTCTTGACAAGTCCAACATTTAAAGATTTTCTTTCCATCTGGTTCTCTTTTTACAAGTAATGCAATACCTTCTTCAATCTTCTTATCTTCATCAGATCTGCTATTGCTGGCATAATCTCCATTCACACTAGTACTTCTTGTAGGTCTAATGTTAAGAGCACTAAATACTGTTTCCATTCTAGGTAGCTCTCCTAATAATCTCAAGTTCATCTCTACTATTTCTAATCTTCCAAGAAGAGTCTCTCTTGAAAAGTTCAATGTACATGGTATCACTTGTTCAATCATCTGAGTTGTCTACTTGAATACTGGTGTCAAAGTTCTCAAAATTTTCCATATCACTTCATTCTCTGTCTTATCACCTCCACAAGACTTTATTCCTGTTACAATCTCAGACATCCTACCAATATAACTTCTAATAGATTCATCTTCCATCATTCTGATATCTTCAAATGCACAAATCCAATTATGTAATCTAGCCTTCTTTACATGTTCATCACCTTCAAAAGTAGAATGTAAAGCTTTCCAAATTGCATGAGATGTTTTCAAACATCTTACCTGACTATATTCATTCTCCGGTAGTGCTGACAAAAGTGCTTCTCTTGCAAGTATGTTACACATGAATAGATCTAGTTCATCTTTAGTTCCTGCCTCTAGATTGTCTTCCTCAATGATAGTCTTCTCATTCTTTGTAATCAACCAATAACTTGGTCCTAAACACAATAGATGTGTCTTCATCTTTTCTTTCCAGCTATCAAAATTTACTCCATCAAACTTAGGGCTTTCTTTTCTGAAATTCGCCATGGATCTCCTTAAGTTGTTAAACTTTTCTTTCAAGGAACTGCTGCTCTGATACCAATTGTTAGAAAGTAAAGATCCCTAAGATAACTGAGAGGGGGGGGGGTCAATCAGTTATCAGATAATTTATCCATTCAACTGCTTTAAACAATATAATCAATGTACTGATCAACCATAGAAAAATAATCATACACAATTGTACAATAACACAAGATATGTTGACTAGGGAACCTCTCGAAAAGAGTAAACCCTGGTGGGAATGATGCCCACAAAATGATGCACTAATATGAAAGTTCCTTGTTAGAGGATGGACCCTATTAGGAGTCTTATGAAATACATTCAGTACATATAAATCCCTGTTAGGAGATTTTGAATCCCTGTTAAAATATTCTAACCCGGTTAAGAGTTTATGGAAGACAGAAGGACCCATTGCCCAAACAACTTCAAGGCAAGATCTCTGAACCCACTATCCAAAAGATCTTAGAATTATTCAATATAATAATATTAAATATATTACCTCCTTCACAATGTGCCAAAATCACATTCTCTGCTACACAAGATCACAATTCCAGATCTCTGTACTCACAAGTCTTCCTTCATCATTGAATTAGCTCTTTTCTTCACTTCATGCATATATTCACATCTCAATCTTCATATTACACATTAAAAAAAGGAAAAAATTCCTTCTTATATACCAAACTCAAATAATTACAAATGAGTCAGTCCTCAATTATAAAATAATAAATTCTACACGCTACACACATAATTCACATAAAACTATCGGCTTCTAGATACTGTAACTTTCTCCAAACATATCCTCAAAGTTTGCACTATGAACCACCTAATCATTAATGAGTCTCCAACATCCCTTTAACTACGCAAAATTAGATTCCATCCCAGCTAAGAGATATCCTCCGATTTCCAAACATCGCTTCACAAAAACACTGTCTAAACACTACTTTCACCAAAATGCTCATAACTCTCACAAATGAATGAATTTATTTTTACACTATTAACCATAGGTTAATAACACACCAAAGAACATACCATCAACTGCACAAAAGCCAATCTACAATACAACATGTGCACAAAACAAAATTGTACTTACTTTCCTGCTAATATCTAGAATATCACTGTGTTGACATCAATGACAATCCAAGTCATGAATGCAACAACAACTGCTACAGAATGACTGCCAAAATAATTTTCATTCATTCCTAACAAGTTCCCCTTTCATTTTAGGTGCCAAGGTAGGGTTAACAGGTCTCAATTTCTGTCTAAAAGGTTTCATGCCTTCTTTCAGTGGAATTTCATGTTGAAAAAGGCCC
Source organism: Chamaecyparis obtusa (assembly GCA_027943335.1). Lineage (NCBI taxonomy): Eukaryota > Viridiplantae > Streptophyta > Pinopsida > Cupressales > Cupressaceae > Chamaecyparis > Chamaecyparis obtusa. The sequence goes on along the minus strand of BSBK01005573.1, from coordinate 449,844 downwards.
TCCCTATAAGCCTCGAGATCTTCATAAGACCAGGAAAAAACATGCCTAAATTTTCTAAGAAGATCAATCAAATTTTTTCTAGTTCTTGGGGACAAACATTTTCCTATATAAACCTTCTTGGGGAAAATTCTTGTACCCAAGTTTATTTCCTCCAGCTCATTGGTTTTATCAGTACTAGCAGAAAAAGCTTTGTCCTTATTATCAAATGCCCTTTCAAGAGAAACTAATCTTTTGGGAACCCTATTTGATTTTAACTGTAAAACCTCTTTCCCAAAAATTACATCCTTACCATTCATTGTATCAACATAAGTACTAAAATCCATTTCTTTGTCACCAAAATGGGATTCACACTAGAGAAATCTTAATATGTCTTGGTCATCTGAGAAAACCTGCCAATTATTTATATTATCAGGGATGGAAGGCCTAGCTTGCACTTCTATATTAGAAATACCAAAAAATGTAACATCTTCAAGTCTAAGGGCCACATTAGCCAATAAGTCTGCCATTCTATTTTGACTTCTTTCCATCCAACAAATATTAAAAGCACTGAAACTTTCAATCTCATCCCATACAACATTTCTATACTGCTTCAACTTCTAATTTTTTGAAGCATACTTTGTTCTAACTTGGGAAATAACTAACTCAGAATCACCCACAACTTTTAAACATTTTATACCATGCCTTGATGCCAACCTGAGACCTATCAATAGAGCTTCATACTCTGCAACATTATTTGTGCATGAGAATAGTAGAGTAAAGGAGAATTTGAAAGTTTTACCATTTGGAGATATGAGTAAAATTCCAGCTCCAGATCCTTCCTTGCTATTTGCACCATCAAAATACATGGTCCACAAACTGTCAAGATCAATTCATCCCTCTGGCTTTCTGATCTATGTGTATTTTCAACATTCTCATCATTATCTTTGTCTTGAACCTTGAAAGCATTAATATCAGTGTCAAGAAAGCAATTCATGGTGTCTTCTTCTTCTTCAATCATATGTGGGGTTCTAAGTTCTCTAGTAACCTTAATGTTCTATCCCTCCAAGTTGAAAGTGGCGAATGACAAATCATACTATATGCTGCCTCCCATAGAAGCACTCCACTTTCTTGATAGTAGCATCCCATACTGGGGAGCAATATCCACTACCAAGACACTCATGGTCAATTATTTACTGGGGTATGTAGCCAATCTATAAGTTAGAGCCTTGATGGTACCCACAACTAGTACTTCCCATGAATCCATTTCCTGACATCTACCATGAGGTGTGTCCACCTTTAACCCTAGTGACTTCATAACCTCAGTAGGGATAATAGTGTTTGATGCTCTAGAATCAATCATACAAATTTTTAGCAACTTCCCATTTATCTGCAGAGTCAAAAAGAAAGGATCAACTGTTCCTGCTGTAGTACTAACAACATTTGCATCCAAATATATTTGGGGAATTTCATAAACAATCTCCTCAGAGCAATTTTCATTTTCATCATTCATAGTTGCTATCTGTTTCTCAACCCTTTCTATTTTTTGAGACTCAGTGGATACCACACCATTTACCCAATTTAGGGCTTTTTCCTTATGTTCTTTTATTCTCATCATTTCTAACAAAGGGACTTTTATAGTGATCTGTGACAATAATTTTCTCATATCAATCGGAACATACTTTGAGTCAAAAAGATCTAGCTTCTGTATGCACCCTAAAATGGTCGCCTAGACTTTGGGCCCCCATTTCTCAATTTATCAAATCCTTGAATCAATATTTTCAAATATCAACATTTTTCAAATATATCAATTTCTTTGATCAAATCATAATCAATTCAATATTTCCTAAGGTTTGAGCCTTATTTAATTTAAAAGAAATAAAAATAAAAATCTTATTTAATTAAAAGAACATGCTCCCTTTTAATTAATTAAAAATCTCTTTTAATTAAATAATAAAATCATTTTATCCTAAGCCTTTATTTAATTAAAATGAATTTCCTCCCCTTTTATTTAAATAAAAAAATCCCCACTTTTCTTCTTATCCTATGTTGCACAAATAAAGCATTTAATTCTTATTTATAAAGAAAAATAAAATAAAAAATAAAAGAAAAGTACTTTTGTCTCACATGGACATAAAGTAAATGCTCAACATAAAGTAAATGCTTCTAATTTTTCTATTGGAGGATATTTGTGCACAAGGATCAAGCTTCTTTTTTTCTCCACCGTTGATTAAATCTTTTGCCTCTTAATCTCCATGATCCATTGATTTTTCACCTCCTATAAAAGAAGAGCTCTCTTCTTCATTTTCATATCCATTCTCTTTTATGCATATCCATTCTCTTTTATGCATATCCACTCTCTTTTATGCTATTATTATGCTACAGGTTTTCTAAGTCATTGAAGCTTTTGGAGATATTCTTGCATCAAGTTTTGAAAATTTGGAGCATCATTGGCATTCATCTTGCATCTACATCACATCCTAGCTTGCATCATAGTTGCATCATCATGGTATCATTTCCTTTCATGTTTTAGATTAATCTCACATAGTTTAATTAGAGGGTTTGTAACTCTTTCATTTCTATTTTCATAGCTTAATTGCATCTTCATTCTCATAAGATTAATTTGCATTCTCATATAGATTTGCATATCATTGCATTCATTTAGAATCTCTCATTGTGTGGTTGACTAGCAAGATCATGAGTTTATAGCTCTAGCTGAGAGCAATTTTACAAATCTTGCAACTCCATGCATAGGGAGCTATGGATCAATTTGTGAGGGCTCATTCTTGAGTTTCCTTGCATGTAAGGATTCATAGAAGTGCACTACTTTTGTGTGTACAACTTCAAATTTCCAACTTCTTTATTAGTCTCTTGTATAGATATGTTTGCAGATTTTTTAATATGGGCTCCACTCTCTTTCTGCAAAGGTGGAACAACCTCAATAGTGGGTTTGGATTTTACCTTGTAAACAATGTTAGGTTTAGCATTTTTCTTTATTTTGACCTTATCAACAAGATTAGCATTCTTGGGCTTATCTTGTGATGTTTTTACATCTTTGTCTATTTTCTTGATGAAAATTCCAGCAGGCTTCTCATTTGGATTACCAACCATTCTATTTATCAGGTTGTAATTTGTTTTAGCTTGAGTAACCATATCAGCTGTTATCAAGGCAATCTCCTCATCAGAAGGCCTCCTCAAAACAACTGTCTCCTTAATTTTCAAAACATTGCATTGGATGTTATTAGGCTCACTATCTTCATCTAAAAAAACTTGTTGGTGGTATGATTCAATTTTGGTCTTAGAATTGAAGACATCTTGATTTTCATTCTCTTTAGCAGAATCCACTTCATCCCAAACATGGGAAGAAATCATTCCAAATCCTTGGTCATCATAAGGCTGTTCCTCATTACATTCTTGCTCCTCTTATGAGGAAACACTTTGGGATATGACACAATAATTGGGATCATGTGGTGACTGACAAACAATACACCATGGGACATCTTCCACCACATTCATTGAGTTTCTTTGCAATGGATTAGAAGTCCTATCATTTGGTTTATCCTTTCTTTCAAGAAGAATAGGCTTCCCATCTTTCCATTGAGTATTATATGGGTAGTTTTGCATTCTTGGCAATTTGTAGAAATTATTAAAGGCAGGCTTATCCCCTCCTATAACTTTATTATTTCTATTCTCACCAGGCTTCAAGTCCTTAATTTATTTCAATATTTTATTTAAGCTATCATCATCCTTAGGTTTTACACTTATAGGCTTTACTGGATCTTTTCTATTCAACAATTGTGATTTGTTATCTTCCCTTCTTCCCAACTTTCCTAAAATTCTTTGGTTACTCTCTATGTTCACAGCTAGCTTGTAAGCTTCAACAAGACTCCTTGGGTTTTTATCTCTCAAAAGGTAGCCCATCTTAGAATCAAAAGCATTTAAATATGTGACAAGACATACTCTATCATCCAATCTGATGACTTGCAAGAGTTTATGCATAGCCTTTTGAAATATGACATTAAACTCAACAACATCCTCATTGAAATTCTTCTTTATGTTATTAAATTCATTTAGCATACAAACCTCATGTATTTTATCACCATACTGTTCTTTGAAACAATGCCGAAGCTGATCCCATGAACCTATGCTACCATGTGGCAAAGCCCTAAACCAATCCCTTGAATCTTTTGTTAGGGATTGTACAAATAATTTCATGATAACATCATCAGGCACAAGAAGAGCTCTCTTCTTAATTTTCATATCCATTCTCTTTTATGCATATCCATTCTCTTTTATGCATATCCACTCTCTTTTATGCTATTATTATGCTACAGGTTTTCTAAGTCATTGAAGCTTTTGGAGATATTCTTGCATCAAGTTTTGAAGATTTGGAGCATCATTGGCATTCATCTTGCATCTACATCACATCCTAGCTTGCATCATAGTTGCATCATCATGGTATCATTTCCTTTCATGTTTTAGATTAATCTCACATAGTTTAATTAGAGGGTTTGTAACTCTTTCATTTCTATTTTCATAGCTTAATTGCATCTTCATTCTCATAAGATTAATTTGCATTCTCATATAGATTTGCATATCATTGCATTCATTTGGAATCTCTCATTGTGTGGTTGACTAGCAAGGTCATGAGTTTATAGCTCTAGCTGAGAGCAATTTTACAAATCTTGCAACTCCATGCATAGGGAGTTATGGATCGATTTGTGAGGGCTCATTCTTGAGTTTCCTTGCATGTAAGGATTCATAGAAGTGCACTACTTTTGTGTGTACATTTCTGGCACCCACCATGGGGCAACCCACTTTTTACATATTGGTTTTGATTATTTTTGGAGCTAACACTTGCTGGTTTTGATTAATTTTGGAGCTAACCCTTTTGTAGATTTGTTTGGAGACAAAAAAACCCTAGATTTGAAAGATTTGATCATATCTCCCAAACGGCTTGGTGTTTTGGTCTGAAAAGTTTTTGGTAGGTTGATGACATATTAGAGAAGCTCCAAAAAAATTTTCAGAATTTTTGGAGGTAATTTGTAATTTTTATAATTTTTTCTTGATTTTTCATAAAAAATCAAGTTTTGGCGCAAACCAGCATATTTTTTGGAAATTTTTATATTTTTAGAAATATCTTGAAATTCTACAAGGGGTCTATTCATTGTGTTTTTAATTTAGAGATCATATCATAGCTCATTTGGTCAATTTATTAAAACTAGTCTATTTTGGTAAAATGGGTCTCTAGGGCACAAATGAAGAAATTTTTCTAAGATTTTTACATTTTTGGAAAGCTCTATATTTTTTGATAGAGGTCTCTTTTCTGTATTTTTGGTTTAGGGTCCGAATTCATGTGGTAACAATCAGATCTTGTTGACTAGGTCAAATGCAAAAATAAAATAAAATTTTGTGATGGGTATGCACTTATTTTTCATTGTTCAATGCATGATATGAGCTATCATTTGGATTATTTGCTGGTTGTTATTGCTCCTAAAAATTGATTTTCAGATCTAACCCTAGGGTTTGCATAAGTTGGATATACATTGCATATCTTGTTTGCTTGTTTTCTTGTCTTGTTCATTTGAAGGTGCATGACTTGCTTTCATGAAAAATGCTTAAAACAAACAAAAAATAGGGCAAATCTACTAAGCGCGTTGTGTTGGACTTGAGGTATTTTGTTACATCTCTAAAATATTTAGATTTTGAGATTAAAATTGAACCTCTCATGTGTTTGGCTTGAGTGTTTTACATGTTTTCATAGAACACATTTCAATTGATGCTCTTAATGGGAAATGAATGAACATAGATTTGATTTCATACAAGTTTGTGTAATTGAATGCTTGTGTTTAAACCTTAAGTAATTCTTGGTTCTAATATCAAATATCTCATTGAATGATTGAGGGCATGGATTCATTCCTTGTTTACATGGGGAGTTAAATGCACCACTTTGTGGACTCACTCTATGTTTACTTGGAAAGTTAAATATTCTATTATTCAACCCTTTTTCATTTGTGAGTAGTATTGATTAGCAGCCTTAGATTACTTGTGATTGATCTAGATTTCTATCTTGGGTTATTGGACTCGCTAAATCCGCCGACCCCTCGTTTCTGCCCTGTGGTTGCAAGATCAGCGCCACATTAAAGGGGAGGGGTCTACAGGAGAGAAGCGTTAAGTGTTCCACTAGGTAACCCTTTTGTGCTTTTTAGAACTCACTTGTTTTCTAAGGTGTGGACTCACTTTGAGTTGATGTGAGGAGTTAAATGTTCCACTTTTGGACTCACTTTTAGTTGGTGTGAAGAGTTAAATGTTCCACTTTTGGACTCACTTTTAGTTGGTGTGAAGAGTTAAATGTTCCACTTTTGGACTCACTTTGAGTTGGTGTGAAGAGTTAAGTGTTCCACTTTTTTGGACTCACTTCACATTCTCTTGAAGGGTTAAATGTTCCACTTTTGGACTCGCTTCACATTATCTTAAAGGGTTAAATGTTCCACTTTTGGACTCGCTTCGCATTATCTTAAAGGGTTAAATGTTTCACTTTTGGACTCACTTTGCATTTACTTAAAGAGTTAAGTGTTCCACCTTTAGTGCTCTAAATACTTTTGATAGTGAATTACTTAGTTTTTATTTCTAGAAGGCCTGCTTGGGGACACACCACCTCAAGGGATGACCTTAACTCCTGTGTTCCGACAGAGTATAAATATCGAGAGGTGAATCCAAAGACACCTCTCTTGGGAATTGAGTTTGATATCACTCTTGGCTAAGCCTCAAAGAACTTTATACCTTTGAGAAGTGAAGGAGGAGATTTGGGTTACCGTCTCCCCCCGGCTGTGTGATTTTGGATTCTTCTCATCTACGGAGTTGGGCCTCACGTACCTTGGGTATATCGAGGACTCCTTAGAAAAGCCATGTATATCTTTATAGACAGCTTGATAAGGTGTTGTTGTGTTCTAAGTGCCTGCTAAAACATTGTCAAGAACATACACAAGTAGAACCTTTAAGGAGTAGAAATACTAAGTCACTATACTTGTTCATGCGCAAGGTTGCTTTGCCCCTTGCTCATTGTTTGAAGACTATTTGCTTGAACTCCCTGATTGCTGTCTTATGTGCCTGTTCAACGATGAAAATCTATTGATGTACTTACTTGATCTTTTAAAACAAACTGAGTTCCTGAGTTGAGACACCAACTTTTTACAGCTTGCTCGATTTTCTATCCTGTCATTAGAGACTTGTTTTGACTTTAAATGTCTGGTTTTTGCCCTCTAGGAATAGCATCAATTGGTTTACAAGGCCACTTTGGAAATAGTTGTCAAGTTAGAAGGTTATTCTTGGTGAGAAAGCTTATCTCTAGAATTGTTAGCTACATTCTTGAAGAATTTTAGTGCTCTTATTGTCCAAATCATTTTCATTTAATCAATTTCAATTATATTTTGGCCTAGTCCAACCTCCTGATTCAAAAGTGCTAGGGTATTCACCCTTGTTGGAAGCACCTCTTTGACAGTGTTGGTAAAGCCCTTTTTTCTATCTTTTCATTTCATTTTGGACAATAGAGAACTTTGATTATCCTAGTTTGGTGTTGACACTTTGAGAGGTCATCTTATCATTAAGAGTCTCTTTCTTTCATGTTAGTTACAATAAGATACCAAGTTAGTCAAGGGAAACGACCTCCAGTTGTCAGATCCTAGGTGCTGTCATGTTGTTCAAACATCTCAATGAACGTTATGGTATCAATTGCACAAGTTGACTCTTAGTCTTCTTCTTTCTTCTCCATTTCCCATGTTCTTTTGAAGTCTTCTATTCCCATGGGAAATTCTTCTTCTTCTTGATTCTTTTCCTCTTACTATCTAGTCTACCTTCTTCCATTCCTCTCTTCTTCTTTCTATGCTCGATTCCTCCTCTTCTAGAACCATGAATTTTAACTATCTTGTTAAGGAACCTCTCTTGAGAATAGATGATCTTGAACTCATTGCTCAATTTGAAGAGTATCTTTATTCCTCCAATAGTTCTTCTAAATATCTCATGGGTGACAAACTTATAGCAAAAATAAAAGAAAAGATGATTAAATCAGACACCTTTGCTAGAATCATAGACATGATCATATCACAATCTTCTTCTTCCAAACATTCTTCATCATCTAAATCTTCTCATTCTTCATCTTCTAAGTCTTATCATGATTCTTCTAAACCCCATTTGAATTCTTCATCTTCCAAATCTTATCATGACTCTTCTAAACATTATTCGCAATCTTCATTATCCAAATCTTCTTCTTCCATGAAGTCTTCATTTTCCTCTTCTTCACGATCTCGTTCTTCTTCTACTTTTTCAAAGAGTCTTACTCCTTATATCAAAACATACCATAATGAGCAACACAATAATGACACCTATGTTCCTAAGAGTCCTCCTCGTCATGCACTTAGGCTTACTAAAGGGTCATCCTATTGGGTAGATTGTGATGGGGATCCATATGATTCTGAATTTGAAGAATTCTTTGATGATTTTTGTGAACAATACAATATTCCTACTAAGGAGAAGAAAATCTACCGCGCTAATTTCAAACACCAAAAGGATCTCTCCTCTAAAAGTTCTCATGCTGAAAATAAAGATTACGCTCTCAAGAAAGATCATATTAATGTTGAACGTTTGTCTTGTGATGGTTCCATTCCATCCTCTACTTCCTCCAATACCCTCACATCTCCTAAAGCTGCTAAGTCTTCCAAATCTTTCACAAATCCTTCATCCAACAAAGATCCTAATGCTTTTCATGTGGTTCCCTATAGTTATCCTCAAGGGCTACCTCTTAAAGATACTCAAGCTAACCTTCACTTGGCTGCAAATACTTCTAATAATGCTACACCTAGTGAGCCTAAGCCTTCATGTGCTACAATGCCTACTTCAGTTATTCCTTCACCATCTCTGCCAAAGTCTTCCATACAATCCCAACATGCTTCCTTGTCCTTAGAAGTGGTTTCATGTCAAGAGGACTCTAAAAATGATAAAGAAAAGAACATAAAAAAAGATCAAGATCAAGAACCCTCCATGTCATCCAATCTTGTTTATAATATCTCTCATCCATTTCATGGTTCTTTCGATCCTTTACGTCCTTCCTCATTCATTCTACCATGTCTTAAGTCTTCTCCTAAGCAAGATCAAGCTACTACTTACACCATTGAGCTTATTGATAATCAAAATAACCTTACCACACTTGCGCTTTCCAAAGATGATACTTCCATTAAGGTTATTAAAAATGGTGTTGTTACTTCTGATGTTAAGCCTATTGAAAATCAAAAGAAAGTTGATATGCTTACGCTATCCAAAGCAACTTGTCAAGATCAAAGTCTTCCATCTTCTTGTTCTACCATTCCATGTTCACTTCCGCTTTCTACTCTTCCTAAGTCTTCACAAGCTTTGAACGATTCTATCAAAGAAGTTGCTCCTATTCAAGATGTTCATGATCCTATTGCAAATCCTAATGCTCACTCTAAAGATGCTGATGTCCTTGGTGGTCATATAGACACTGATGAACTTATTGATTATCCTTTTGCATCTTCCATGTCCATCCTTGGACCTCCTCCACCAATACTAAGGGCTTCATGTCTTCCTTCCATCTTGGGTCCTTATGTCCCTTCACTTTCCCCTCCTAATTCTCTTAATTCATTATTCTTTTTGGGTCCTTACGTCCCTCCATCTCCTATCTTTCCTCAAGATCAACATAGATGCATACCCTTGAATTCTTTTCATCCATCCACCCATCTTAACCATTCATATCCTCTTTCTTCTTCCACAAGTCCCAAGTCTTTTGGAAGTAACTTGAATGCTCAATACAAGAAAAAGAAGCAATATAAGAATCCATCAAAAAAAGAAGATCACCATGTCCCCTCTAATCGACATGGATATATAAAGTCAAAAGAGATATCTAAAAAGAAAAATACAAGACAAGTATGGGTTCCAAAATCCATTATTGAAGATATTCTCTCTAAATCATCAAAAATAAATGAAAAGCCTAAGGCTATATGGATTCCAAAGTCTCTCTTGAAAGAGTCTAATATTGAACAAAAAGTGAAGTTGACATTCAAGCTTCCAAAGGCTTCCACTTCATCTTCTTTCAAAAATGATCTTCCATTCCATGGGCCTAAGCTGCAACCTTTGCTATATGTTCACCATATTCCTTCGTGTATTCCTTCATTCATGTGTCCTCCATCCTCTCGCCACCCTTCAAGGTGTGTGTGTTGATGTTGATCTTGCCTTCTTTTCCATCTACCTTTTCACAATCCTTTCATTCATTATCCTTCTACCTTCTATCATTTTTCCTCATTTGCCTATTCCTCCTATCTTCCAACCTCACTCGCTTTATATAAAGTCTTATCCTTCATTTTTCTCTTTCATCTCCCTTTCCTTATTAGTATCTTTGAGCACATCATTTTGAATCCTTGACATTTTATAGTTTATCCTTTCAAGGAGCATTATCTAAAAAGCTTTCTTTCTTCCAAAAAATTATAAAATTCAAAAAAATAGTAAAATGAAAAAAAATGAAAAAAATGATGAAGAAATTGAAAATTGCCATGGTGAAAACCTGGAAACAGGCACCTGGTAGCAAAAGTAAAGAGAAATAAATTCATCCTATGGTGAAAACCACTCCCTTGTGGCGCCTTGAATAAGTACCATGATGAAAACCTGGCAATCAGGCGTCATGCGTAGTTCTTCTACATGTTTCATCCATTTCATCTTCCATCTTTGATCTTGACAATGTTGACCTATACACAAACATTTGGCTATCTTGTGAGCTATCTTCCAATGATCTTGCTTTCATTCCTTTCATGTTTAGCCTTCATATTTATTTTCCTCCATTCCTTCTAGCATTTTGCTATCTTTTTCCCCTTTGGTCGTGATCTAATAAAAAGAGTAAAACACGATGCTATGAAGCCTCTTGACATGTCTACTCCTTTGGACTGCATCCTTTTCTTCTTTTGCATTACACTTTTGTGGCTTATCCCATGCTGGCCTTTCATTGCTTATCCAAATGTGCTTTGCATGATAATTTTTTCCCTAGCTTGGGTACTCTTGAAGAGTTTGACCTTGAGGATTTCTTCCCTCCATTTGCCTTCATTCTCCTTTCCTCCAGCTCAGTCACCAGCTTGCTCATCCCTCTTGTTCCCCACCATTTCTAGATATTGGGATTGCACGATGTGATCTTGCTTAAAGAGTTTGATGCCTATTTAGTCTGGGGGCATGCTTAAAGAGTTTGATGCCTATTTATTGATCCTGAAAAAATTTCAAAAAAATTGATATATGATGTTGAAAAAATCCTAAAAAGCATAAAAAGTCCTGAAAAAATACAAAAAAAATCAAAATATTCAAAAAATAAAAAAAATAAAAAAAAGTGCCTTGGTGAAAACCTGGAAACATGCGCCTTGGTAGCAAAAATACAAAAAAAGAAAAAATAAAAAAAAAATAAAAAAAAATTGCAATAAATCTAAGTGGTGAAAACCTGGAAACAGGCGCTACTTGAGGCCTTTGCACCCCTATTTGTTAGCATGCATCCTCGACACTTAGCCTTTTTCCATCATGCCTTGACCTTATTTGACTTGGTCTGAAATTGGTCTTTGTCTTTTTCTAAGGGGCATACCTATTAGCATAGGTCTTTTAGGTGCATTTGTCTCTTGGGGCATTTCACAACAGGTGTTTTTCAACACCACCCCAAATAGTGTTTTTCAACACTACCCTTGCGTCGAGTGTTTCTTAACACTTATCAGATGTCTTACCCTACAGTCTAGTATGATGCGATATTTCTCATTTGCAGATGTGATAACCAGAGTTTGACTCTATGACCAACACACACACACTTAAACAATCAACTCATTGAGATATGTTGACTTTATTTTTCTTTGTGTGCTGTCTATGAAGATTTCTTTGATGAGTGGTCTCTCCCTGAGAAGTTTTCGATGATGCATAGCTAGAAGACTGAGGGTATGAGAACATGTTTTATTTTTTTATCTGCTTGTGGGTATATTTTGTTGATCCTAACTGTCATGAGCATTTATGCTGGTCTTACTTGACACTATGGATTGATGAGGTATTATCCTTGACTGTTATGCGAGTGCATGCTTCTAGTTATCCTGACTTTCATGTGTCTTGATACAAGCATAATCTTGCCATATCAAAACTTAGGTAATCTTACTGCATTAGTCATCTTGACCTATATGTCTTTGATGCCTAGGTGAGATTTCCACATTTTTATCTGATAAAGATCATATTCATATCCACATAGTTATGCTAGTGTGCATTATATGATCTTACGACGCTACCAATAATGCTCGATGATGATAATTAGATGTCTATAAGCGTTGTGACCTTGCAAGTCAACCACTTTCATAGTAGCTTGCATTCTTAGGTTCATCATAGTTTAGTTTTTTGCATCTTGCATATGGAGAGAGCTCTTCTTTTTATCATCTATGGACTAGTTGGTCAACTGTGCTCATTTTCTGATTCTTCTTGATCATCTCTTTCATTTTTGGTCTTTTATGTCACATCATTTCCTATCCATTTCGGACTCGAAACCGAAATCTGAGTCGCGTTGACTGACCTTTTGAGGCACAATTCTTTGATTTCTGATAGAATTTCTTCATTTCCATGTCTTTCAACCTTCTAGTCTTTTATTCACCCCTTTCACTTCCTCTCTCTGAGGTTTGACTTAATCTTTATCCTATATCTTTCCCAGTCAAACCTAGTCAACCTGGGGCATATCTTCACTATTTGATGGTTATCTTATCATGCTCCATCCTTCGATTATGATTCATTAGGATTTGATCAAATATTTTAGTTGTTCCTCTCTATCTGATTTTGATTTCGATTCTGAGGGGGCAATATCTATGGGATTCTGATCCCTGATTTCCTTGATTCTCTTGATTCAGACATCTTTTGTGAGCTTTTTCTCAAATTTGAGATTCTTATATCTTATTTTGGATATGATCCTGAATCGACCTCATGTCCAGAATCTTTTGTTTATGTTTGTCTGGATGTGATCCCAAATCGATCTCACATCTGAGTTGTTTTGTGATCCCAGATCGATCTCACATTTCAACTTCATTCTTTGACTACATGTGTTCCCAAATCGATCACACATTAGTCAAAGAGGGGCAAATGTATGCACCCTAAAATGGTCGCCTAGACTTTGGGCCCCCATTTCTCAATTTATCAAATCCCTGAATCAATATTTTCAAATATCAACATTTTTCAAATATATCAATTTCTTTGATCAAATCATAATCAATTCAATATTTCCTAAGGTTTGAGCCTTATTTAATTTAAAAAAAATAAAAATAAAAATCTTATTTAATTAAAAGAACATGCTCCCTTTTAATTAATTAAAAATCTCTTTTAATTAAATAATAAAATCATTTTATCCTAAGCCTTTATTTAATTAAAAGGAATTTCCTCCCCTTTTATTTAAATAAAAAAATTCCCACTTTTCTTCTTATCCTATGTTGCACAAATAAAGCATTTAATTCTTATTTATAAAGAAAAATAAAATAAAAAATAAAAGAAAAGTACTTTTGTCTCACATGGACATAAAGTAAATGCTCAACATAAAGTAAATGCTTCTAATTTTTCTATTGGAGGATATTTGTGCACAAGGATCAAGCTTCTTTTTTTCTCCACCGTTGATTAAATCTTTTGCCTCTTAATCTCCATGATCCATTGATTTTTCACCTCCTATAAAAGAAGAGCTCTCTTCTTCATTTTCATTTCCATTCTCTTTTATGCATATCCATTCTCTTTTATGCATATCCACTCTCTTTTATGCTATTATTATGCTACAGGTTTTCTAAGTCATTGAAGCTTTTGGAGATATTCTTGCATCAAGTTTTGAAGATTTGGAGCATCATTGGCATTCATCTTGCATCTACACCACATCCTAGCTTGCATCATAGTTGCATCATCATGGTATCATTTCCTTTCATGTTTTAGATTAATCTCACATAGTTTAATTAGAGGGTTTGTAACTCTTTCATTTCTATTTTCATAGCTTAATTGCATCTTCATTCTCATAAGATTAATTTGCATTCTCATATAGATTTTCATATCATTGCATTCATTTGGAATCTCTCATTGTGTGGTTGACTAGCAAGGTCATGAGTTTAAAGCTCTAGCTGAGAGAAATTTTACAAATCTTGCAACTCCATGCATAGGGAGTTATGGATCGATTTGTGAGGGCTCATTCTTGAGTTTCCTTGTATGTAAGGATTCATAGAAGTGCACTACTTTTGTGTGTACAGCTTCAAATTTCCAACTTCTTTATTAGTCTCTTGTATAGATATGTTTGCAGATTTTTTAATATGGGCTCCACTCTCTTTCTGCAAAGGTGGAACAACCTCAATAGTGGGTTTGGATTTTACCTTGTAAACAATGTTAGGTTTAGCATTTTTCTTTATTTTGACCTTATCAACAAGATTAGCATCCTTGGGCTTATCCTGTGATGTTTTTACATCTTTGTCTATTTTCTTGTTGAAAATTCCAGTAGGCTTCTCATTTGGATTACCAACCATTCTATTTATCAGGTTGTAATTTGTTTTAGCTTGAGTAACCATATCAGCTGTTATCAAGGCAATCTCCTCATCAGAAGGCCTCCTCAAAACAACTGTCTCCTTAATTTTCAAAACATTGCATTGGATGTTATCAGGCTCACTATCTTCATCTAAAAAAACTTTTTGGTGGTATGATTCAATTTTGGTCTTAGAATTGAAGACATCTTGATTTTCATTCTCTTTAGCAGAATCCACTTCATCCCAAACATGGGAAGAAATCATTCCAAATCCTTGGTCATCATAAGGCTGTTCCTCATTACATTCTTGCTCCTCTTATGAGGAAACACTTTGGGATATGACACAATAATTGGGATCATGTGGTGACTGACAAACAATACACCATGGGACATCTTCCACCACATTCATTGAGTTTCTTTGCAATGGATTAGAAGTCCTATCATTTGGTTTATCCTTTCTTTCAAGAAGAATAGGCTTCCCATCTTTCCATTGAGTATTATATGGGTAGTTTTGCATTCTTGGCAATTTGTAGAAATTATTAAAGGCAGGCTTATCCCCTCCTATAACTTTATTATTTCTGTTCTCACCAGGCTTCAAGTCCTTAATTTATTTCAAGATTTTATTTAAGCTATCATCATCCTTAGGTTTTACACTTATAGGCTTTACTGGATCTTTTCTATTCAACAATTGTGATTTGTTATCTTCCCTTCTTCCCAACTTTCCTAAAATTCTTTGGTTACTCTCTATGTTCACAGCTAGCTTGTAAGCTTCAACAAGACTCCTTGGGTTTTTATCTCTCAAAAGGTAGCCCATCTTAGAATCAAAAGCATTTAAATATGTGACAAGACATACTCTATCATCCAATCTGATGACTTGCAAGAGTTTATGCATAGCCTTTTGAAATATGACATTAAACTCAACAACATCCTCATTGAAATTATTCTTTATGTTATTAAATTCATTTAGCATAAAAACCTCATGTATTTTATCACCATACTGTTCTTTGAAACAATGCCGAAGCTGATCCCATGAACCTATGCTACCATGTGGCAAAGCCCTAAACCAATCCCTTGAATCTTTTGTTAGGGATTGTACAAATAATTTCATGATAACATCATCAGGCACAATGTTATAATCATCTATTACATCAATAAATTTTTTCAGGTGTTCCTCACAAGTGACAACATTACTTCTAGTGAACTTAGGAAGTTTCTTCCTAATTTCTTTAGGGATGAGATTAGGATATCTAGGGATGCCAGTGAAAACCAATTGTTTTCATCTTTCATGTATAACCCCTATGTTAAAGATACTAGCACCCTGAGATGTAGATGTATTGGTATTTGTCATGGCAGAAATTTTGAGTCCTCTTGGTGGGGGAACACTAGTTGTCTGATTTGCTAAATTTGCAACATTTGCCCCTTATGTAACAGTAGAAATAGAAAAATTAGTGGGTCTTGTAGACTGTCTTAGAAAGTCAATCTTCTTTTTCATTTCTAAAGCTGAGGCTTCTAATTCTGCCTTTTCAAGTTCTTTAGCTAACAATTCTTGTTCCCTTTTGGCCTTTTCAAGATCTGCTTCTAATCTAAAAGTGAAATCTATGGGAAATTTAGGGCCTACTGGCTCATTAATTGAGACACTCACTGCTTTCTGCTTTCCCTTATCCCTTGGGTTCCTTGTTTCAAACACCTGTTAGACAATGGGCTGTTCACTTGTCTGCTTAGGAATGGGAACATAATTTATAGCCTCTAAATCTAACAACTTTCTTTTTAATTGGTCAACCCTTATCATGGCATGCCTGATTTTTTCTTCTCTCTCCTTTTCTCTTTTCTACCTAATAGCTACTTGTTCATGAATTATCCTTTCCAATTCATATACTTCCTCAAATATCTCCTCAGAATCAGGCAAAGTTGTTTTAGATTCAACTTGTTGTGCTTGAGGCTCTTCTTGTTGATCCTGAGACTCATGGAGGCCTTGGGCTAAAGATGAACCAAGGGTGAAAGGGGGGACAAAGTCTTGTCCACTCCTGCTCTTACTTCTAGATCTCCTCTCCTCTCCATATTGTCTATTAGGGATTATCTTCCTATTATGGGGTAACCTTTCACCCTCTCTATCTGTGGGAGAATAATAATCCTCATACTGGTTTAAGCCTAAATCAATTGCCTCCTCATATTTTGAGGCATTTCCTTCCTGACTTGGAGGGGCAAGACTTTCTTGTCTTGAGTTTCCCTTTTGTTTCCAGGTAAGAGACATGTGATTACTACTTTTTTCTCTTCTACCCTGACCTCATCTAGATGTGGCTGAAAGCTCAGCCTGCAAATTTTCCTCTGGGTGTTCCTTTCTCCAGGACCTTGTATTTTTGAAACTCATAGTGATATAGTGATGTTTTATATTAAGCACTAGTACAAAGATGTTTTAGAGTCACCACCCAAACTAACTAGGCTTTTCTATGATTTTATCAAATAGGAAAGGTAGGCAAAATGAAAAGGAATCAACTCTATGTATAAGGTAACTAACTGGTTTTGAAAATAAGCAGGCTAGGAGTCTAGCTCAACTTCTACCTGCGTTATTTTATACAAATTTTTACAATTTCCCCAGCAGAGTCATCATTTTGTTGGTTCTAAAAATATTTTACACTTAGAGAGATACCAATATGCTTCTGACTAATGTTAAGGAGTGGTTAATTCCAAATGTGGGAAATCTATAAGCAATTGGACCAACTATAGGGACAAGACTGCCCTCTTCACTTCTGGCTCTGCAAAACCAAGGTGGGTACACCTGATCCAATAGATATAGCTCTATTCCTTACTCAATACTGGATCTAAAAAAAGATAACAATGAGAAAGTACTAAATAACAACCTATTATTCATTGAATCTCCATCACTAGGTAGAACAACTGTAAATGTAAATAAAAGTAAAAGGACTCGTAATGATTTAATGTTTTAGGATTACAAGGTTTTGATCATTCCTCACAAAGGAAAGATAGGAAAATACATGCCAGTGCCCTATCCATTGGGCAAAATATTAGAAGATAGAATGCATACAAAGATGTTTTGAAGAGAATCTAGTCTTTAAACATAAATACAAACACATCAACTCTTTCCTACTTATAGAAAATCCTCAAACAGATTCAGTAAACATGTATCCCACCCTAAACAATATTTAATCCAATCCTAGATTAGAACTCAAAGCCAAACACATACATATAAATCTCAAAAAGACTTAAAGATTTACATAATAAACTCAAAAGAGAGACAAAGAATTGAGATTTGTATTAACTATAACCTTGAACATTGTATACATCATATTCTGAACAATAAGCTTGCAAAATAGCAGCAACAACTTGTACTTCTCTATTTCTTTGATAAGAATGATACAAAAAGTCACAATCCTCAACTAAGGGCTAGGGTTTCAAAATCTCTATCTTTTTGACTCCTAAACTCTCAATACCTAGAATGATCATGGAAAATCCTTTATATACAAGGAAGTGCAACAAGCTACCAATCATTCTAGGGTTTACAAAATTCCTAACACTGAAACTTTACAACAACCTTATTTGGTTTACAATAAATACACTGATGAAATAGATGAAATATTTTGTAGATGAGCCACCTTGCTTTATGCCTTCAGTGCTATCCATGACTTCTTTCAACAAATCTGATTGCAATATCTCGCTGTCCATCCTCTAATAAATGTTTTTTTCTACTTCTCAACAACCTTCATGACTCAAAAGGTAACTGCCTTCACTTGTCTCAAGAGGTTGACAGAGTATTTACTTTTTGAACACGAGGTATGTACTGATACCTCCACTTATTCTACACATCTTCACTTGGGAATTCAAAATATACAAACTTAGCTTTCTTGCTAGACAACTGTTCCCATTCATTCCCTATTTGAATGATCTTATGCTGAATTTGATCAAACAATGATTTTGCATTCAGTAATAGTTTGATGGTGCTAATAAAAGAATAGGTGTCACCTAAGACACCAGTCACTCTCTCTGATAGAAGTGCATCCATCTGTTCTCTCCACTGATATAATTCTTTTAATTCTCCTCGCTCTGTGAGAATAGTTGGTATTAGTTTATAATTTGAAAGCATTAACTCTTCTTTTAACATACTTGATTTCCTTATGAAATGACCCAAAATAATGTCATATTCTACTATTTTCTTCATAGCCTAGTGCACTGGCTTAATCAGTGGATCACGGTCTTCTTGGCCTTTAGACAATAAATGAAATAATTTCACATTTGGAGACCTCTCAATCCACATTTTCAAAATTGGTGACATCTCAGTCTTATCTTTATTCAAAGTAGTAAACAAAATATGTAACCTACTGACATGATTGAAGAAAATTGAGGGCTTCAAATCATGAGAAAATTGCATCATTGCATCTGTTATTTTTTCCTCATACTTTTGGTTTGCCAAAGCTGTGGCCTTCACATGTTCATCCTTTTCCTTTTGCAACTGCACCCTTATTTCTCTAAATTTATTAGCTTCCTCTGTTAATCGTTGCTTCTCCCAACTAACTCTTGCATCTGAATGTGTCTCTGGGTAGGGGGATGGTGGAAACTCAATGATTGGGCTAGCAGATGAAGCCAATGCTAGTTTGTCAGCTATCATCAGTTGTGGTGACCTGTGATCTTGTGGTCCTGATAGCTCAATGATTAACCTATCCTTTTGAATCAGCTCTATCTTGAGCTCATTGTAAGACTTGAGGACAATTTCAAATTTGAGCCCGAGCTCCTCTTTTTCTCTAACATCTTTCTCTACCACTTTGACATTGAACTTGGTAGTTTCTAAAATTAGGTTTGAAGCTTCTACTCCAGAAGTCTCACCCACTCTTTGTAGCAATAAATTTCCTGCATACCCTATAGAGAGAGCCTCTCTTTTTCCTTTATCTTCATCCTTCTTAAGGGACCACATCACTAAGGCTGCATGGTCCTCTAAAAAATCAATTCCCCTAGCAGCTTGTTGGGCCTATTCCACAGTAGCAAGAGTGTTCACTTTTCTCTTCCTAACTTGATCAAAGACTATTGAATCAGGAATATCCCATTCTAGCAAAATTAGTACCCTTACAGTATGGACTATAGCCCTCCCTTCTTCAGGAGTAATCTTTTAAAATTGCTTCACCATTTCTTCCTTGGTCTCATTTTCTATCTCTGTGATGTCCCTATCAGGGAATTATTCCTTCTTCTTCTCACAGATCTCCTTGAACTGATTTATTTTCATTCTCCACAAAAATTGGAAGAATGCCCTAGTCCTAACAAATTTATCATTAGCTATAAAAGAATCACTGGCTTGTTTTAATATAGGGTCCATTTGTTTACCCTCAAACTTGGCAACACTAAGATCCATGGCCACCTGCTTAGGTGCCTCTGGTACTCCTTGTAGCTCATCATTGGAAACAAAAATGTTTCCCTCATTTCTCAACTGTACCA
Source organism: Chamaecyparis obtusa (assembly GCA_027943335.1). Classification (NCBI taxonomy): domain Eukaryota; kingdom Viridiplantae; phylum Streptophyta; class Pinopsida; order Cupressales; family Cupressaceae; genus Chamaecyparis; species Chamaecyparis obtusa. The sequence goes on along the minus strand of BSBK01005573.1, from coordinate 429,890 downwards.
ACTTCTCCGCTACCCCATGTTCATTCAAATGTAAGGGGGACTAAGAGGGAGAGTATACATTTTTCTCTGACCCTGACCCTTCTTGTTTTTTCCTCTTTGGAGAGGGTTCTTGCATTGCAAGGTCATTCATTGGCCTCTTTACCCTAGAAGTGGAAGGAATGTCCTCACTTCTTTGCTATGATGGTAAGAGAACAGTGTACCCACTTCTCTTCTGCATTGTATATGTTCCCCTTGGTGTCAATTTCACATATCTTAGTTGGCTCAAAATCTGCCCAGCCCTCCCAGGGTCTGTCTTACTCACTAGAGCCCTCTTTTCATTTAATGCATGCATAATGCCTTCAAAATGCTCCATAAGAGCATCTACTTTTATTTTCCATTGCTCAAAGCCCTTTAATGGGTCATAAGCTTTATCCAAGTTTTTAATGAAATCTACAGTCTTCTTGTAGATTACCCACTTCTCCTTTTTTATTTCTTGAGCTTGAAGGTCAAACTCATTTCTTATTATATCTTCAGGGAAATAAAATTGATGCTCCATAAGAGCACACCTAATCTTGTCTCTGAACTTCCCTGATAGGAAAGCCTCATTGTCTGCACACCTTACTGCAGCTGTAGGCATTCTATAGGGCCACAATACTCGGTTCAAGTATACCCATCCTCCTTTAGTTATAAAAAATTGATGAGCAATCATTATATCAGGGAAAAAAGTCCCTCTTCCTTTTCTAGTAAGGGAACTCTCTTGTAGGTCACCAATCTATCTCAAAATTTTAGTATATCCTACCTTCAATGGAACTTGGTAGGGCAAAACATAAGGTTCCTTTCTGCAACCATAGACTCTAAAAACTATGGACATAGGGTACAAAATGATATCCCCAAAATTATGGACAATGGTAATGTCCTGACAGTATTCCTTTGGTCTGATTAACCTTAGTAGCTCCCTTGGGATCCTAGGATTGTCAAAAAATAATAGTGTCCTCAACCTTGAAGCAAAATCCTTGTAAAAAGAAATGAAACTAACATCAACTCTGTCCCATGACAAAGTTGTGGTCCACAATTGGACTGGAAGGATCTCTCCATTTCTCTCCTTCACAATATTCACTATTGAGTTGAAGAATTTCTCACCCTTGTACAAGAACATGTGCATAAGCATTGAATACCACCCAAAAGGCCTACTAACCTTCATGTTCTTAATTCCCATTAATCCCTCATGGATTAAATCAGCCAAATGTGATGCAAAGTCAAAAATCAATGCCAATTGAGGGTGTAATGATAGTACCATCATAAACATATATGGTATTGGCATATGAGTGGCCTCATGATGCCCTAGGATCAAAGTCAAAGACTTGTAGAAACCTTGTGCTCTCTTACTAAAAGGATCCATTCTGAAAGGCTCTGGTGTGCTTGGACTAATGACACACATATCCAACCTATTCTATGAAATCCCTCAAAGGCCCTACCCTTAAATAATCCCTTTGAGCCTCATAAACCTCTGTAAACTCTGTAAAGTCTATCTTTTCCAACCCAACATAAGGGTCATTTAGTGAGAAGACCTCCCTAATTTCCTCCTTAGTGATACTAATCAAATAATTCCCATTTACATCTTTGACACACTTTGTCACAGGGTCATAGCACTTAGCAATTTGTATTAATAATTCAACATCCATAAAAACTCCAGGGACCACTAGCTTCCCAATATCAAATTGCCATATATTACTGAGGGGAGCACAGGAGTTTCTCTGTGAGTAGGCTGCCTTGAACAAAATAAGACCATTATGATCTTCACCCACCCTAGCATCTCTAATCCAATTCCCTCTATCATGGAGTCCACTATTAACATAGTCCCTAGGTTTTCTTAGAACTAGTTCTTTTAGCCTGGCTACCCCATTGTCCGAATGTGGTAGTAACTACATTAAATCCTCAAAGACACCCTTGTCTTCATACTCTATCTTACCAGACAATCCTATTTTTGGTGGCATTTTAAACTAGGGTTTCTAAAACAATATATGAATACTTAAGAAAAAACCCTAGAAATATCAACAACAATAGGATTTTCCTCCCACAATTCCTTCACAGAGTTCAAACAATTCTATAAGTTTAGAAAATTTGACCTAACAAGCACCTAAAAGACTTTTCTTGATATCGCTCTAGAGGAAAATCTTGTTCGCCAAAATGTTTATGAGAACGGTAAAGAGAAACAATGATCAAATTTTGATATATAATGTCACCACCTGTTTACAATTCATCCGCATGTAGCTCATTAAGTCTACCATTACTAAAATTTTGTAGCCTCAGCATTCACAAGATGTGAACAATGTCACAAACTAAAAAAATTGAATTCTGACCATTGATGTTATTTCCCTTTGGCGCATCGAACGATCAACAAAATTAGCCGCGCAATGCCATTTTACTTTTTTCCAAACGAGTTCCCAACCAATGAAAACAATTCAAAATAACCATGTGGGAAAAAGACAACTTCAGTTTATCTTTTATCAGAGCGGACAGGTGTCATCTTGTCGCTAAAGCATGGACATAGAAATCAAACATCTTTACCCAACGGTGTAACGAAAGATGCTAGATTGTTTCCAACTCATAGCCCTTTATCGATTCCCCAAGAAATGACCTCACCTTCCCCTTTGAAATCCTTCATTGAATCAGGGAATGCCACATCGAAAAGATCACCAGGTGCAGAATGCAAACTTTATCCTTGGTGTCAAGTATACTGACAACTTGACATGTCATCACTATCCTTCGGCCAATCAAATATGAACTTGTTAGCATGACCTAGTGACAGAGGACCCACCCTTAGTAATCATCTCTTAAACAAGATCAACGGTTGTCACTATACCGCGGACCTTAAAGAACATGCATTTTACCCCAGTGGTATAACAACAACCACGAGATCCTATCAAAACTTAACCACCCAAGAAAGCCGGCCCTACTATGACACCTCATACATCCTTCTAACAAATCAGAAGATGCCACATTTGTAAGAATAGGTGGGTGGGCCCTCCTTTCATTTCTTCTTTTAATGTTAAAAAATCATGTCAACCACCACATCACTTTTATTTCAACCAATTAAAAACATAAATGTCAGAGTGACATGGCATTTTAAGGCCCCACTTACCTTTCATCCATTGCATAGCATCGAACGGTCGTTGCTATACCATGGAGCTTAAATACTCCACATCTTTCATCTACGGTATAATGACAATCGTAAGATCAAACCGTGCTTTATTCCTTTGAAAAGTCTAACTCCACTGCTGCTACATCACTCTGGATAGGTGTCAACCTAGAAAACACACCACTGAGACTGTCATGTCAGTAACCTTGCTGCCATCAGTAAAATTTGATTGGACACTTGTTGCTATACTGTGATGCTTAAAAAGGTATCATCTCAATCCAATGGTATAACGACAGCCGTTGATGTATTGCTTGATTTAAATGCCAACACAACAGTGAAGACGGGCCCATTGAGATAGATGTCTACTCATCACTATATCGCATGTCAGAGACTTTGACAACATGGAGCTATGAGATTTAACGACAACCATGTATTTAAAAAGTTTGATAATTAGGAAAAAACCATGGAGAACTTAGGCCTTGTGGGAAATATTAAAAGGGGTCCCGATTTTATAACCTAACCACACAACATGTAAAGTGGTGAAATAAAAGGGGGTGAAGATAGCACATGTTTTATTTGGAGGGTTAGTGAACCAAAAAAGTAATGCGTAATTAGAACAAGGCCTAAGACCAACTAGGGCTTCCACTAAACCTAAGGTTTTAACCTCAAAACCATACCATGAGATTCATGAACTGGATTTTTAAAATTTTTTTAGCATGAAGCTGGAGAATTTAACATAGTGATAACAGATCTCTCGAATACTCCTAGGTATTGAGGTATTTTTAGGAAATGTGAATATGAGTTTTCTAAATCTATTGATTACAATTTCTTCTTCTTTTTCAAGCACCTATTGAGTTTGCTAAAACTGTTGATTACTATGTCTATATCTCCATGCTACTACAGCTAGATTTGATATAAGATCTTCTTGAGTGTCCTCAAAACCTAGATTAGGCTGAAGCATGGGAAAAACATCATTGTGTGGTAATACCATTTTGAAACATTATAACAATTGAGGACCTAGTGTTCATCACAGGACTCTCCCCAGTAGAGTCACCAAAATTTTTTTGGTGAACAGATTTGTCTCCTCTTTAAATAAATCTTATAATGGCTCTATGCCCCTTTGAAGACAAATAATTCAGCAACAATTGGGTAAGCATGAAATAATTGCTTCCCTTTGAATTTAATGAGGTACAAATCCCTCTCAAAGATATTCAATGAATCTTAAAACAAATACAAATGTATGTACTTTTGACTAGAAAGTATGCAAGGATCTCTTAAATACTCCTAGGTATTGAGGTATTTACAGGAAATGTGAATATGAAAAATTTAGATTAAAGGAAAGAACAGTTCCTTTAAGTACTAGAAATTAACTTCCTATAAAATTGCAACAACAAATATCTGGAAAGATTGATAATCTCAGCACATAAATCCAACAATACAAAGTAGGAAATATATCAATTCATAAAGTAATCAATATATCATAAACTTAAATTCAAAGATTTAAATCAAGCTTGGTATTCAAATATTTATAATACTTATATAGAACAAAGTCTAAAAATAGTGTAAATTACTGTATCTACCCCTTTAATTCCGTTCCAAACATAAAAGCTTAAAACAGTACTGAAAAAGCTGCTAAACTAAGTCTAAATCTAAAAATTCTAACCCTTTTACCATTTTATGCTCTAGCATATATAGTTTTCAATCTGGGAGGCCTCCCTAAAAACTCAGCCTCTCAGATTAATAGAAATACTAAACAGTTAGAAACCAATTTTAAACAAAGTAAAAGTTTAAAGACATCTGTCCCCTAAACAAGAAAAACTTAAAAAGACAAGATTATTGCGTATCCTCTGCTACTGGTCATCTGACATGGTGCTCTGAACTAGTTTCCAAGTCCTGAATTTATTCACCAACTCCTGAGTTGGATGAGAATGCAAACCCTTCAGGCCAATCAGCATCGCTCGACATGCATTCTTCTCCCACTTGAGCTCCCAGATCTTCTACAACTACCTGGACAACTGTCCTCTGTTCAGAAATAGCATGGATTCCACATTTTCTATTTTGGTAAAGTCCTGGGCTATAGGTTCTTTATTCTCCTTGAGGGTGTTCATAGCATCCATGAAACTTTTGATCATGGCACCCACATCCTTATTTCCTTCAGCAATCTATAGTATACCCGAAGGGTTCATCACTTTGATATCTTTCAATGTGTTAGCATGTATCTCCTTAATTTCTTTCTCCATGGCACACACGCCTTAAATGGAAGCTTTGAACAAAGAACCTTTCCAACCTAGGTTCTTTTTCAAAATAAATAGCTATTTCCTGAACAAAGAACCTTACCCAATATGTTGCTATTTCCTGAACTTGAGGCATAATGACTTTACATTTCTCTTCTTCCGATTCCCACCCCAAGATCAAGGTGTGGATTTCTCCAAGAAAATCTTCCTCATCTGCACAAGTGGCCACAAATTCTCAAATAAATTTCTCCCTTCTGCTATAACACCATCAACCCAGTTCTTCATTGCCTCTGTTAGAACTCTGCCCTGCTGCATTTGTTTTAGCAATCTCTTGCTATCTGTTGAGTTGAGGTCAAAATCTTGTGGGGATTGAGCCAATGGCAGCACCCCTACATCACTAAGAAAACTAATAAATTCAGCCATTGTGATTACGAGCTATTTAAACTCTCTTTTTTCTTTACCATCCTTTTGGGATTGACCGAGCATGTGATCAACTGAAAACTTGAATAGGAGATCCCTTGAATCCCTGGTTAGCACACTGAATTCCATTTTCATGACCTCAAAATCCTCTGCTTTGGGTTCTTGAATTACTTCATTGGGTTTAAAGGTTGTAATTTCAGCATTCACTTTTCATGTAGTGGGATCTGTGGTTAACCTTGCCTTTCTTTTGATTTTCTTTTCCTTTGGAGTGCAAACAACATACTTAGTGATTATTTCTTTAACCAGTAGGGGAATAGGCTTGAAGCTTCTTTTTCTATTCAAAAAATCTGTTAACCATGGAGGAATCAAACTAGAAACTATCCTATTGTTAGCCATCTTGGCAGGAGTTACTTTAGCCTATTGAATCTCAGGGTTGTCAGAAAGTACCTCTTGATTTTTCTTAGGGTTCTAAGCTGAAAAATAAATATCTTCATCATTGATGTTGATGTCAATGAAACTAGAATCCGGAGAGGCCATTTGAGCATGGATTTCAGACCTAGTCCTCGACCTTGTCTGGGGTGCAGTAGTGTGTCCACCTGGAATTTCTTTCTTTTTGGATGAAGAGATCTTACCTGCATTAGTGACCAAAAGAGATGTGTTATATGAATAAGGCAACACTTCGACTAAGATGAAATTGGCATTATTTTTCTCAAGAGGTGTTCTCTCTGCCTTGCCTTGTCTTTTTCTTTTTAGCCAGTCCTCTTTAACTTAAAAAATGAATCTAGCTCTCAATTTTACATTATCTTCTTCTCCTCTCATCTAGTCTATCTAAGGTGAATCCTATGTATTTGAAACATCATATCTTGGTTCAATAATCTTAGAACCATCTTCCTCTATGTCATCTATATCAAACTTCAATTGTAGGGTTTTGATTTGAGGGAGTAACAACCTGGAATGGTCCTTTTTTCTAACTACCTCTTCATCTCTAAGGTCTTCCCACAAATCTTCAATATTTGAGTTTGGTGACGGATGATTACTAAGACTGAGGACTCTTCTTGCAGAACCCTTATTATCAAACCCTCTTCTTGAATCATTAAACTGCATGTGGAAACTCACCAGGTTACTTCCTATTACTGAAGCATCAATCATATTTTTGCAAGCCATGGCTCCAAGCTTGATTGGGAACATGGAATCCCACTTTTCCTCTGGGATAATATTTTTAATCATAGTGAACATTTTCCTGCAAAGTTCTGCTAAAACAAAGTAGTCAAAGGTGAATCTTGGCAATTTGAGAGGTTCTTCATCAAATCCTCCTACTCCGATGTATGTAAATTGCAAGAAATGGATGTAGAAGCTACCATAGTTCTAGACCACTTTTTGAGTCTTTGTAGAGATTCTCTGCTTTGGGGTCCTCGCTAGTTGATAACACATTTTTCTTAGGAAAATGTCATGAACCCTTTTGTAGTCCTCTAGGACTCTATCTTTTCTTAGCAAGGGGAAATATTCAAAGATGTTTAAGTCTTCACTCTAGGGTTCATGAGGAATTGCTCCAAGACTTTGACTACATGTAAGACAATAAGTTAAATATGAGGACATGTAAAAGTATTTTCTTATTGCTTGCACTTGTTTAAGTTGATCTCTTAATGAACCAACAATTATCTCAGCCCAGTCAAGATTCTTCTTTCCCTCCAAAACAATGTCTATAAAATGATACATCCAATCTTCAAAAAGAAGCACTTATTCTGAACCTTTCACTCTATGCAACAAAACCATTATGTCATGAATGTGGGGTTTCATTTGATCTTTATCAAAACCTTAGGAAGCATGCAAACTTCTTTGTAGAATGACTTAGTCCATTTATGCGCAATATTACTATGGTTTTTGTCACTTCTTTCTTGGAATTGAGCAAGTGACTGAGTTGGAGTAAAACCAGCAAAAGCCTTGTCAGGTATCTTGAAAACATACATTATTGTCTCTTGGGTTACAGACAAGAGACTCTGACCTCCATTATTTAACACACACTTAGACCTAACATCATAGTGGTTTATGCACTACTGGATTAACTTAGGGCTTACTATAGTTGGGGGAGAATTTGTGGCTTCAAGCAACCCACTACACAAGAATTATAAACTATACTTTTTTTCTATAGTATCTGTCAAATTACTGACCATTTTCTCTACTTCAACCCTTAACAAATCAGTGTCTGTAATCACTGGAGCACAACACTCTAGGTTCGTAGGATTTCTAAAGAAATGAATGCTAAACTTCATTTTAATTCTCCAAAAACAAACATAGAACAACAAACCCTTTGAAATTACACTATCATGCAAAAAAAATGAAACAAAAAGGAGGCTTTTCAATGATTACCTACATTCTGTCAACTTAACAAAAAAACCTCTTCGTTTCATAGCCGAGACTCCACAATTCCCCATTGAAAAGAAATGAGCTAAACAACATACTTATAAAAAGTTCCTATACCATAGAGTGCATCTAGGAAATGAGAATTAATGATGGCATTAATTCAGAGTGAAGTGAAAATGTTGATGTGACATAGGACTGCTGTTATATTTCAAAACTATTCGAAACATCATTAATTTCCATTTAATGTCATTACTTCGCTTATTCTTAAGGTAAAATTCATAAGAATTCAAATTACCAATTTGGATTTCGCCTGCTGTTTCTATCTTTTCAAGGCTAACCGTACCATAATCCTGATAATTACTTAATAGACATTCCGCATCATCCAACTCATCAACTGTCACATCAATCCTTGGGTTTTCTGCTATTTATTTTGAACTCCTTTGAGCTACTTCTAACCAGAGTTCGAAGAGGTTCAAAGTGGTTCACCATTGTGTGATGACGTGGACTTAGATCCCACTTACAATTACCAACGTTAAATAAAAATATTTTGATTGAACCTCTTTGAACTGCTTTGAACTAGGGTTCAAAGGGGTTCAAAGTGGTTCATGGAGGGTTGAGAACAACTGACACTTGACCGGAAGACGCCGAATATGACCAAAACAAGCTTAAAATGTTGTGACGGTTAACTCAAAATCTAGGCCGACATTGGGAAGCTGCGGACACAAGATTGAGAAAGGAGAGCACCGGACAAGGATTAAATATCAAAAGGGTCAAGGACACTTTTTACATAGCGACTCTACTAGACCCTACCAATACATACATACATACATACATACATACATACATAGATATATATATATATATACATACATATATACATACATATATATATACATATATATATATATATATATACATATATATATATATATATATATATACATATATATATATATACATATATATATATACATATATATATACATATATATATATACATATACATATATATATATACACACATATATATAGATATATATATATATATATGTATATGTATATATATATATATATATATGTATATATATATGTATATATATATATGTATATATATATATGTATATATATATATATGTATATATATGTATATATATATATATATCTATATGTATATATATATAGATATATGTATATATCTATATATATATACACACACACACACACACATATATATATATATACACACATATATATATACATATACATATATATACATATACATATATATACATATACATATATATACATATACATATATATACATATACATATATATATATATACATATATATATATATATATATATATATATATATATATATACATATAGATATATATAGATATATATACATATATACATATATATACATATACATACATATATATATCTATATACATACATACATACATATATATATATATATATATATATATATATATATATATATATATATATATATATATATATATATATATATATATATATATATATATATATATATATATATATATATATATATATATATATATATATATATATATATATATATATATATATATATATATATATCCTTTACATTTGAATAATTTCAAATTTGCTATATAATATGACTTATTGCTTCACTAATATTAAAATATTTTATAATTCAAATTATATGTCCAAATTTAGTTTATATATGACTATCTTATCTTATTCATACTAATATTAGAATTAAGTAGTAATATTCTTAACTCAATGAAAATATACTTAACATACCTTTATTAAAGTGGATATAATTTTGTCTATTCCCCTTTCAACATTTCAAGAGAATTTGTTGTTGACTTTCCTTCGTAAATTCTTTTTTTTGATGAATAGGGCCTTTCTATTAAAGTTTAATATAAAGTACATGTTCACAAAAGAAAGGTCAGAGAATAAAAGATCACCTGTGAGAGTCCAAACCACCAAAGTTTCTAGAGTGGCAACAATAAACTATTCATAAAAAAAATGGTACAACCCAAAGAAAGCCACCTCAAACGGCCAAAACAGTGCCAACCAAAGGAAGAGGATCTTGATCATCTTTTTTTTTTTAATTTCTATTTCTTAATGCTCTCCAAAATACCCTTTTCACGTATAATATATCCATTTTCTTGGTTTCTAACTATTTGAGAATGTGTCATTCATTACACCGTAGGTGTTTTTTATCTGGGAGGCCTTGACCTATTTACTGCATCTAATGGTTGCAACTGGCTGAATGGGAAATTACTACCATTGGAAACCTGCTAACCATCAGATGCCATTGTTTGCCCATTGTTTTCACACTACTTTTCATTGTCACTATTTCCCACATGACTTTCCTATTGTTTTCACACTGCTATCATTATTTCCCACATGACTTTCATTATTTTCATGTTTATCTATTTTCTAGACCGACGTGGTATGCCAGGTTGTTAATAAACTCAGTGGAAAAATCCCTAATGAATTTTGTAGTCTACTGAGTATATCTTTCTTCAATCTTTCAGACAATCTACTGGAAGGGCCAATTCTGAGAGGCGGAGGGTGGAAAAATTTCACTAGGTTTTATTTACTGGGAAACAAGGGTTTATGTGGAGGGAGCTGGGGTTTGAAGTGCTAGTCGAGTAATAGAGGAAAATCATGCCTGAGAACATGGGGGGTTGTAGGAATCTCAATTGGAAGAATTCTTGTAGTCTTAAGTTTATTTGTTATCTTACTTAGGTGGAAAATGGTAGGACAACAAGCTCTTCTGGATCTTGAAAATGGAAGAAAATTTGATTCAGATTTTGGAACAGAACCAAATCTGTTCTTTCTTTCTAGCAAGTCCAAGGAGCCTCTCAGCATCAATGTAGCCTTTTTTGAGAAACCTCTTCTCAAACTGACACTAATGGACATTCTGCATGCCACCAACAATTTTTGCAAGACTAACATCATTGGGGATGGAGGGTTTGACACCGTCTATAAGGCCACTCTTCCCAATGGAAAAATGCTAGCAATAAAAAAGTTGAGCCAGGCCAAGAGTCAACGACATAGGGAATTCCTAGCAGAGATGGAGACCTTGGGGAAAGTAAAGCACACAAATATTGTGCCACTCAGATACTGTTCATTCGGTGAGGAAAAACTATTGGTGTATGAGTACATGGAAAATGGAAGCCTTGATCTATGGTTAAGGAACAGGGCTGATGCTGCAGATGTTGTAGGTGGCTAGAATGTGCACTTACGATGACCCAGATAAGCATCCTACAATGTTGCAGGTTGTCAAATACTTGACTGGTATTGAAGACCATTCACAGAAATGAACCTCCTTTCATTTGTTTGTAATGTGAAGATTCTATGTCCATTGGCTGTGTGGACAATATTCTGGGGACCTCCATAGAATCTCATTCAAACTGTCTAGTTCAAGTTTTTTCTTTCCATGTAAATCCCATATAGAAACTATGATCAAGCGAATAGTTATAATAGTATGTATTTCACTAAGTTGAATAAACTTAGAGGATGACCCCGCTTTTGTATTTTTCACTATCCACAGCTATAGCTAGGCAGTAGAGAGTTTAAAATGTTGTTGTACTTTTTCATTACTAACTATAGAAAAGTGGCCTTAACCAAATTGATATCTAAAAATTTCTCATTGACAGAGCTTGAAGCCCAATTAGGCCTCTCACAACCTACAACCAAGGTCGCATTTCTGTCCCTGGGAACTTCTGAAGCAGGCCTTGAAATGTCAAGGGCCAAAATTGGAATAGTCTAAGAAAGGCTAGAAGAACAAGAATCCCAATCTGGCCACTCAAATTCCAAAGTACTGGTCAGAGACAGGGGATCCCTTTTCACCTCAGAGCAGCAGTCAATCTCATGTAGAAAAGGATGATTCAATAGCTATGCATCAGTCCACCTTTGTTTTGGATCTCTCTGTGATCATTTCTCAATAAAATCTTGACATTGAGGTGAAACACAAGCGAGCAAGTCTAGCACTTTGTGTGCAAGGGATCCGATAAATGGCTGCCAGGGGATTCGAACCCTAGCTCCAAGGAAACCATCTGATTTCTATTTCCACAACTATGCAGCCGAGGGACCAAATATCTGAAACTAGCCCCTGTTCCACCTGATTAAAATTTTTTGGAGCCATCCACAACGGTGTCCCCTCAAATCTTTAAATCCGCTCTCTAGGGCAGCAGGTGTAGGCTACATGGGGAATGTCGATGGAGTTCTCATCTGGTATACTCAGTAATATCTCTTCTTACAATGACCCACTTAATTTCATCGATGTGCACATTGTACAATCTCCTTTTTTTTGATTTTGAGAGTTTGTATGTGGAAATAATGAATTGATTATAGGTGTTAACGTTGTTAATTTTTAGTGTCCTTATGTTTGATTAAAATTTATCATTAATAGATGTAAGGGTGTTACAAAAATATAAGTATTTACTGCTACAATAAAATATTTTAAAAAAAACTATAACAAATTTTGGCCGAGAAGAAGGTAGATGCTGTAAAAAGCATGGCACACGAAGCAAGTGAGAGAGTGCCAAAATATCTCTTTATTTTTATTATTTTTGGTTTATTTTTTTTGCATATTTTTTTTTGTTTTGTGTATTTTTTTTCAAGTTCTCGTAAGTATGTATTTATTTTTAAGTTCAGTGTTTTATGAATTTTTTTTAGTGAAAAGATTTTTTAAAAAAAGTTTTTAAAAATTTATAATATAAACATCTCTTTTCTTTTTCAAATTAGGAATTGGCCAACCAATTGGTTATACAATATAGTTGATGAATTGTGATTTAAGTAGGAACATATATGTATATAATAATTATATTCTTCATTGAAAGGTTTTTTTTTCATTTATGTTTGAATCTAGATTGATTTGAAGCTATCATTCTCTATTGATACTTTTATTGCAAAAGCAAGATTATTCCAACCAACTAACCTCAAGTATTGCAATATGTTTGAATAAATTAAATTTATTTGTCATGGTAAGAAAAGGTGTTGTATAATGCAAATTTAAAATAATTATTTATTATTAATTAGAGAGAGAGAGGGGGGGGGGAGTGAGAGAGAGAGAGAGAGAGTGTGTGTGTGTGTGTGTGTGAGAGAGAGAGAGAGAGAGAGAGAGAGAGAGAGATTATTTTTTATTATTAAATTGTCATAATCTAAAGGGTTTTTTTTGTAGATTGGGATAGAAAGAGGGAGAGGTGTAGAGGGAAGAGCACGAAAGCGAGTAAGGAGATAGAGAGAGGTATGGAAATGGAGAAGAGGGATATGGAGAGGAGAGGAAGAGACAGAGGGAGACAAAGGGGGAGATATATAGGGATGGAGAGATGACAAGATAGAAATAGAGATAGAGGGAGAGTTAGAGATAGAGATAGAGGGGGAGATGTAAGGATAGATATGGAAATGTAGAGATTTAAAGATATAGGAAGGGAGTGATGGATGGCTATAGAGATGGCGATGTGTCTAAATATGGAGGGGGGAGAGGAAGATAGAGATATAGATAAATATGGAGTGAGAGAATGGGAGAAAAATAGACCGAGGATAAAGATAGATTGAGAGGTAAAGTTAGAAAGAGATCTAGGGAGATAGAAAGAGATACATAGAGATGAAGAGATAGAAAGAGATATAGATTGCACACCTCTACGACGTACCCATTGCATACTAAGGTGAGATTGCTAGTATTTATATATGAATGTGCACTTTCAATATTGGTCTTTTAACTCCTCCGTTGACTCCCTCGTTTTCCATCTTTTTCTGCCTATCATGTGATCTTTCGTATATCCTAGTTTTTCCACTGGTAATGAAAAAGGATGGCACTTTATTAAATACCATTACTTTGACTGGTCATGTCCATCGTGCGCGACCCTTGATCCCTATCCTTTGGTAAAATAATATTTGGTCTTTAATCAATTTTTTTAGCCGATATCGGTTAAGTTATAAATAGAATAGTTATTAATATGTCTATTTAATACATAAATATGGTATATGTATTATAATTAGTATTTAATAATATTATTACTAATAATATAGAATAATATATTCAATATTTACTGAATAATATATGTATAATTTATTAATATTATTTGGTAACATTCACATAATTACTTATTCAAAATATTGGTTAATAAGAATAATGAATTGAACCATTATCGATTAATTATTGTTATTTTTAACAATAGTATTAATTGTATATTGATTAATATTGATGGTTTAATGACAAACATGTTTAATTCTTAGTTCTAAATTTTCCTCCATGAATAAATAAATATTATTATTATTTATTTCCTCTCATCTTAATTCCATAATTAAATAAGTTTAATTTTATTTAATTAACTAATTACTCATGGGTGGAGGAATTAATAAGTTTTATTTATTAATTCTCTACACTTACTTATATTTTCTTCAAATTCCATGAATTAAATATATTTTAAATTATTTAATTCCTAATTCTTTATTACATTTTTCTTCTAAATAATTGAATAAATTTAATCATCTATTATTATTTTCGTGTGTAGTAATTAAATAATTCTTGAAATTATTTAATAATCAATCTTCAAATCTTTCCTCAAATTAAAAAATAGAAAAAAAAATATTCACTTGTTTTTGTTGATTTTTCAAAATTAATCACTTGTAAAACTTATCTTCTTTTCTCAAATTCAAAATAGAACTTGAAAGGAGTGCATGTTTGAAAGTAAAAGACTTTCTATCTTTCTAAACTCTAATTTTACTACTTTTTCTCTTTATCTTCTCTACTTTCTAGTTTGTTATGTCCTTTTATCTCAATAATCTTCCATTTCTAATTCACTTTCCCTTTTTCTCTTGCAATATTATTGTCAACTTCCAAGAAACTATTTGACATGCTTATTGTCAACTTTCCCTTTTCCCTTTCGTATGCTTTACTTTGGGTGGTTTATTTGACATTCTCAAGACTTTTATTTTGATGTGGGTTTCAAGAACCTGTAAAACCTGTTTTACTTAATCAAAAACTTCCAAGAAACTAATTCAATCTTGACCATCTATTATGTCAATAATCTTCCATTTCTAACTCACTTTCCTTTTTTCTCTTGCAATCTGATCCACCAACTTCCAAGAAACTAATTCAATTTTGGCTATCTAGTTAATGTTTGATATATATAAATTGTTATCAATTTCCTCATTTTCAACAACAATGATATTTTGATTATCCATGCTCTCGATTATGTCCTTTCTTTATAACATTTGTCTACTCATTAGTATGAGAGCAACATTAATTAGATGAGAGAGAAAAATAATAGATTGGAATAAAAGAGATGCATAGTGTTTGTTTTAATTTTTTATTTTGTTTTATGCATTTTTTATTCATAATAATGAGATCAAGATTCCCTTTTACATGATAAGTTAGCTTTTTGTTGCTAACTTATGTCATGTATCTTTCTAGTGCAGATTTTTCCCGATCTACAAGTGTATCAAATCAATTAAATTGAGTGTTGATGCCACTCATTTGTAACATCAGAAAAATATCACTTTGGATTAACAAATGTACACAGAATTAAATGCATATCTCAAAACCACATGTGAGATAATGGAGATAAGCGATTATTTTAAAAGATAATAAACAAATATTGTATATAAAATATCAAAGATAATATAAATTGACTAAATATATTAGAATTCAATAATGATTTGTTAGGTATACTTTACAATACAAATAACAAAGAATTATAAAAAAGTAACTATCAGTCAAAATATTAAAATAACTTTGTTTCATACAATAACTTTGTTTCATCTTCATTTGCAAATCAACCAACATCCCTTATCTTGATTCTAAAAAATATTATACTTGGAAACTCAAATATTATTTGTAGCACCAAGTCATTAATTATATTATCGAAGACTTCTTAATGAAATGATATAAGGATTTACATGCTTTAATACATTGATTTTTATTAAGGTATAATAAAGTGTTATAAAATGACCACATAACATTATACAAAGCTATAGATATGGCACTAAAAAGGAAATAGTAAGAACAAACATAATATTAAGCCTAAAAGCTAACCCAGGTCACACATAATAAAGAAATGGCTAGCAAAATCTTTGTCAACCTACAATAATAAGAAGGATGACTACGAGATTCCATACTCATGAATAGTAAGACTATTTACATTTTCATCAGACTATCATTTCTCTAGAAGAGGTCTGATTACGAGCTAGGGTATCCTCCTTTGCCTCCCATACTTTACTTCCTTATATTGATTGTAGACAATATTTGACTATATTGAGAATTTATTTTGTTACATAATCAAAACAGATTTTCTTGACGTGATTCTTTATATCTTCACTTGAAATGCTAAAAATATCTCTCTCTTGGTAGAAATGGAGGAAAGCCCTTGTGATGTCATAGGCATAATTCTTGTTGCAAGTTGGAACTTCATCAAATTTTAAGTATTCCCAATTTAATTCTTTGAGTTTTTCATCTATTAAGTTACTGATGTAATTTAAAGCATCTTCTTCAGTGCTTCCTGGATTATCTCTCATGTAACACACTATGGATGAAATTGCTTCTTCTCCCTTACCCTTCAAAACAAAGAATTGAAATTAATGATAAATTTAATTATGGTTATACCTAACTTAAATGCCTATTTTTTATGAATTTAAATAGAATATTGTAAATGTAAAATTCAGCAACATTACATACCTTGAATGATTTGATGTTTGTGGTTAATTTAAGGCTCAAGCATACGTGATCATTGAACCTTGATGGACAATCAAAATTTTGATGGATTTTCTTGGGAAGAATTCCGTCATTTGTTAATATAGGTTGTAATGCCACCACATGAGCTATAGAACTAGCTTTTCCATTCTCTAAGTATTTTGTCAAAATTGGTATCTCTTGTGAAGCACGCCACTCAACTTCTTGCATCATTGCATCTATATAAGATTCCCACTACATAAACAAACAAATATATCAAACAATGCACTCAAGTATTTAACCAAAAACATAAAACTAGATTTAGTCACCCTATAAAACTAAAATACATTAATAAATTATATGTGAATTAAAATAGATTTCTCATTAATTGATATATATTTGTTAATATCAAATTAAAATCATATTCATACAGCATCTCTTGAAGCAGCTAGAGTGTCTCGGCCTTGAATCCTTCTGGCTTCTGCATCCATTGCATTAATTGCTTCATATAATGCAGTGTATATAATTCTCATATATTTTGGAAGGTAATCTGCAGAAGCTGGATCCCACCTAATAGACATATTGCAGATTATTACCATAAATTTAAATGCAAAAATTAACAATTGTTTTTATTAAATAAACAAAGACTTGAATGAACTAGTATAAACAATTATTAAATATAATTTTAATACTTACTTTTTAATAGCATTTGTGAACTGCCTAAGTTGATCATGAGTTCCATATGTATTATATGTATCTGCAAGATAGGTAGCAATTGCAGAAAACTTTGCTATACCAGATCTGATCTTGGAATACTTCTCATCTTCGCAAATTGCACATGCTAAGAAAAAATATTCTATATAACGACGACGAGCACATTTTAATTTACATAAACCAGAATCTGTCCACCATCTGAATAGCCACGTCCATTGTTTTAAAAATAACTTGAAACTCCAGTTATACAAAACTTTTATAAAAAAAATCTTATCTATCATACTTAAAATAGGCTGGAAGTAAGCAACCATTATATTATGCTTCAGTTGGGGTCTTGCCCCAAACGTAAGCATTTGCAATGTTATGGCTTTAAATTCTTTCTCTAAAATAACATTCAATTAACCGTACATTCAAACACAATAAAATTTAAGTAAGTTTACCTGGAATATGTTTTAAGCTCTTGCTGATGAAACAACTGGATCATGTTGAAGTCCATTTGGGCGAGGGTTATAAGTTTCTCGTTACCATCCATCCTAAAAATCCATTTATGTTAAATTAAATTTTCAAAAATGTCAAGTACATTTGTCTTCAATACAGTTTTACCCCACAATCACAAAATGTCTAAACTATCATGAATTAAAGATCTATCAAATCGATTTTAGTTAGTTATTAGATCTTTTAAATAAATTATATGATTAATTTAAATAGTCCACTAAAATTTAAGAAGATGATGATATTATTTCTAATTAAATCATTCATCAAGATTCAAATTTTTGAAAATATAATATAAAAAATAAGAATGAGGTCTTATCCAAACAACTTTGAAAAAAAAATCTCTCAATTCTTAACTCTGAGTTTCAAAAATGCTAACATAAATTCATATTTTAAATAACAAAAATGAACTTATAAATGGTATAATATCATCCCCAAAAATCTTAAAATAGATGTGAAGACTGCATTAAATGCATTACTATTACCTGACCCACGCACTGTTTTCTCCATATATTTCAATATATTTCCTTGCTTCCAATCGGGGAAGATTGGTGTACCAGCCATTCTCCAAATTGAAAGATATCTGGGTGTAAAATGTTTATATAAAATATTCATACCAAGTAATTAGGTCCCATGGTATAAACAAGTGAATCTCTTGTTTTAGATTTTAGAATATGATAATTAAAAAAAAGATTATTCAGTTTCTGATATGTTTAAAGTATTTTCATAGACCATACTTATTATATTTCGATACATTCTAGAAACTAAATAACCATTCAATAATTAATAACATTTTTTCAAACAATTCAATAAACATCCTCAACCCGTCTTCATAAAATTACCTCTTTCAAAAGGTGGGAGCTGATCCCTGTCTTCTGAAGAGTTTGACTTAAATAAGTAACACAGAAATGTTTAGCCTCATCCAAAATAATTTCTCCCGGGAAAGCAATCTGTGAAGCCCGATACAAATTTAGAATACCTTTTGTTTTCTCTTCCTCTGATTGAGCAGTAGAGCACAAGAAATGCCCATTTGATGTTTTATAGGGTCCCAATATTCCTGCAATTACACCATCCACCATAGAGTGGTAAATACATAAATTTCAGGTAAACAATGAGTTCAATCAATTCAAATCAAAACATTATTTAAAGTTTTTGAAGTATAAGTTCTTATATGAAAAATATAATTTTATAATTACACAAAAATTTATATTTGTAATAATTCACAATAAGCAAAGCTAATTTTTTCAGAAACATTCAAAATATTTGATATTTATTCAAGGAGTTAAGTTTTATAATCATCAGATTCTTATTAGAGATCCGAATTCAATTTTTCGTAGTGAAAACTAAAAGTGGAAGTCTAAGTTGTGAGTTCAATTTTTCATTTGATTACTTGTAAAAATGAAAATTTGAGTTATGACTTTTGATTTTCTATTGAGAACATTTCTAAATTAAAATACTTTGATCTTCCCTAACTGATTTCTAAATTATTGAATACTTGCCTGAATAAAAGATTTGTAATCAACAATTTTTAAAAATATTTGACATTTCAAACAAAAGAACACAGAGATGCTACCTGAAGAAATTGGATATCTGTGAAGTCGAAGAATCCGAAATCCCAAAGCTGTGGTATTGAGATCTCTTTGGCATTCACCCCATTTCCTGCTAACCGATTGTATTCCCTTAAAAATATTGGGTGGAGAAAATGCTTACGATAATATTGATACATTTTAACATTATAGCAAGTAGAAACAAACCTGTAAATAAAATCAAGGGCATCTGTTATTTCTTTCTGAAAATGTCGATCGATTCCAAGCCGTTCGATATTATCGACCATGGCTAGAACTTGGAAAACATTGTTTGCATGTGATTCATCAGCGGAAATTGCACGTAAAATGCCTTTGATGTCACTAATAAGCCTCCCAGAATGTTCAGCATAGGAAGGAACCTAAGAAATTCACACAACAATTTAGTTTAGGTTTACACCTTTTGGGCAGCAAAAATAATTGAAAAGAAAAGTTTATAACCAACCAAACAGTCACTGTGTTGTTAATACTATAATGGCTACTTAGTGTTAAAAAAAAAAAAAATTGTAGTTGTCATCTCTCTATCCCAATTCAACAGTCTGTGGATAATCTTCCTTAAGAAGGCGTCTTTTTCAGTGGTGGGACAATCTAAATGATAAAATTCTTCTTTGTATGGGCTTGACCTTTTGTTATGTCGTCAATCTGATGCAATCAGACATTGCCAATGTGCCTCTACTATCCTTCCTTTTCTTTTATAAGAAAGTTAAATAACAAACATTTTCAAGAAATAAAAAATTCAGAGATGATTCTATATTATTGATGAGTTTATTTTGCTATTTTATTATTTATAAGTTTATTTTTCTATTTGAAAGTGAAGTACAAACATAGGTTGATATTTCTTTGACTAAGAGTTAATGATTTAAAAATATCTTTTTACAAAAGTTTCTTATATTATATTTATGAAGATTTGAACCTTCATGAATAGTCATTGACTATAATGGCCCCTCATAAATGGCCTTGTTGAAAAGACCTTCCATAAGTAATTTCTCTTGTCTCGAATCATTATAAAAACTCAAATTTTCCAAATAAAATTAGATCTATTCAAATTTATACAACTTATATCATACTTCTAAAAATTTGAATCTTCATAAATAACATAATCATCATGCTCACCAATTATACTCATCTCTAATATAAAATAAATAGTTTGATTCCTATTTTATAGAACCCAATCATCTTTATCTTTTTCTTCATTCTCCAACTCTCCATCCTCCCGCCTGGGAGAAATAGCAAGTACTACGCAGAAACACTGGCCGAAGGCGGAGCAGATGCAGCCGAAACAAGTAGGGGAGGCCAGCCAGAGATCCTCCTCCTTCTTGAGGGTTTCTTTATATGCTTTTTGATGAATAGTTGTATGATTCCAGCATAGTTGTCATTTTTCGCGAGATAAATTTTTTTCCCAACCCCTTTTTTGTGAATACTGTACTTTTTGTATTTTTATTAATAGAAAATACCTCTTTTCATCAAATTTTTTTTTATAAAACCCATCCCACATCACCAACATATAAATTAACTCCCACATGAATCCTAAATCTCTCAAACCAAAGCTAACATGGAAAAGAGTTGAATGCAAAGATAAAATATTAGAAAATTGACTTGCCTTATAAGGATGTGTGGCAATAGGCTGTAGAAAATCATCTCTCCACAAGTTGGAACGTCTGTTGCTTGTGCACTGAACTGGGATTTCAACTTTAGCTAAGGCCTGGTCTAGGATGAGTTGAGGCTTTTTTCTGCACATAAATGGCAATGTTTTATTGAAACGCTGAGGCATAAGGGATTGATTGGGCCGAGGGTTGAGGCAGAAGCTCGGATTGAAAGCCAAGGCAGAGGAAAGAGCCATTGCAAGAGCTTGTTAGGATCATGTTTGTTAGACGATTTATATAGAAATTTGATTATCCGTGGGTCAAGATTTCGAGGCTTCGTAACACCCACGCGTTGAACTGGAATGCCTTAAATCGCTGAAACGTGCAGTCCATAGTCTATGAACTTAAGAAGTGTCCCCATGCGCATTGAATTAAAAACCATGCGGTCTGACGCATGACTCTGGGTGTTTTTCCACCACAAAACTCCCCGAGATGTTAAATCATTTGTTAACCATGGTTAAATATTCAGCTTGGAATGCTGAAATTTATATATAGGCTAAAGTTATATTTAATTTTAGGTTTATTTTGATGGAAAGATTTAATATAATTATATATTAATATTGAGATTGTTGACTTGGTGGTCAGCACCTCTTTAGAGATTCATGACATGGTTTAACCACCTCCCGTAGATCGGGTTAAATCTGACATTTGTATCGGGCATTGATAGTTCGAGCTTTTGATGCAACAGCAAATGATTCCAACAATTGGTATCAGAGTAGGGTTCTTATTAAAAGACCTAACTAGTCTAAGTAGATCCTGTGGTTAGAACACATGGCTAATTTAGAAGGAGCATCTTCAAATAAGGCACCATTATTTGACGGAACCAATTATGCTTTTTGGAGTGTTAGAATGGAGAGTTATATTTCTTCAATTGATTATGATGTTTGGATGTCGGTTGAAAATGGATATACTTTGCCTAAAACTGCTTTAACAGATCCTGCAGATAAGAAAGAATATGAAAATAATGCAAAGGCTAGGAATGCATTACTTTGTAGTTTGGCAAATAATGAATTTACCAAAGTGATGCATTGTAAAACTGCTAAAGAAATTTGGGACAAATTAAAAGGCATATATGAAGGTGATGATAAAGTAAAACAGGCTAAATTACAAACATTTAAAGCAAGATTTGAGGAATTGAAAATGAAAGAAGAAGAATGTATTGCTGATTATCTTCTAAGAGTAGATGAGATAGTAAATGCTATTAAAAGTTTGGGTGAAAAAGTGAAAGAACCAACAGTCATTCAGAAAGTTTTACGATCTTTGCCATCTAGATATAATGCTAAGATATCTGATATTGAAGAAGCTAGAGATCTAACCAAACTTACTTTAGATGATTTGCATGGCATACTAACAGCGTATGAAATGAGAATGTCAGGTGAATTAGAGACAAAGCGAGAGGTTGCATTTAAAGCAACTAAAAAGGAGGATAGTTCAGAATCAGAAGATTTTCAAGAACAGCTAGCGCAATTGGTAAAAAGGTTCAAAAATTTTGGTAAAAAGAAGTCACTTATGAGATGTTTTAAATGTGGTAAAAATGGTCATTTTGCTGCTAAATGTCCTAATTCTAATAGTGATGAAGAAGATAGTAATTCAAAGAAATATGCTTACAAATCAAGAAGATTTAAGAAAAAACAAAGTTTGGTTACTAAGAATGATAGTACTGATACTTGTGATTCTGATGAATATGAGTCTTTGTTTATGGTTTTAGGACCTAATTCTGCAGATTCTAGTGAAAATGAATCAAGCAGTGACATAGATGATGAAGTTGATCTTGAAGTTGAACTACTTTGTGCACTGGAAGAAATTAGTCGACTAAAGAAGTTGGTGTCAGGTAATGAATCTTCCAAAGAATCTGAGGATAAAACTAAGCTTATAACAGATCTGAAAATTGAACTTGAAGAAACTAAAAGAAAGCTAGATGTTGGAAATTTTGAACTTATTCTTAAAACTGAGAGCTGCTCTAAGTTGGAAGAAGAAGTAGTTGGTTTACGAAGTGAAATTAAAAAATTGACTTTACTTTCTAATAAACAAGTCAGTTTTGTAAAAAGTTCAGAAATGCTAAATGATATGCTAAAGCAACAACGCAGTTGTAACATCAAAATAGGTGTGGGTTTTGATAAAGCTGAAAGTTCTAATCATGCAAAGGATAAAACAAATTTAGATATCAAAAACTATTTTTTGAGAAGAAATTATTATCCTTTTTATGGTTATTGCTATTGTTGTAATTATTTTGGCCACAAAGCAATAAATTGCAGAAAGGTGGGTAATAGAAGGTTCGGCTCTAATCATACTGATTCCTATGGTGTTTTGAGAAGATTTAATTTGATTTGTTTCAAGTGTCAAAATTCAGGTCATAGTACAAGAAATTGCAAACTGAATGATCTAGATAACAAGATGTTTAAAAAGAATGAAACAAAGGTGTGGAAAAGAAAAGAATTAACATCTTTAGTTGTTACAGCTTTGCATACTACAAGAGAAAATTTATGGATTATCGACAATGGATGTTCTAATCATATGACAGGAGATAAAAGCAAGTTTATAACTTTTTTTGATTGGAATGGTGGTCCTGTGAAGTTTGGTGATCAGTCTACTGTACCTATTCAAGGTAAAGGTTCTTTAAAGGTTAATGGTTCAATGGAAATATACAATGTCTAGTATGTTGATGGTTTAAAGTATAACTTGCTAAGTGTCAGCCAATTATGTGATCTTGGTTATTCAATAAACATTGATAATCAACATTGTGAAATAAAACAAGTTAACTCAAATGAAATAATTGCTGAAGGAAAGAGAACTGAAAGTAATGTATATGATTTAAGAGAAGTAAAAGGCACAAGTTGTTTATTGAATCAGTTTGATGAAAGTTGGTTATGGCACAAAAGGCTTAGACATGTTAATTTTGACAATCTTATAAAAATCAGTTCTTTAAATTCAGTAAGACATATGCCTAAAATTGTTAAACCAAACAACATTGTTTGTAAAGAATGCCAACAAGGGAAGCAAACAAAAGTAAGTTTTAAGTCTAAAGAATATTCTAGTTTGCAGCCACTTGAGTTAGTACATACTGATTTATGTGGACCCACTAGAACTAAAGGCTTAAAAAATGAAAGATATTTTATGTTGTTTGTTGACGACTATTCTAGAATGACTTGGGTAACATTTTTGAAAGAAAAATCTGAGGCATTTGAAAGGTTTAAAATATTCAGGGCTATGGTTGAAAAGGAGACTGATTATGAAATAAAATGTCTTAGGTCAGATAGAGGTGGAGAGTTTTTATCTAATGAGTTTGTTGCTTATTGTGAAGAAAAAGGTATTAAAAGACAATATTCTACAGCCAGGACACCTCAACAGAATGGAGTAGTTGAACGGAAAAATAGGACGGTAAAAGAGATGGCCAGAACAATGCTTAATGAAGCTAATATTTCTGACAAATTTTGGGTAGAAGCAGTTCATACAACAGTTTATATTCTAAACAGAGTTCAACTTCATCCAAACAGCAAGAAGACACCTTATGAGTTGATATATGGTAAGCCAGCTTCAGTCAAGTATTTTAAAGTCTTTGGTAGTAGATGTTTTATAAAAAAAGATGAGGAAGGTTTGAGTAGTTTAGAATCAAAATGTGATGAAGGATTGTTTCTTGGATATTCAACACACAGTAAAGCATACAAATGTTACAATAATAGGTTAAAGAAAGTTGTTGAATGTGTTCATGTCAAAATTGATGAACAAGTTTATAAAGATTCCTCTGATGAATCTATTGATTCGGTAACTAATGAAATCATCACAACTCAAACTAACTCTAATCAAGATGTCTCTCCAACAAAAGTTCCTAATGATGATTTTGAAGCTTGTTCTGATAATACCAGTGAAATTACTTTTGACAATGTACCTGATAAATCTCCATCTAAATTTGTCAAGAAAAATCATCCAGAGCAACAAATAATTGGTGATAAAAATGATGGAATGCAAACTAGGAAAAAGACAGTTAAAAACTACAATAAAGATTATGAATATTATGATGAAGCCTATTTATCTCTCATTTCAGAAATGGAACCTAAAACTTATAAAGAAGCAAGTACTGATGAGTGTTGGATTCAAGCTATGAAGGAAGAATTAACTCAAATTGAGAAAAAAACTACATGGGAATTAGTTCTTCGTCCATCAGACAAAAATGTAATTGGGGCTAAATGGGTTTTCAGGAATAAACTTAATGAAGATGGCAAAATTGTCTGAAATAAAGCTCGATTAGTTTGTAAGGGTTATGCACAAATTGAAGGGATAGACTTTGATGAGACATTTGCACCAGTAGCCCGGTTAGAGGCTATACGTATGTTTTTAGCATTTGTTGCTTATAAAAATTTTAAAGTCTGGCAAATGGATGTTAAATCAGCCTTTCTGAATGGTTTTTTAGAAGAGGAAGTTTATATGGAACAACCCGAAGGTTTTGTTTGTCTAGGTAAAGAAAGCTTTGTCTGCAAACTCAAGAAGGCTTTGTATGGTCTAAAATAGGCACCTCGAGCTTGGTATTCTAGGTTAGATCAACATCTTTTACAACATGGTTTTTACAAAGGTAATGCAGGTAGTAATATCTATTTCAAAACTATTGAAGATCAGCTTTTTGTTGTGGTTGTTTATGTTGATGATATTATATTTGGTGGAAGTGATAAAACTTGCAAAGATTTTGCTACTCAAATGTAATCATCATTTGAAATGTCTATGATAGGGGAGTTGTCATATTTCCTTGGTTTTCAAGTTTCACAGTTAGAAAATAGAATTTTCTTGTCACAAACTAAATATGCAAAAGAGATGCTTGTTAAGTTTCAAATGGAAAACTGTAATCCTGTTAGCACACCAATGGTTACTGGTTGTAAATTAACTCTGAATGATGATTCTTCTGATACTGATCAGACTCAATATCAGTCTATGATAGGCAGTTTGTTGTATCTTACGACTTCTAGACCTGATATAATGCAAGCCATTTGTATGGTTGCCTGGTTTCAGGCCTCTCCTAAGGTTTCATCTTAATGCAGTCAAACGGATTTTAAAGTATATACAGGGAACCCTTGATTTTGGATTATGGTATCCTCGACATGGCACATTTACACTTGCAACATATACCGATGCAGATTATGCAAGTTGTTTGGATGATAGACACAGTACCAGTGGGGGAGATTTTCTTTTGGATAACAGGTTGGTTTCATGGTTGAGTAAGAAGCAGGATTTAGTTACCTTGTCCACCGCTGAGGCGGAGTATGTTGCTGCTGTTGCTTGTTGTACTCAAGTGTTGTGGATGAAGCAAACTCTCATGGATTTGAAAGTGCACTTTGATGGCCCTATTTCTATTTATTGTGATAATACTAGTGCAATTAATATTTCCAAAAATCCGGTTCTTCACTTTTGCACTAAACATATTTCTATTAAATATAATTTTTTAAAGGAAAAAGTTGCTGATCATGCAGTTTGTCTTGAGTATGTGCATTCAAAGGATCAATTGGCTGACATCTTCATGAAGCCTCTTCCTACAACTGTGTTTGGAAGTCTTCATCATCGCCTTGGTATTGTGGCTTTGCCACACTAAGTTCTTTCTTCAGGCTCGTATTTAGGGGGAGTTTTTATCTTGCTTATTCTTTTCTACCCCGACCCCTTGTCATTGATGTCAAAGGGGGAGAACATAATATTCATGTCATTATTTAGGATGTGAACATAATATCATGTTCAGGTTATTATTCAGGATGGATTATAATTGATTATATCATTATTCCGGTGATGGCTTATGTTCAGGTGAAGTGTTCTAAAATGATTGTTGTTTCTGGTTAAAATGATTGTTGTTTCTGGTTTATTTGTCATCAATGATAGGGGGAGATTGTTAAGTGTGTCATTGATGTCTGTTCTCTATGCTGATGTTGTGATTGGTTCCATTCATTCATTATTTGGTGCCTGCAGATGGTGGTTTCGCAGGTTTAAAACAAAAAGATTCAGTCCAATTGTACATTGAAGATCTTAATGCAGAAAGAGTGTTTGATACCTCAGTTTAGTGCATTTTATGAAGAGGTGAAGTGTGTGAAATCTATGATACTTCTGGATGATGGACCAGAGGCTCCTCCAACAACTGACGCAGACGCTTACGCCTAGTCAAAGCACAATAGCGAGAGGAATGGTTTCGCAAGTGAGAAAGCGTAGAAGCAGTTTTGTTCTGTTTCAAATTATGATTTTAGATCAAACCTCGAGTGTGATTATGTGGCATAAAGTTTCTTGTTTGAATTACATGAATGAAGGCACCAAAGACTTCGTATTGAAGCCAGTACAAATGTCAGATGTAACATTTTCTAGCAGAGGTGTTGTCTTCCAGTTTTAATACCTTGCATCTACAGGTGTGTGTAGAAGGAGGCAAACAGATGTTTCAGTTCCGATGTTACTATTTTCATTCAGAAGTTTCTGAGAGCATTGACAGTTATTAAAACCGCTTAACTAATATTCCATTCAATAATGTTTGTTTCAATAAAGTTGCAGTTGTAGTAGTAACGGATGTCGAGACAGTTAATCGGTGCCAATACAGATGCGGTGGTTTGCAAAACTGGTGTGATGGTTACCGTAGCCTCTTCAGATATTTGAAACATTATATATAGATGTGTTTCAATGAAGGTATGCAGTTTTTTAATGAACAATATTTTTGCTGAAAGATACAATATAGATGATCGGCGTGTGAATTTAATCTTTAAGTCTTAGAAGCCGAGAAGGAGTGAAGCATAGTAACAGACAGACAACATGTTTTAAGATATACTCAGAATACATTAGCAAACCTAAAGGTATATTTGTGAATGCATTATTTCTGGTTATGTTCAGATTGCAGAAACTTTTGTGATAACATTCAGACTAAATGAATTTACAGTTATGAGTCTTTTATTATGTTGATTGAACTCATTTTGGAGCAATATGTTATTTCAATTGCAAGCATAGCACAGTGAGTTTGAATTTATTTTGAGGCAGCATGATATTTCAGTTGCAAGCATAGCATAGTGAGTTCGTAATTCAAGTTTGCTACAGGAACATATCAGAGGTAGTTTTCTATAGGGATATTGATCTATTATGAAAGACTCTCAATGTATTGCTGATTATCTTCTCACTGTGCTATGCTTGCAATTGAAATAACATATTGCTCCAAAATGAGTTCAATCAACATAATAAAAGACTCATAACTGTAAATTCATTTAGTCTGAATGTTATCACAAAAGTTTTTGCAATCTGAACATAACCAGAAATAATGCATTCACAAATATACCTTTAGGTTTGCTAATGTATTCTGAGTATATCTTAAAACATGTTGTCTGTCTGTTACTATGCTTCACTCCTTCTTCGCTTCTAAGACTTCAAGATTAAATTCACACGCCGATCATCTATATTGTATCTTTCAGCAAAAATATTATTCATTAAAAAACTACATACCTTCATTGAAAAACATCTATATATAATGTTTCAAATATCTGAAGAGGCTGCGGTAACCATCACACTAGTTTTGCAAACCACCGCATCTGTATTGGCACCGGTTAACTGTCTTGACATCCATTACTACTACAACTGCAACTTTATTGAAACAAACATTATTGAATGGAATATTAGTTAAGCGGTTTTAATAACTGTCAATGCTCTCGGAAACTTCTGAACAAAAATAGTAACATCGGAACTGAAACATCCGTTTGCCTCCTTCTACGCACGCCTGTAGATGCAAGGTATTAAAACTGGCAGACAACACCTCTGCTAGAAAATGTTAAATCTGGCATTTGTATCGGGCATTAACAGTTCGAGCTTTTGGTACAACGGCAAATGATTCCAACAATTGGTATCAGAGCCTTGGGTCACGGGTTTGAGTCTCCCTTCAGTTGGGGCTAAAGGCTCAGTCGGTGCCGAAGAGGAGATTGTTGAGATTGTTGACTTGGCGGTCAGCACCTCCTTGGAGATTTGTGACATGGCTTAACCGCCTCCCGTGGATCGGATTAAATCTGGCATTTGTATCGGGCATTGATAGTTCGAGCTTTTGGTGCAACGGCAAATGATTCCAACAATTAATAAATAGTGTACTTTTGTGTTAGGTTTCATTTCTTTTCAATTTTTTTATCTATTTTTATTTATATGTATTCTATATATTCAATTTTATTTCATCTATCATTATATGTATTTTCATATTTTCATTATTATTAGTCATATATTATATCTATCACTAGACTATTTTCTCTCATCTTAAGATTTATGTCTTCTTTTCCTACGCCAATATAATGACATTGAAGATCAATATCAAGTCACTTAGTATCGACACTTTAATTTCAAATTTACAAATTCATATTTTTTTGACTTATACTACACCTTTTAGTAGCCATTAGGAACATATGTTTGTGTAATTATTCATTATGTATCAATATTTAAAAATACTAATTTGTTCATTTGGAAGAACCTATAATATGATGGATTAACAAGGAATATGTAAATGCAAAGATAATTAATCTAGGAATTATAGTGCAATTTATAAGAGTTCAATTTTAAATTCTTTGTCACCTCTCATCTCTTCCCTTGGAACTTAAAATGTCCTTCATGGTCTCATCTCCTTGTCCATGTTGACTAAGTTGCCTTATTCCTAGCAAGGAAACTCATATAGATTTTTGGCTCAATTTATCAAATGTTATTAGTGCTCATGCATCCCTAGATTAGGTTTATCAAATATTTCATAGGAGGCTTGATTATCCTCACATTCCTAACACTCAATACTCAACCAAATATCCATCACTTTTATCTAGTAATTGGTAGGGGTTTATGGAATGGAACACGTTCCATTTAGTTCTAGCCTTGGTATTTTTCTGTACATATGCAATGGGTTCTAAGTCTACAATATTTTTTTGTCCCCTGAACCAATTAGTGAAGTCCTCTTCAAGATTATCCCATGCATTAACTATGTTCCCCAAGGAAATGATGTATCACAACCACAATCCACCTTACCAAGGAGGATGATGATTAGGTAGTGGCTAGCTAATATAGATAAGAGTGGTATCAATTTTAGTCCACTATGAACCATTAGATCTCTAATATATTGACTTACAGGAGTCAAATTATTTTGAGGATTAATTCCCCAACAAGGATTAGTGAGCTATCTATAATTTATCAATGGCCCTAATGATTTTCATTTCTAAATCCATGAGGTAATATTCCCAAATAGATTTGTGTGAACTTCCCAAATTTAATTTTTTCTTCATATTTGGACTCTAGTCCCTAGAATGGTCAATGAACAAAGACCTCATAGGCCCATTATTCTTGAAATTTTTATAGACATGGTTGGTGATTAAAGTTTTTAATATAGGTAATTTCTTCCATAATAGTGGTTTTGTAAAAGATTAGATTCAATTATGTCAAGGGACCAATGTGAGGAAGGTTGATGTAGCATTGTAAATGGCAACCTTTACAATTTCACACTCCTTTTGGGCCCTTACATTAGAGTTCCATTTTCCTATATCATTTAAAGCTTATTTGGCCTTCTATCCTATTTTGAGTTTAAACGAACACAATTCACCACTTAAAAGGTGCTAATACTAATATAAATTCCAAATCAAATATTAGGGCCCTATTATCTTATTCTCATAAAAATAGCAATAAACTTTGTTGAGACTATGCGTCTTAGATACATATTCCGATGTTGTTTGTCCCAAATTTTGGGAGAGTAATGGGTTGGTCTTAATATGACTAGATATCTAGATATGACTATTTTAAGTAATTCAAAATGCAAAAATACGCTGAGAACCTTATTTAAGACATCACCCCTAAATCATTGTATCATCTCATATTTATAAGTTTCATCTCAAGAGAAAAGTATATTTCCTCAAGGATAGATATGCGTTCATGGAGAAGCAAGCTATAACAAGGCATCTTTGAAAGTATGTTTTCATGATGAA
Source organism: Chamaecyparis obtusa (assembly GCA_027943335.1). NCBI lineage: Eukaryota > Viridiplantae > Streptophyta > Pinopsida > Cupressales > Cupressaceae > Chamaecyparis > Chamaecyparis obtusa. Next base: position 398,691 of record BSBK01005573.1, on the reverse strand, counting down.
ATTTGTGATGATTTATCCTATTATTGTATCAAAACTTAGATAATCATCTAAATATCATTCCATCATCAAAAAAAGGTATAATGATTTCATTTTAATACTTCACTTTAGCATCTCCTTCAACTTTAACAATGGCCCTACCAGGGGTAAGCTCTCTAATAATCACTATTGTAGTGGAGGTAAGCACCCACTTGGGGTTTTACATAGGCAAGTACTCTTCAACACCACTAGATGCTGAGACACAATATGAGGGGGGGGGGGGGTGTTGGGCGTTGAATTAACATAAACAAATAAATAACAATTCTTCCATAGTTCTCCATTACTAATTACTGATCCACCTAATTAATAGTATCTAAGATATAGTAATGAAAGAACATAAACATGAACACTAGATTTATGTGGAAAATCCAATGTGGGAAAAACCATAGTTAGAATCTTATTCACTATATGAAATAATAAATCTGAAATTTTTAGGCTATAAGCCAAGGAACTTGTTGTCCTTAAATATTTAGACACACTGCTGATGATATAACTAATCCCAAGAGAATTTGCATAGAATACATGTAGATCTTCAAATTTCTATCTAATGAGCACACTACATTCTATAAGGCATTGAGAAAATATCAAAAGATATAGGATCTATTGATAATATTCTACAACCTTTCTATCTAATTGAGCAATTCCCACTTTTTTTCTTTCTCATTTACATTACCTAGTCTTCTCATTTGATCCATAAATACCTCTCTCTCTCTCTCTCTCTCTCTCTCTCTCTCTCTCTATATATATATATATATATATATATATATATATATATATATATATATATATATATATATATATATATATATATATAATTTCAACAAGGTTGGCCAAAAGAGATATAAGCATTATTGGTACAAAGTCGACCACCTTAAGTACAAATACACAATTTTTGGGCTACCCAATGAGATAAAGCGGACATAAATCCATTGTAGAAAGTCTTCCCCAAATGATATAATCAAAGAACATGCATCACATCAATCTTCAAGACTAGACCCAAATGTAACATGTAGAAAAGAATAAAAAACATGTTGTTACTCAGCCTAAAAATACCCTCCAAAGCACATAGCACCATTTGAAGTATAACATGGCTTATTATGATCATCCTTAACCTCTGAAAAATTTACTTATCCTTTATCCTATCTAATAACACTCAAATCCAGTCATCACAAATGGCTTAGTTATCTAGAAGCCAACACAGACAATTTTACCGCACACATGACAACAAATCTTCACTAGTTGAGAAATCCAATAAAAGATATCTTAAATTGAAACACCACAAAAACTTTATGACCATGCCTACCAAATTGCATGCCTTTAAATACCAATGTGAATCATTCTCCAAGCCTGACTTATCCTTTCCTCACAACCAACCTAACTATCAACCAAAAACACATCATAACTTTGTTAAATGATTAGTTGGGGGCCTAAAAATGTGATCGTGCAATATTTATAGTGCATATAGATATTATAACTAGAATCAAAGGCATCTCTCATTTTATATGGAGGAATTCTAACCATTCTCCCATAAGGTTTTTGAATACTCTTTCCTACATATTCCATCTTCAAGATATACCTTAGACTGCCTAAGAATCAACATTTGAAAATTTAATGCCAAACACTTATTATAGTTTAAATACTCAATCCAACATATCAATCATCAGATAATCCTTTCTACATAATATTACACATATCTTCTCCATCAATCAGTATTGCATCCTTAGCAACTCATCAGCCTCAACAAGCTAACATCAACGTCACCACCAAGATTTGACATCAATAAAAACATAGAGCATATAATTCTAACAATCTACCCTTTTGTCATTGATGGAAACAAAAATGAAAAACATTGCTTAACTTCCTTCCCCCCTTTGACCTCATGAACAAAGGGCACAAAGGTTTCTTCCCCTTACATTCTGCAACCAACAATCTCAATATATTGCTTAAATTTATTTCTATTAGGGAAACCAATTTTCTACAATAATTTTCTACAACCTACCACCTACATTTCTCCTCTTGAGAGAAGTCACAACATCAATATAGGAGACAAAATATAGCTAATGATTACTCTTCCCATAGATATATGTGCTCCCCTTATGCATCTAGATTGAAAAAGGAGGAGTAATAACCCCTTTAATTTTTGTTTAAGATACTCAAAAGTATCCTTAGCTACAACCTTGGTGAATATATTTTTAATTTGTTCCTTGGTATGCACATACTCTAACTTGACTTCCTTTTTGGAAACTTTATCCCTTAAGAAGTGATATTTAAAATAGAAATGTGTTTTTTCTTAGTGCCTTATTGAATTATTTGAATTGCTAATGGCATTTGCAATTTTACACATTATCAATATTTCTTCATAAAAAAATAACTTCACATCCTTAGGAGTTAGTTTCATCTAAATTATCTGAGTGCAACAAGATGCTACTACAATATTATTTGTGCCTATAGTAGATAATAAAATTGAGCCTTGTTTCCTGCTAGTCCAAGAGACTACCCTATCTCCTAAAAAGAATGCACCGCCACTTGTATTTCTTCTATCATCTTCACATCTATGCCAATCAATATTATTAAAATATTTTAGTGAGAAATCACCATCCCTTTTTTACGATAGGAAAAAATTTAGAATTCCTTTTATGTGCATCTAAATAGCCTTTTCATTGGGACATCCTGAGATTATCTCATATTGGTTTGATATCTAGTGGCTAAGTAGATTGCATGCATAATGTCTAACCTAGAAGCAGTTAAGTATAGAAGTCCACCTATGATTTTATCTATGTGCTTGATTTTTTATCAAGCTCCAAAGATTCATCATCCTTCTCAATAGACAACCTTTGGCCATAGGGGTTTCAAATCCATGGTCCCACAATAGTGTGTCCCACTTTTTGGCCAACTTTGACACAGAGATCACCATTTTGAGAAAAAACTTCACTTTCAAACACCTGTTGCTGCAAAACTATTAGAAATTTGAAGATGATGTAAACTAGAGTCTTTTAGATTTTTGTTTCTAATTTTTAAATATATTTTTTAAAAATTAAAAAAAATCATTTAAATTCATTTTTCCTTCTCCTTCTAAAAGTGGTTTGCATGAAAAAACTATGTTTTTAAGGAGGTACTGTCACTTGGATTAGCATAAATTTTTTTTAAAATATGATAATGATGTAATTCTTTCAAGATTATATTTTTAACTTCAATATCTAAAGGATGCAATTGGTTTTATTCATTTTTTATCAATATTTCATAGTTTATTAAGTTTTAAAGTGACAGTAACTGTAATCTAGACATAAAGTCACTTGGATCACTCTAACTTGATCTATGTATATTGATTTATTTATTTATTTTTTTAATAGAAAGGTAACACAAATACACTTTTCCTACATATTTTTTATATTTTTTTTTTTATCAGTTACTATTTTTTCCGAAGTCATGAAGAGACAGGTTGTTGAATGACCAAACAACCTATGTTTAGTTAAAGTAATATTTAAAAGTGATAATGAACTCAATATGTATTAAAATTATATTCATTAGAAAGCTTGTTCCGAATAGCATCTTTTGACATCATTTGTTTGGAAAAATCATCTTGTTTAGTCCTTGTTTCAAGTCCCAAAAGACCATTTTTTGTAGTTAAGTTATTTTTTGAGGGCAAATTTTTGTTTTTTTGGCTTCGTGCGAAGAGGGTCTTCAGACGAAGCCACCTGGGGGTCTTCGTGTGAAGACCCCTTGCATGAAGCCCCTGGAGTGAAAATTCCAGCCCAAAGCCATTGCTAGGATTTTTCCCACAAGTACTTCGTATGAAGTACCCTAGTCGGCTAGTAAAATGTTTTTTGTAAATTTTTTTTAAATGGTATAAAAGTAAAATTTTTTATTTCTATTTTACATCAAATTGCAATTAATAAATTTGAATTTTCTATTATTGAAGGCATTTTTTGAAGGAGGATCCATATTTCTATTTGTTCAAAGACATAATTTTGAAGAGGAAAAATATTACTTTTGTAGTATTTTTTGAAGAAGGAATTTTTGTTGACGATCTTGTGGAAGATATTTTTTGGAGCTCGAATAAATGGGGAACAAAAAGGGAAGACAAAGTAAATCTTCTAGAAAAAGGTCACCCGGTACTGAACAAAGAAATCGTGAAGCTGTATTGACATATTATCATAAAACTAAAGAAGCTGAAAGACAAGCTGAAGTAGGAGGGTCAAGTCAAGTCGAAGAATTGCACATTGAAGAAGGGTTAGAATTACTCCCTAGAGAGGCTCAAATAATTAATGTTGGAGAAGGGTCAACATCACATTCTCCTACTGGTATGGATGAACTTTTAAATTTAGCTCAAAGTGTAAAGAAAAATATTAGTTATAGAAACTTAGATCATTTACTTACAATGAATGTGGACACTTTGAGATCACTTGCTAATGTTCAACAATTAAGTCTTGCTAAGAAGAGATCAATGAAAATGATAGCAAGAGAAATATTGGGTACATTTGATAATTTTGAAACACTTGAACAAGCTCAATTGCTTTCACTTATACTTATAGACAAAAATTTGGAAGGGGCATTAAAATTATTGGGTATAGACACATCATCAAAGAAGAGAAAAGTTGTTGACATGCAAACTGATATGATTGAAAATCTTAAGAAAGGTTTGAACCAGCTCAGAAAGTGATCTTGAACTATAGATAAGTCCATTACAAGAAAATTTATGTTGACATCTATTGTAGGTAACACTATGGGACAAAAAAGACAAATATCTTCAGTTTCATCTCACATTGGTTTTAATAGGAAAACAATATCATGATATGTTAATAAGAGAATACTTTTGGATGATAGCACCTTGGAAAGAAATTGGGCAATCATGTGTAGAGCTCCTCGTTCTACTAGGATTGATGAAGGAACAAAAATTTTGATCACATCATTTTGGAATGATAATACACGTCCTTCATAAAAAACTAGAGATGTTATTAGACATAAAATTTTAGCTAATCAATATGAATATCATACGAAACATTGGTTGGAAACAACACAACATGAAATGTATGTGTCATTTTGTAGTTCAAATCCTAATATAAAGATTGAGCAAACATTGTTTGGAAGATTGAAGCCATACTATATCAGGACAAACAAAGTGTTTGAAACTTGTTGTTGTCATTATCATATTGAATTTGATCTCCACTATCAAGTTTTTTGAAAGTTTGTAGAAGACACTTATGGTTTTGAAAAGGCTCCTCCTACTAGATGAAGTGAGTTCATCTCATCCATTTTATGTGACAAAAGAGATGATGTAGCTAGACAAATAAACTGCATAAAAGGAATAGCCAAACATGTGTCGATTTGTCTCTTTTTCCTTTGAAAATTGAAAATATTGATGTAACAAAGATGGTAAATTGCAAGAGTTACAAATATTTAAAGAATGAAATAAAATTTGGGAAAGAATCCAAAAGGTTAGAATATGTTAAATAGGAGATAAATGTTGGAGTATTTATGGAAAAATTTAAAAAAATGATTCAACCCTACATTCATCATGCTTTTTTTGCAAAGTGGCAAGCACAACAATTTCAAACATTGAGAGACAATTTCCCACTTGGAACTATTGTATCAGTTGTTGATTTTGCAGAAAATTATTCTTTTGTTCATCAAAAGGCAATTTAGTCATAATACTATTTTTTAGAGCAAATTACTATTATGGTACATGTGTGTTATCGACACGCACAATTAGATTTGGATGGTATTCAGAGCACATTTGAAGCATGGGTCATCAAGAAGGAATATCATTTTTATATAAGTGATGATAAAGAGCATGACATTCATTATGTGGAACACTGCTTAAAGATATTTTTTGCAAATTTGAAAGAAAGAGGTATAAAAATTGATAAACATTATGTTTGGTCAGATAGATGTGCTACACAATTTAAATTGTTGGTGTAATTAAGTATTTACCAATTACACTTTACTTAAGTTTACTTAGGATAATACATTTACATATTAGTTGTCATTGTGACACTTAGGAGTTTGCATTTCATTTTAGCACATGGTTAGGAGAATCTCCACTTTAGGTGTGATAGTTGTCATCACATACCTCTTTATGTGTGAGATCCACTTTTAGTGCTCTTATCACATTATCATCCTCTCATTGTTGCACATGTTGAACATACTTTCATGTACAATGGAGGATGATCCACCTTTGGTGGACATGTGATTTCACCTTCTATGGGTGATATCTTATCATCTCCTTATCATGTCTTATTGCATTGCCTATATATTTGGGCACTCCTACATTGTATAATCAATTATTCAATCTATTATTCATTATTTGATCATTTGATCATATCATATTTGTCTCTCTTGTACTATCTCTTTAGCTTCTAGATCTTGGCATCTATTCTTTGCCTTAGGCAAATTCTTACATGGTATCAGAGCCATTGGAGTTTCATTGTATAGCCTATTTTGAGAGATTTTTATTGCAGGTCAAAGTTGGAGCTTGCTGGTGCAAATCAGAGGTTGGCACCACATTGAGGAGGTCCAAATACCCCTAAATTGAATGTTTTTTCATCCAAATCAGACATCTGAAGCCAAATCTAGAGCCATTTGAATTTTCAAGGTTCGGCGACGGTGATTCAGAAAAAATAATTTTAGAGGCGATTTTCAAATAGCAATATCTCAGTCATCTGGAGTCCTTTTTTCGAGCAATTTTTTTTGTTTTGGGGTAGAATTTCATGATCTACACAATGGTGGAGGTGCTTGCTGATCTCTATTTCTGATATTTTTTAAAAATAAAAAATTTAGATTTTTACAACTTTAGAGGCTTCATTCGGGCTCATATGGACACATTTTCAAGTGCTATTTTTTTTGAAAGTTCATAATTTTTTGTGTACTTTCCAGATCTGGTATCAGTTTGGAAAAATTCTAAGTAGACATAGTACTTTCAAAATTTGGTCAATTTTGGCCTATTTTTGGCACTTGTAATTTGTTAGATCGTTGAGAGATCTTGTGTCTTATTTTTTTAAGTCTACTATAGCTTCATATTTTTTGTTGTAATTATCAAAATTAGAAGTCCACTTTGATCCATTTTGTCAAGTGGCAATTGTACATGCACTATATATAAAGTGCCAAAATCATCATTTTGGGGGGTTCTTTGGTTCATTGCATTTTGTGGGGTGCATTGTTTTTTTGGTCTCATTGTTTCATGTGAGAAGTATATCATGGATGGTTTAATTAAGTTGACAAGAGGGAACTATAATAAATAGAGTGAATTGGTTCTTGCTCATCTTAGTGATCATAACCTATTGTCCTATTTGTATGAGTATAGACCTAAAAGTCCTTTCAATTTTGACTCTTACTCAGAAGTTGCTAAGGTTATCTATTTGAATATGGATATGGATGTTATAGATTCCCTTGATGACTATGATGATGAGACAGAAAATATTCCTAGTCTTTGGACTGTTCTTTGGAAATTGTATGGAGATCCACATATTCCTCCACTTCCAAAACATCCAGAACCTCTAGTTGCAGCTCCTTCTCCTCCTTCTAAGATCACATCTCTTGATGATGTTTGCATTCACACAGCTATGGATTCAAGTGCTTCAGTGTAGCAAGATATTCATTATCTTCTAGACTGGGCTCCATGGGATGACTACTTGATAGATATTGCAAGTTTGTTTGTGGAGTCCTATACTTCAGATTTGGGAGACATCATTGATCATATTCATCTTCTCTTTGGTGAAGATGATCCTTCTTTAGTTGTTGTGAGGGAACATGCTGACCCTCATATTCATTCTCTACTTGATCATTCTTTCGAGGGTGACATGATTGTTGATACTTTGATACAACAGTTGGAGGAGGTCACTTTCTCTTCAGAGGAGATACTTTGGTCTTTGGTACATGCTCTACATTCATCTTCAGTTGATCTTGATTTGTCTTTTTCAGTAGAGTGGCTTAGTACACATGATTTGGAGGAGGCACCTTTCAGCTTTGACATGGGGATGCTTGAGCAGGTTTCAGAGATTCCATCTTTTTTGAGGTTTCTTCCTATAGATTGGGGAGGAGGCTTCACCTATACACCTTTGGTCTTGTTTCTTCCTAAGGGGAGAAATGTTGTTCTACACTCTTGGAGTAGTTTCTACATTGAGCCTAGAGCATCTACCATTGGTGTTCATTCTACATTGAGGGGGGGCTACTTGGTCTCTCTTCCACTACTTCTATCTTATGGGGGGGATATTTTTCTCATATGAGGTCTTCTCTCTCATATTCTATTATTGTATTCATCTCTTTTTTGGGGGGAGGGTTTCTCCCATGAGGTTTTCCCTCTTTCTCCACTTTATGAGAGATTGCATTGTTCTTGCATTTTGTACATGGGTACCTAACATGGCCTAGTAGTCGGGACCCATCTTGCATTGTGAGATTAAGTGCATTCCCCTAAGTTGCACTTAAGGGGGGTGTTGGTGTAATTAAGTATTTACCAATTACACTTTACTTAAGTTTACTTAGGATAATGCATTTACATATTAGTTGTCATTGTGACACTTAGGAGTTTGCATTTCATTTTAGCACATGGTTAGGAGAATCTCCACTTTAGGTGTGATAGTTGTCATCACATACCTCTTTGTGTGTGAGATCCACCTTTAGTGCTCTTATCACATTATCATCCTCTCATTGTTGCACATGTTGCACATACTTTCATGTACAATGGAGGATGATCCACCTTTGGTGGACATGTGATTCCACCTTCTATGGGTGATATCTTATCATCTCCTTATCATGTAGTCTTATTACATTGCCTATATATTTGGGCACTCCTACATTGTATAATCAATTATTCAATCTATTATTCATTATTTGATCATTTGATCATATCATATTTGTCTCTCATGTGCTATCTCTTGAGCTTCTAGATCTTGGCATCTATTCTTTGCCTTAGGAAAATTCTTACATAAATCATCGAGACCATTTTATGCACTATGTAGATATCATCGTAATGAAAACATACCACATGTTTGGAGTTTCTTTGAGAGTGGACATGGAAAAGGTGAACATGATGGTGTCGGAGCTTGCTTCAAACGTGTTATATGAAAGTATCAAATGAATTATAAGGGAGTGCATATAAAAAATGCACATGATGTGGTTGAATGGTGCAAGACACATTTCATACCAAATGAGAATGACGCGTCATCAGGATTGACTCAGGCGATGCCATATAGAAAATTTTGGGAGATAAAAGGTATGCACACATTTTTTTAATTATTTGAAAGTGTTTAAAATTTTAATGATATTTTTTATTCAAATTATATTTATATAGAATGTATTATATATGCATTTGTTCAGGCATGGATAGAAAAATTATGCATGGTTGCAATAGGATAGAAAAGACACGATCTTTGCATTCAGTTATGAGTATGAATTGTTGCAATTAGATGTTGAACACTAGGGACTACTCATGCTTTTATTGTCACTTCATTGCTGACAATTATGAGGAATGTATCAATCAAGATTGTGGATATGTAGGCACATGGAATCTAGTGCCACTAGTTGTTACTGATTCATTTGGTAGAGATGAAGATGAAAACTTCGATGATGTTCCTTTGATTTCTACTGATTACGATCATATCTCGAGATTGGTCAAAATTGGTAAGTATATATATATCACATTATATGGTACACTGAGTTGCATGTATAGATCATAGATATAGATAGATCTATAGATTGAACTAAGTATTTATTTTAAGATCTCACACACGTATATATAAAAATTTATTGTGCAGGAGATGTCTTTGCAGTGATTGCTGAGAGTGGAAATGTAGAAGGAGTTGATTATTATTTACTGTGTTGTACTGCAGAGGGGATGAAGTTACTTGAACCTGAAGAAAGTGATGGAATGTTGTTCCCCATAGGTTTGTATATGGTTTACATCAATATATTGAACTCAATTTGTAAATTTTAAATTTCAACCTTTTAACAAAATTCAAATTGAATTTGTTTAAATTTATATATTGTTAAAATTTGGGACCTACAGGTTCAGTTGTTTTAGAGGGAACATATTTCAAAAAAATCAAAGTAATTCAACATGGTATTCACTTTTTTGATTACAAACCAGACAATAAGGTGTTCCAATATAGTCACCTAGTTGTTGTCACATTCATTCGTCTCCATACAGTTAAATCTCAATGTGGATGTCGTAAGTGGAGACTAGATAGTGAGGATCATGAGAGAATATTATAGGTTCTCCATGAAAGGTCTGAACCACTTAAGTTGGTCTAAAACGTATAATACATGTATACTTATTTCTTGTGTTAGGACCTATTTGATATCTCTGGATTAAATTTCATTATACTTTATTTATATATTTAAACATATGGTAGACTATAATTTGTTTATATATGATGAACCTATTTGATGGTTCAATGGTTTTAATATATAGAATTTTATACGTATACTTTGATTATTCAATGATTTTTATAGATTTCATGTTAGTTAAAGATTTTATGTATGCTTGAAATTAGTTATATTACTTATAACATGTGTTTGTTCTAGAATTAGTTAGAATAGTTATTATCCATTAGTTACATGTATTAACTAGTTATCTTTTATGATATTAATTATAGATCCCCTTAAGACACTAAAAAATGATGAAATTAGTTATATTACTTATGACATGTGTTAGTTCTAGAATTAGTTAGAATAGTTATTATCTATTAGTTATATGTATTAACTAGTTATCTTTTATGATATTAATTATAGATTCCCTTAAGACCTCCCCTTAAGACACTAAAAAATGATAAAATTAGTTATCATATCATCTAAATAAATCATCTAATCAAATAAAATCATAGATCATCTAATCAAATAAAACTATCTAGTCAAATCATATATCATATGGATCATCTAATCAAATAAAATCATATCATATAATCAAATAAAACCATCTAATCTAATCAAATATCATCTAATCAAATAAAATCATAGATCATATAATCATCTAGTCAAATCATATATCATATAGATCGTCTAATCAAATAAAATCATATCATCTAATCGAATAAAACCATCTATTTTAATCATATATCATCTAATAAAATAAAATCATAGATCATCTAATCAAATAAAATCATATCATCTAATCAAATAAAACCATCTAATCTAATCATATATCATCTAATCAAATAAAATCATATCATCTAATCGAATTAAACAATCTAATCTAATCATATCATCTAATCGAATAAAACCATCTAATCTAATCATATATCATCTAATCAAATAAAATCATATCATCTAATCGAATAAAACCATCTAATCTAATCAAATAAAACTATCTAATCTAATCATATAGATCATATATCATCTAATCAAATAAAATCATAGATTCATCTAATCGAATCATATCATATAATCAAATATATGTCTCGAATCATATATATCATATAATCAAATAAAATCATATCATCTAATCGAATAAAACCATCTAATCTAATCATATCATCTAATCAAATATACGTCTCTAATCAAATAAATGTGTCTCATATCATATCATCTAATCAAATAAATATGTCTCATATCATACAATCTAATCATATCATCTAATCAAATATACGTCTTGAATCATAAACTGAGTCTCAAATAAAATATATGTTCAACATGTCCTAAACTAGGGAGTCATCTAGGCACATACGAATAGAGTGACCCTCTGAGTGACTACCACGAGCATCCTCTAGCTCTGAGACAACAACTAATCCCTATGAATATAAATGCATGTATATATGATAATAATCTAAAATAATTAAAATATTATAAATGCATATTTAAACTTACATATTTTTAAAAATTACCTGACCACTAGTAGGTGTATCATCTGGTGGCAAAGCAGCAACTAACCCCTGCAAATTTAGTGTACAACAGTTGGTTATATACATGTGCATGGTACATATATTATGTAAAGTACTTGAAATATAAACATATACATACATATATATCTAAAACTTACCTGACCACTAGTAGGTGTCACATCATGTGGAAGATGCTTTGAACCCACACTAGAGGTAACATGCTCTGCTAATTGTGCCTACAAAATATTATGCATTGAACAAACATTAATACATGTACAATTAATTATTCACTAAAAATACTAATAAAAAAGAAAAGAAATTTTTATATGTACCTCAGTCTCAAGAGTAGGAGGATTGTCAACGCGCTGCACCATCATATCATCAACTGATACTGCATCACCCACACCACCTAAGGTCTTGAATCTCTGTAGTAATGAAGAGTGTAGGGGTGACACTAGCTGCGAGGGGAGTGATGTAGAATCTGAACCATGTGGATGAAATAACATATCCATAAATGACCTACCATCAGTGGCAACATCCACCTGACCGAACCCATGAAATTTCTCATCAAAAGTGTCTAGGCCCTCACTGGTGATGCGTACATCTCCAATCTCTATACCTGGCTCTGTAGCTGTAGAGTGATCTATGGGTGCACGATGCTCTGCACTATGCTATGCCTGACTAGTAGATGGCACGTCCTGTGTTAGTGGAACTACAAGACCCCGTGTAAGTGCAATGTAATCCCTGACTGAATGTATAGGGATCCTCTGCGTGTTGGCAATATGAGAATAGGCCTGTACGAGATCCTCCAAAAAGTAAAGGGCCATATCTAAAGTACTCTGATAACCTGACAATGCTCGTATCTCTCTAGGCATAGGAAGACCAGCAGCTCTATATGTCTCATCACTCACACCTGCAGTACTACTAGACAAAGCCTCTGAAGATGATCTGGCTCTACTCGATCTAGTCAAAATGTATCTACCCACTAAATTTGAACTGATCGATATGGCTACAGAAGCAATTTGTCCTATGCTATCCAAAACTCCCCTCTGAGAAGCAATGATGACTCTATCTGCAGTAGCAGCCATCGCCAGTGTCATTGGTGGACTCCTCTCTCCAACTAGCAGTCTATGAGGCTGCACAACTCAATCAACCCTACGATACTAAGGGTGGTCTACAACCCTACCCTGCCCCTAACCATAAAATGCTGGGATATCAAAATAGTTGACCCTGAGTCCCAAACGGAACTCAGCATGCAACTGCTGTGCAAAGTATAATGGAATTTGGTCATTATTTGGATAATGACCATGGGCTGTAAGATGTTGAGGGTATATCATACAAGCAATCTAAGGGATCACACATCGTGTGACCTGATAAGCCCTCACCACTCTATACCTCTCATAATGTGGGAACATCTCTCATTTGATGGTTTCCTTCGAGACGAGGCTCTAAATCATCGTGAAGGAAACATCACCTAAGATCTCCTCCCTCAACTCTTGAAAAATGGCCTCAACTACCTTAGGTGTAAATGAAGAGTGAGCCCTCAATCTACTAGTCATAGACTCCAAACTAGTCAGTATAGTAGCACATGTGTCTCTATATATACCATCTCTAGTAGATCTACTGATAGCTTGTCTAAGTCTAGCTATCTCTGTGTCGGCCATGTGAAAAATAGTATGAATGTCAGGAGTCTGAGGTGCACCCTGAGTGGCCATCTAGATACATCACATGTGAAAGAGCTAAGTGTTAATAATTAAGTACTTGATTACAACATTATAACTACATGCAAAATGGAAACAAATAAGTGGTCCTAAGGTATAGATAAGACATCAATGGGTCATAGGACATCCTAGTATGTACATCAATGGGTCATATGACTAACTTTAATATTTACTAAAAATGCATTTACATAAGGGGTCGTGGGTAACATAAGTGGTCATAGCTCATGTCTTAAGGAGTCGTGGGTAACATAAGTGGTCTTATTAGGTCTTAAGAGTCCTAATAGGTCTAGTTAGGTCTTATTAGGTCTTAAAAGTCCTAATAGGTCCTAATACATCTAATTGGTCAGACTAATGTTGGTTAAAGACCTAATACCTGTCTAATTGGTCCTAATAGGTCCTAGTTAGGTCTACTTGGTCCTAATAGGTCTAGTTAGGTCTATAAGTAGAGAAACAACTTAGATGTATACCTTATTTCCTAATATGACCTAATGTGACCTATTAGGATAGGTAATATGACTTAGAAAATCTTAAGGGGTTGTGGGTAATGTAAGTGGTCCTTGATTGTCTTAAGGGGTCATAGGTAACATAAGAGGTCCTAAGGTATAGATAAGAGTCATGGAGTGTCTTAAGGGGTCATGGGTAACATAAGAGGTCCTAAGGTATAGATAAGAGTCATGGAGTGTCTTAAGGGGTCGTGGGTAACATAAGAGGTCCTAAGGTATAGATAAGACATCAATGGGTCATATTACCTATCCTAATTACCTATCATAATGTACATAGATAAGAGTCATGTAGATTGTCTTAAGGGATCATGGGTAATATAAGTGGTCTTAGACTGTCTTAAGGGATCATGGGTAACATAAGTGGTCCTAGAGTCATAATTGGTTCTAATTGAGTCTAATTAGACCTCCTAACTGGTTCTAATTGAGTCATAATTGATTCTAATTGAGTCTAATTAGGTCCTAATTGGTTCTAATTGATTCTAATTGAGTCATAATTGGTGCTAGTACAGTTAGGTCTAGTTAAGTCTAATAATAGGTCCTAAATTTTGGTCGTAATAGGTCCTAATTGGTCTAGTTACCTGTCTAATTGGTCATAATAGGTCCAGATAGGTTTAGTTAGGTCTATTTGGACCTAATTGGTCCTAATACATCTAATTGCTCAGACTAATGTTGGTTAAAGACCTAATACCTATCTAATTGGTCCTAATAGGTCCTAGTTAGGTCTACTTGGTCCTAATAGGTCTAGTTAGGTCTATAAGTAGAGAAACAACTTAGATGTATACCTTATTTCCTAATATGACCTAATGTAACCTATTAGGATAGGTAATATGATCTAGAGTGTCTTAAGGGGTCGTGGGTAACGTAAGTGGTCCTTGATTGTCTTAAGGGGTCATAGATAACATAAGAGGTCCTAAGGAGTCTAATTAGGTCCTAATTAGTTCTCATAGGTCTAATTGGGTCTAATTAGGTAGATAATTAGGTCCTAAATTTTGTTCCTAATAGGTCCTAATTGGTCTTGGTACAGTTAGGTCTAGTTTAGTCTACTAAGTCCTAAATTTTGGTCATAATAGGTCCTAATTGGTCTAGTTACCTATCTAATTTGTCATAACAGGTCTAGATAGGTTAGGTCTATTTGGACCTAATAGGTCCTAATATATCTAATTGGTAAGACTAATGTTGGTTAAAGACCTAATACCTATCTAATTGATCCTAATAGGTCCTAGTTAGGTCTACTTGATCCTAATAGGTCTAGTTAGGTATTTAAGTAGAGAAATGACTTAGACATGTACCTTATTTCCTAATATGACCTAATGTGACCTATTAAGACTTGATATGACATAGAGTTTCTTAAGTGGTCCTGGGTAACGTAAGTGGTCCTTGATTGTCTTAAGGGGTTGTGGGTAACATAAAAGGTCCTAAGGGGTCCTAGGTTACATTAATGGATCCTCGTATACATATAATGGGTCTTCAGGATTTGAATAGGTCATATATATGTCTTTATTAAAATATCGTAATGGATGTATAATGGTCCTGGACTACATCTTAAGGGGTCGTGGGTAACAATGAGTCCTATATATGTGTCTTAAGGGGTCGGGGGTAGCATAAGAGGTCCTAAGGGGTCCTACAATTCATTAGCGGATGATCCTTTTATGATATTAATTAAATCTAAGATGTACATAAATGTGTCCTAAGACAACCTAAGATATGTTAATGGGTCTTGATGATCTGAATGGGTCATAGATGTCTTAAAATGTCATAAGGGATGTATAATGGTCCAACAATGTTAATGGGTCGTAGACGCATGATAAACTTAGTTTAAGGTATTTTAGGTTACATTAATTGATACTAGTATGTCTTAAGGGTTCTTGCGGACAACAATGGGTTCACATATGTATTAACAGAAGCTAAGATAGATGAATGTGTCATAGGATATTTTAATATATAATAATGGTTCATATGGGTCTTAAGGGGTCCTATGTGTCAAGTAAGATGTCCTAATATGTATTATAAGATCTTGAGATTCATAAAGGATCCTAAGTTTCTTAATATGTCGTAAGAGAGGAATAAGGGTCCTAGAAACTTATTGTACTACAATTTTTTAACATTTTCTAACATACTACTAGATCATTTTCAAAAATTGAACTACAATTTTCTAAGATTTTTACAAACTAAAAATTATAAATAAAACAAATAGCTAACTTTAATAAGTTTACTAAAAATGCATGTACATACATGTGTGAGAGAGAGAGAGATAAATTCTTAATAATTACAACTTTAAACTTAAAATTTAGCATTTTCTAACTCCAATCTTAATGTTTCTAACATTTCTACTATGGTTTCTAATGTTTTATAAATATTTTCTAACAGGTGCTAACAAACTACTACGATTTTCTAACATTTTCTAACATATTATAACATTTATATACTACGATTTCTAATATTTCTATTATTTTATAATATTTAATTATGATTTTCTAACATTCTATTATTAATTTCTAACATATTACAAATTTCTAACATTTATACAAATTAAAAATTATTTTAAAAAAATAACTAGTTAAAATAAATACAAAACATATTATTTACAATAAAAAATGAGAAAAATGTGTGTACCTGATACTGCTAAGAAATTGAAGAGGTTGACAAAGCTTGGGAGACGCTGGTGTGCTGGCATGGTGACATAGTTCGCTCCAAGCCTAGGGGTCCACAAACCGCTATAGTGAAAATGATAGTTAAAAAAATGAAACGCCAGAAATTTATAAGAAATCTGGCCCTAAATGGCTTCGTTCAAAGTATATACTTCGCATGAAGCCATTTAGGGGTCTTCGTGCAAAGACCCCTACGTGGGGTCTTTGTGCGAAGTATCCCAAGGACTTTGGGCGAAGTATTTACTTTGCATGAAGGTAGGAAATTTTTTTTGTTTGACTATTTCACAATTTCGTTCGTCCCTAAAAGTGGGACATAGCTTCGTGAGTTAACCCATGGTTTAGATTTTTTCATTTTGAACTTCTTCAACATTTCTTTAATATACTTGGTTTGAGAAATGAAAGTATTATCTCCCTTCTACATAACTTTTTCGAACTTTTGTTGTAGAAAATATCTATATAGTCTATCTTACCAAGCCCTAGGGGATTTCTTAACTTCATATAATGTCTTCTTAAGTCTGTAGATCATATCCATATCTTATAATATCTTGAAAGAATCTTGTTGTTCTTTGAAAACTTCTTGTGTCTCTACATTCAAAAATATTGATATAGCATCTATTTGATATACTTTGAAGTTTTTGTAAAAATAAAAATCTAGAAACATTCTAATAGCTTCCATCCTAGATACTAGAGAAAAATTATCTTCAAAATCTATTCCTTCAATTTAAGCATAACCTCTATGTACCAGTCTTGTTTTATTTTTGGTGACTTGTGTAGCTTCATTTAGCTTATTCTAAAATACCCACTTAGGTTCCAATTATATTTTTATACATTGATCTTGGTACCAATTACAATGTTTGATTCTTCTATATTTGATTTAGTTCTTCATTCATAGCTCTCATCTAGCATTCATCCTTTCTTACTTATGCATAATTCTATAGTTCAACTATAGATAGGAAATAATAGTTTGATTTTTCACCCACCCTAGCAACTCTTCTCCTTGAATGAGAAACTTTATCCTTGTCTCTAATCATATGTTATTTCAAATGATCCTCCTAAATATATCTTGGAGGTGTCCCTTTTTTTTAAGATTCTTTCTCTTCTTCTTCTAATCCTTCACTTTTTTCTAGAACTTTCTTTTCTTTTGTAGGAGTAGAAGGGACTTCTTCTAACACAAGTTTAAGTTCTAGTGTATCTTGATCACATAATTCATTAACTTTGATATTTTCACTTTCTATGAATTTCTTCAGTCTCATATTATATAATCATGATGCATTTTTTGTATTAGAGTATCCTAAGAAGATAATCTCATTGTATCTTGCATCAAATTTTCCAAGATTCCCTTCATATTTCTTGATGTAGCACATGCTCCCAAAGTTTCTAAAATATTTGAGAATAGGAACTTCTCCAAATCATAGCTAATAGGGAGTCCTTTTATGATTGACTTCTATCTGCACTTTTTTGAGAAGGTAAATAATAGTGTGTATTGTCTCCAGTATACATTAGGTACATTAGCATCTTTAAACATTGTTCTAGCCATCTCACCAATAGTTCAATTTTTCCTTTCAACAACTCCATTATGTTGAGGAGTCCTAGGAGAATATATTTGTCTTATAATTCCATAATTTTTGAATAGAAACAATCAAATTCATATGATGTTAATTATCCTTCTCTATCAAACCTCAAACATTTAATTCTAGAATCCATTTGATTCTGAGCTAAATTCTAGAAAATTCTAAATATATCTAGAGCTTCAAATTTCTTTCTTAAAAATTTTACCCATTTGATTCTAGAATTATCATCTATAAGTAACACAAAGTACCTTTCATCATTGCGTTCTCTTGTTCTTATAGGTCAACATATATCAGCATGTGTTGGCTCCACAAGCCATGTTACTACAACATTTGGGGTCAAATTTCGACGCCAATTTGCGACGCCACTACAATTTGTGTTTTTTTTTTGCAAGTGCGTCCGACGGTGTTGTAATAGAAATGATAATGTCATAATTACAACACCCCTTTAGTTATAAACAAAAAAAAAAGAAAAAGAAAGTGTCATTTGTAAATTTTGTGAATTCGAAAAGCTGCCATGAAGACAACACTACACTTTTGCATGGCACGAAGAGGGCATTCGAGTTTGGTGTGCACGAAGAGGCTGGAATCATGTGGGAAGAGGGCACTGGCACTTGAGGTAGGCATTTGAGCTTTGTCTTCTCATTAACTCAATTTCAGTGGCATTGTTTACATCTTAGCATTGTTAATAGTCACATTGTTTACATCTTTACATTTGGAATGCTCGATGACCCACAAGCTTTGAGAGCTAGGGCATCATTGCTATTACCTTCAAGGCATTATGTGAAGTGTTTGATCTCTCTTTATTTGTGTTTTTGTTGATATTAACTATGTGGTACTCTTTGTTTATGATCATTTCATGAGAAAATGTCTTGATGGCTCATAGGCTACCATCTAGGGCATCATACATTGTTCATGAGCTCACTGTTTAATACTGGCATTGTTTACATCTTTTTATTTGGAATGCTTGATGACCCATGAGCTTTGAGAGATAGGGCATAGTTGCTATTACCTTCAAGGCATTGTGTGAAGTGTTTGATCTCTCTTTATTTGTTTTTCTATTGATATTCACTATGTGGTACTCCTTGTTTATTATCATTTCATGAGGAAATGTCTTGATGGCTCGTGGGCTACAAGCTAGGGCATCATACATTGTTCATGAGCTCACTATTTAATACTAGCATTGTTTACATCTTTTCATTTGGAATGCTTGATGACCTGTGAGCTTTGAGAGCTAGGGCATCATTTCTATTACCTTCAAGGCATTGTGTGAAGTGTTTGATCTCTCTTTATTTATTTTGTTGTTAATATTCACTATGTGGTACTCCCCATTTATGATCATTTCATGATGAAATGTTTTGATGGTTCGTGGACTGCAAGCTAGGACATCATCTATTATTTATGAGCTCACTATTTAATGCCGACATTGTTCATGAGCTCACTATTTAATATCTGGCAAGGCCATGTAAATGGTACCAGGCCAACCCAATCAGCCCAACAAAATGTGTCATGTTTATCTTTGTCAAATAGACTCATTCACCATTTTGTTCATGTTCTTCACATAAACATTGGATCAAAAGTAATTGTAAACAATGATTCAAAGAAAAAAGAAACAACTACAATAGATCAGAGCCCAAAAGAATATAGTTAAGGAGAAATAGTGCCCTAATAGTGTCCTTTGGATCTAACCCCATCTTTTCCTTCCTTGCAGGTTTTAGATCATACAAGAGCATACTGGATTGAACCCTGAGTCAACACTTCATTACTTCAGGCAATGTTTGGTACCTTCATTATTTATGTTCATCCACTTATGTATGTTTGCATATTCATTCACTTTCTTCTGAAAGTTGGCTATTAGTGACCATATAGGACCATTCTTGATGAAATTTGGCATGAAATTTTATAAGATAGTTTCTTAGCATTTTATCTTTATATGGAAGCCATGACTTGAGGTAGGCATTTGAACTTTGTCTTGTCATTAACTCAATTTCATTTTGATGGCATTTTTTGATTTAATGAAAACATATGAATGTTAATACTGGCATTGTTTTCATCTTTGCATTTGGAATGCTCAATGACCTGCGAGCTTTGAGAGATAGGGCATCATTTCTATTACCTTCAAGGCATTGTGTGAAGTGTTTGATCTCTCTTTATTTGTTTTTTTATTGATATTCACTATGTGGTACTCCACATTTATGATCATTTCATGAGTAAATGTCTTGATGGCTCGCGGGATGCAAGCTAGGGCATCATGCAATGTTTATGAGCTCACTGTTTGAGCACCTCATGTCCCTATTTGATTGGCCGGTGCTTTTTTTGTTATATTAATACTATTAGATCAAATAGGGACATCAGTAATAAAATAATACACTTACTATTTTGAATTTGAGCTGTCGCATCATGCAATGTTATTGCTGTCAAAATAGTAAGTGTATTATTGTATGATCTAATAGTAGCAACCTCATTGATCATTACCTTTCACTCCTCCATCATTATAGAAGAGATAACTACCTACAACTATATTTCATAATTCCTCCTTTGAAGTCATAGGTTAGTTTAAAATGGAGAGGGGTCTCAAAATATCGTAAGTGAAAATATTACATAGTGACATTTAGATTAAGTAAAATATGAATTCACAAGCCTTTAATTATGTTACACTTTTGAAATTATCACTCATTGGTCATTTGACAATTCAAGATATAAGTATCAGAATATAAATTATTGTAAAAGGAAGAAACACATATGTATCATCATTTAATACAAAATATAAAAGTATCCCATAGACACACAGTTGCTATTATAACAACCATCATCTAATCCCATGGTATACTAGTCTCAAGGTAAGAACAACTTACTTAAGCCATCATATAAGTATCATCCTAAAGTTTAAATAGACATTGACTATGGATATACAACATTGAGCCATAATAAATTACAAAGTTTCACTGTAATTTCTATGTCCACTTACAATCATCCTACTACTTACACTGTAATTTTTATGTCCACTTACAATAATAAATTACAAAGTTTCACTAAAATTTCTATGTCCACTACCATTAAAATATATCAATCCTCCTATTATATAGGCATCCTTCTCATTAAGTGTTTCCATTAAAATATATCAATCATGTTATATAATGTATATGCATACTTGTTTAAAATGCCATACTTGTTGCTCTTAAATATTATTACCATTTCACTCAAATTTACATGACATTAAAGCCAAGCCCAAAATGTATACATATGTGTAAGTATAGGAGAAGCTAGATTCTACAACTATTGAAAAAAAAAAACTATACAAATAGCAACTTATGAGAAACTATACTTGTGCTTACAACACCATACCTTAGCATCATAATGCTTATCATTTTCAAGCTTGAGCTAGGCTTCATACCACGCACTATCTGCAAATTTGTACGCAACACTGATTTAGGCTGGAGGTAAACTACATGTGTCATGTAAACAACATTGTTGAATGCAATCTCTTTTGCGCATTTTCAAGAGTTTTCCCACCAATACAAGCATAAATAATGCATTGAATGTAATCTATGAATGCTGCGTGGTATGAAGTCTCACTAAAGCTTGAAATATATCACTCCTCATGTTATTGTCAAAATTAAATTCAAATATTTCTCAAAACATTTATTCTTGTAGAATTAAGATATCCTTATGTCAATAATAAAATAATCTTCCATAATAGCTTTTGAATCACATTAACACACACCCATGTTCTGTAGCATAGTTCATTTTAGAAGTGTATGGCTTGACTATACACATGCATAATTGTAGATGAGGATCAATAATAGGGTGCCACGGATTGCTTAGATCCTTGGGATCTAACCCCATCTTTTCCTTCCTTGCAAGTTTTGGATCATACAAGAGCATACTGGATTGAACCCTGGGTCAACACTTCATTACTTCAAGCAATGTTTGGTACCTTCATTATTTATGTTCATCCACTTATGTATGTTTGCTTATTCATTCATATTCTTTTGAAAGTTGGCTATTAGTGACCATATAGGACCATTCTTGATGTTTTTGGGTCATTTGATGAAAAGATGTAAATAGGGACATCATAAATAAAATAGGGATATCTTAATCTTTATGAGCTCAAATTCAAAATAATAAGTGTATTATTTTATTATTGATATCCCTATTTGATGTCCCTATTTTATTATTGATGTCCCTATTTTGAAGTGTTTGATCATTTCTATTACCTTCAAGGCATTGTGTGAAGTGTTTGACCTCTATTTTTTTTTTTTTTTATGCATATACCTTCCCCGATCAACTCTAATATACACAGGTGATGAACATTCATATTTTCCTAAGTAGTACTTTGAGCTTTCCTTCAACACATGTACTATTGTGAAAATCATCACAAGTCCATTTGTTGCAGGAAAGCTCACAATACACATGTCTGGATGACATTGTTTACATCTTAGCATTTGAAATGCTCGATGAACTGTGAGCTTTGAGAGCTAGGGCATTCTTGATATTACCTTCAAGGTATTGTGTGAAGTGTTTGATCTCTCTTTATTTGTTTTTCTATTGATATTCACAATGTGGTACTCCCTGATTATGATGATTTCATGAGAAAATGTTTTGATGGCTCACGGGCTGCAAGCTAGGGCATCATGCATTATTTATGAGCTCACTGTTTGAGCACCTCATGTCCCTATTTGATTGGCCGGTGCTCTGTTTGTTATATTGAGTTTACATCATATATTTAGTCTTAATAAATATCTTATAAAACAACATAAACTAACCCAAAATACTTTGTCTTAATAAAATATTAATAAAACAATATATTTAGTCTTAATAAAATATTATAAAACAACATATATTGTGTGAAGTCTTTGATCTCTCCTTATTTATTTTGATGTTGATATTCATTAGCTATGTGGTACTACCTCTTTATGATCATTTCATGAGGAAATGTCTTGATGGCTCGCGGGCTGCAAGCTAGGGCATCATACATTGTTCATGAGCTCACTGTTTAATACTGGCATTGCTTACATCTTTTCATTTGGAATGCTTGATGACCCGTGAGCTTTGAGAGCTAGGGCATCATTTCTATTACCTTCAAAGCATTGTGTGAAGTGTTTGATCTCTGTTTATTTGTTTTGTTGTTGATATTCACTATGTGGTACTCACCATTTATGATCATTTCATGAGGAAATATCTTGATGGATCATGGGCTACAAGCTAGGGCATCATGCATTGTTTATGAGCTTACTGTTTGAGCACCTCATGTTCCTATTTGATTGGCTAGTGCTCAAACAATGAGCTCATAAACAATGCATGATGCCCTAGCTTGTAGCCCATGAGCCATCAAGACATGTCCTCATGAAATGATCATAAATGGGGAGTACCACATGGTGAATATCAACAACAAAACAAATAAAGAGAGATCAAACACTTTACACATTGTATGGTGTTTTATAAGATTTTATTAAGACTAAAT
Source organism: Chamaecyparis obtusa (assembly GCA_027943335.1). Lineage (NCBI taxonomy): Eukaryota > Viridiplantae > Streptophyta > Pinopsida > Cupressales > Cupressaceae > Chamaecyparis > Chamaecyparis obtusa. Next base: position 374,941 of record BSBK01005573.1, on the reverse strand, counting down.
ATATGATGTAAACTCATAATTATACTTGATATATATATATATATATATATATATATATATATATATATATATATATATATATATATATTAAAGGAGGAATTATGAAATATAATTGTAGGTAGTTGTCTCTTCTATAATGATGGAGGAGTGAAAGGTAATGATCAATGAGGTTGCTGCTATTAGATCATACATTAAAACAGTTACTATTTTGAATTTGAGCTCGGGCATCATGCAATGTTATTGTTGTCATTATATGCTTGCTACTGTTGTGCACCATATATTGTTTTATACACTGTTTACTTCATTGAGACTGTGTGCTTTGCATTTGTAATGTATTTTTTGTTATTGGATCGATGTCTCCATGTTGTTGAGGCTGTAGATGCATTGAATCACCACTTCCATTCTATTTTGATAGCAGCAATATAACAAATAGCACACCGCCCAATCAAATAGGGACATCAGTAAGACATTTAATGCATTATTACTTCATCATGATGATAAAAATTTCATTGGCTCAAAGCACATAGAATGTGGGTAGCTTCATTACTTCATTAGATATGTACCTTTGTTAATTTCACAAGCATCATGTAACTTTCTTTCTTATCTTTTAAAATGAAGATTCAAATATACTCCATGCCATAGCATTAATGTATAGATGATGCAGATTTGTGTACCTCTTTGTTTTGATGTAACTTACTCACTACATGCAATGGAGCCTCCTTGGGGCTGCCAACCATGTTATGATGCTATGATCTTTACTTGAAATCCATGATGTACTCCTCCCTTAATATGTAGATTTGATGCTTTTCTCCCTTGATTTGGTGATGACGTATGCCCCTTCCATTGCTTACTCATGCTTTCTCATGACTACCTTATGTTGATGGGCATGGTGTGTGATTGTTGTGCATGCATCATTTGGAAATGATGTCACAGCAACACCAAATGAAACATAAACATCTGGTGTTGTTTTTGTACTATTTGAATGATGTAGTCACAATAGTGACTCACCAGGTGTTCATGCAGACATAAATGCATCCATTTACTCTCTGCAACATTCTTCTAAGTGCACATGTCTTGTAGCATGATTTTTCTTTTAGAAGTGTATGGCTTGACTATGCACATGCATAATTGTAGATGAGGATCAGTAATAGGATGTCATTCATTGTTTAGATATTTTTTATCTAACCCCCATCTCTCTTTTCTTTGCAAGTTCTGGATCACACAGGGGCACACTAGATTCATACTTGGGTAAAAAATTCAGCACTTCAGGCAATGTCTTGCACCCTTATTATTTATGTTCATTCTCTTATGTATGCCTGTACTCTTGTATTTTCTTCTGAAAGTTATTTTCCTTGTATAGTATATACAAGTTATTTTTCATATATATACATGTAATCTTTAGATGCAAAAATTTATTTTCCTTTACATGTATCTTTGCATGAAATGAACACAAATTAAACAAGATCATCTAATAATGCAAACTAGGGTACTGTAGTCACTCATCTAGTAATTAGTTCCCCAAACCATTACTAAGGATTGAACATAAGTTTAAGTCCCCAAACCTATTGTCCTATGTGTCCTTATTGCCTTTGTAATTTTGGTTCAACCCCTATAGGATGCCCAAGCCTAGAGGCCAAGGAAAGTACCCAAGAGCACTTGAAAAAATGATGAATGAAACCATTGTCTTTATGTGGGTAAACCCATATAAGTGTTCTTCCTTCGCATCGCAACTCCTACTTGAGGATCCACGATCATGCATTTATGTTCAAGACTTATTATTACCTTGGTCCTTTTGAATCTTAGGATGACATCTCAATTGGGAAAGGCAAACCAAAACTTTTCATAGACCAATAACAACCAAGGCATGTGGGTGCTCTTCTGTTGTACAGTTATACTCATAAAATATATGTACGGTTATAAAATTTGATGCCTTGGAATTTTATAACATAGTTCCTCTTCATCAAAATAGAATAGAAGTGGTGACTCAATGCATCTACCCAGATTCTATGTGCTTTGAGCTAATGAAATTTTTATCATCATGATGAATTAATAATGCATTAAATGTCTCACTGATGTCCCTATTTGATTGGCCGATGCTCTGTTTGTTATATTGCTGCTATAAAAATAGAATGACAGTGGTGATTCAATGCATCTACAACCTCAACAACATGGTAGCATTGGTCCAATAATAGAAAATACATTACAAATGCCAAGCTCATAGTCTCAATGAAATAAACAGTGTATAAAACAATATATGGTGCACAACAAGAGCAAGCATGCAATGACATCAATAATATTACATGATGCCTGAGCTCAAATTCAAAATAGTAAGTGTATTAATGTATGATCTAATAGTAGCAACCTCATTGATCATTACCTTTCACTCCTCCATCATTATAGAAGAGATAAGTACTTACAACTATATTTCATAATTCCTCCTTTGAAGTATATATATATCAAGTATAATTGTGAGTTTACATCATATATTTAGTCTTAATAAAATCTTATAAGACAACATAAAACTAATCCAAAATACTTTGTCTTAATAAAATCTTAATAAAAAAATATATTTAGTCTTAATAAAATCTTATAGAACAACATATATTGTGTGAAGTGTTTTATCTCTTTTTATTTCTTTTGTTGTTGATATTCACTATGTGGTACTCTTTGTTTATGATCATTTCATGAGGAAATGTCTTGATGGCTCATGGGTTGCAAGCTAGGGCATCATGCAATGTTTATGAGATCATTGTTTGAGTGCCTCATGTCCCTATTTGATTGGCTAGTGCTCAAATAGTGAGGTCATAAACAATGCATGTTTCCCTATCTTGTAGCCCGCGAACCATCAAGACATTTCCTCATGATATGATCATAAACGGGGAGTACCACATAGTGAATATCAAAAACAAAATAAATAAAGAGAGATCAAACACTTCACACAATGCCTTAAAGGTAATAGAAACAATGCCCTAGCTCTCAAAGATCACGGGTCATCAAGCATTCCAAATGAAAAGATGTAAACAATGCCAGTATTAAACAATGAGCTCATGAACAATGTATGATGCCCTAGCTTGCAGCCCGCGAGCCATCAAGACCTTTCCTCATGAAATGATCATAAATGAGGAGTACCACATAGCTAGTGAATAACAATAGAAAAACAAATAAAGAGAGATCAAACACTTCACACAATATATGTTGTTTTATAAGATTTTATTAAGACTAAATATATTGTTTTATTAAGATTTTATTAAGATAAAGTATTTTGGGTTAGTTTTATGTTGTTTTAAAAGATATTTATTAAGACTAAATATATGATGTAAACTTAATATAACAAACAGAGTACCACCCAATCAAATAGGGACATGAGGTGCTCAAACAGTGAGCTCATAAACAATGCATGATGCCCTAGGTTGCAGCCCGCAAGCCATCAAGACATTTCCTCATGAAATGATCATAAACATGGAGTACCACGTAGTGAAGATCAACAGAAAAACAAATAAAAAGAGATCAAACACTTCACACAATGCCTTGAAGGTAATAGCAATGATGCCCTAGCTCTCAAAGCTCATGGGTCATTGAGGATTCCAAATGCTAAGATGTAAACAATGCCACTATTAACATTTATATTGTGCCATTAAATCAACAAATGCCATCAAAATGAAATTGAGTTAATGAGAAGACAAAGCTCGAATGCCTACCTTAAGTGCTAGTTTTCTCTTCCCACACGGTGCCGGCCTCTTTGCACATGCCAAACTTGAATGCCCTCTTCACACCACACAAAAGTGCAGTGCCATCTTCGTGGCAGTTCTTCGAATTCACAAAAATTACAAATGACACTTTCTTTTTCTTTTTCTTTTTGTTTATAACAAAGCTGGTATTGCAATTAAATCAACAAATGCCATCAAAATGAAATTGAGTTAATGAGAAGACAAAGCTTGAATGCGTACCTCAAGTCATGGCTGCAATATGAAGATCAAATGCTAAGGAACTATGTTATAAAATTTAAAATAATGAAATTTTATAACTATACAAATATAAAATTTCAAGGAATGAAATTTGACCTCTGATTTGACTTTGATAATGTCCCCTCCATTTCTTATCCTTGATCATGTCTACCTTGTGTTGATGGGCATGGTGGGTTACTGTTGTGGATGCATCATTTGGAAATGATGTCATAGAAACACCAAATGGAAGAACAAAATTTGGTGTTGTTCTTGCACTATTGGATGATGTAGTCACAATAGTGATTCACCAGGTGTTCATAGAGACATAAATGTAGGGCTTCATTTGGATTCCAGTGCCTATACACTGTACATGTTCCTAAGTTCATTTTCTTGAGTGCACATGTTCTGTAGCATAGTTCCTTTTGGAAGTGTATGGCTTAACTATGCACATGCATAATTGTAGATGAGGATCAATGATATGGTGTTAGGCATTGCTTAGATCCTTTGGATCTAACTCCAACCTTTCCTTGCAGTTTCTAGATCATACATGAGCACACTAGATTGAACCCAGGGTCAACACTTCAATACTTCAGGCAATATCAGGTACCTTCATTATTTATGTTCATCCACTTATGTATGTTTTCATCCATTCATATTCTTCTTGTGTCTAAGTCTTCTAACTATGATTAATTTAATGCTGTAAATCTTGACATAGAATTCGATATCAACCGATCATATATCTATTTCAAATGATATAACTCATTTGAATAAACATACATGCCAACCATTTGACAAAATGTCCATATGAAATCTAGAGCAATACATTAATTTTATAGCGAAGTCATGATTTATAATGCCTTTGGTTTCCTACAAAGCCTTTGGTGAAATCTATCAGAAAATTAAAAGTTTGGTCGAAGTAAGTGGATAAATGAAGGATGAAACACATAGGAAGCTATGAGAAGCTATGAAAAGGTGACATGAAGCTAATGAAAGGAGTCATCTCAATGATGTTAAATCACATGGGATTCTCTTTGTTCCCTACAATGGGGTGAGCTAATTCTAAAAGTATAAATAGATAATTTTGACAATGTATAAAGTCCTTCACAAGATGTAATAAAAACACTGGCAAGGCACAAGAACTGTTTGACGAAATGCCACAATAGTGGTGTCTCATGCAATGCTAAGATGTTTAGTTATATGCAATGCTAAGATATTCAAAATATTGTTGGATAAATAGATAATTTTAACAATGTATAATATCCTTCACAAGATATAATAAAAACTATGGAGTGAACTATGTTTGTCTGATTATATAACTATTATCTTATGTCAGGTATCCCACATAGTCTCATGGATTGTTAGGTACAATTCAATACACCCCATAGAGATTAATATCTTTTACCATTTGTAAAATATCTCTCTCATTGCCACCTATCTTTCTCACTGCATGAAGTGCAGGTACCAGCGAATAGGTATTTGTCAGAATTGTTTTCCTTGAGGGGGGAAAATCTAGGAATGGAAGAAGAAAGTGAGACATTTAGTACGTGTAATTCAATAAGATCGACTCGAGGTCAAAAGATCAGAAAGAAATTCAATAAACGCATAAATTTTTTCCTTACTCAAGGGGGGTCATGTTCTTATGATGATGAGAGCAAAGGCGACTCCAAGCTATCATTTAGGTACAAATATCTACATAAACAATGGGTCCCCAATGAACTTCCTTCAATAAATACTAATTTTTATGTTAAAGAGAGGATATATCGCATATCACCATCTTTATTACATGGTTTGGTCCTATTTTCCATGGATGGCATAAAGGTCTCTTACAACAAATTTGTTGAATTGATGGAGTATGTCAGACCTTGTTATTATTATAGTAGTTGGATGCAGATTGTTAAATATAAAAAAGTATGTGTAGGTATGCGCGACAAACTATAGACAACAAAAAGTTAGTGAAAAAATTAAAAAAGTAGCTATATACATTGATGGAAGACCCAAAGCATCAGGGAATATTGCAGGTTTTATAAACAGTACACGACCCACATTAACTAAGAAGCAACCCAATTGCATATTTGAGGCATGTGAGGGAAATCATGTATTTGTAAGTGCGATCAAATTAATACGTGGAGGTGAGGAGCTACTTATCGATTTCAATTTGAATTGCATAGATACAAAAAACCCCATCACTATCATGGACAAGGTGGTACACATTTTGATAATTATCTATTATTCAACATAACTTAGAATAAGAACACATGTGTTTTAACATGTCTGAATGATTTTTTTAAAAATACAGAGCTATAGTATGGATCAAGAGCCACATGATACGCATGGCGGTGATAGTTCTCATGGGACTTCTTCTTCCCGACAGGTAAAAATCATTGTTGTTGTATAAATGCACATACAAGAAAAATGTTAATGCATATTTTTTGTTATGTTAATGCATATTTTTTGTTGTTCTACTATTTTGGATTTCTTTTAAATAAAGGGCTAATGATATTGTTCTCACAAATGAGTGTTGATCAAAAAAGGGAAAGGAACAAGTAGTCCATGAGGAGCCACAGAATGAGCAAGATCCATTCGATGTTGATTTTTTATCAGAGGTTAATCCTTTGGTTGCAATGGAAAGGGTCCTTCATTCAATATCAAAAGAGTTAGCTCGAATGATAAATATTCAACCTCACACTCTTGAAATACAGAGGGCAGTGGATATGTTGATTAGCCATGTTCAAAACTATAGAGTAAGTATTAATGTAGTTTTTAATTATAACAAAAGTTCAATAATGATTTTTATAGTATACTATGTTATTTATGTCATTAACTAAAATATATATACAGTAAGTGGTCCCACAATAGTGTGTCCCACTTTTTGGCCAACTTTGACACAAAGATCAACATTCTGAGAAAAAACTTCACTTTTGAACACTTGTTGCCACAAAACTATTAGGAATTTGAAGATGATGTAAACTAGAGTATTTTAGAATTTTCTTTCTAGTTTCTAAATATATATTTTAAAAAAAAAAAAATTCATTTAAATTCATTTTTCCTTCTCCTTCAAAAAGTGGTTTGTGTGAAAAATTGTGTTTTTAACGAATTATTGTCACTTGGATCAACATAATTTTTTTTAAAATATGATAACAATGTAATTCTTTCAAGATTATATTTTTAACTTGAATATCTAAAGGATGCAATTGGTTTCATTCATTTTGGGTCAATATTTCATAGTTTATTAAGTTCTAAAGTGACAGTAACTGTAATTTAGACACAAGGTCACTTGGATCGCTCTAACTTGATTTGTGTATATCGAAATTCATTTTTTCTTTTTTATATAGAAAGGTAACACAAATAATCTTTTCCTACATATTTTTCATAATTTTTTTTTGTAAGTTACTATTTTTCCCAAAGTCTTGAAGAGACAGGTTGTTGAATGACCAAATAACCTATGTTTAGTTAAAGTAATATTTAAAAGTGGTAATGAACTCAATATGTATTAAAATTATATTCATTAGAAAGCTTGTTCTGAATAACATCATACTACATAAATAGGTTTTTCAAAGGGATTCATTTGATCTTACAAAACATAAAGTCGAAGTGATTTTTTGTCAGCCTTTTAATAGGTGTGAAGGAGACTCCATTTTAGGTATGAATGAGGAGTATAGATGTTATATCAATGTTTTTTTAATCTAAGAGGCTTTAAGATAACCATTTGTAATTAATTCCTTCAAATAGAACCTCTCAAGGCTTAAATCATCATATTTTATTAAAAATGTGTTATTTCAGCAAAAATCAGCATGTCTAAAAAAGTGGGACACACAATTGTGTTCTCTTTATAGGGGATGCTAAATCGATTAAAGGGCATTACCTCAGATGAAAATACTTTGGATGGTACATCACATGTTTTATCCTCCACCTTTTCCATGGTTATCCATATTTTTTTATGCTCTAACAATATTTTTGTTCAGCACCTGCTATTGAACCTATGTTGAGTACAACACCTGGTACGAGGATTAGATCCACAGAGGTAGTTCTATCTGCAATGTCGGCAACATGTAGCATGACCACAGATGCAATGGAAACACCTACTATTGGCAAGTAGACTCCTTTTTTTCTCTCTTATTTATCATGTGTTTATTTCACTTGAACTATATATTGTTTCTTAGGGGGCATTTTGTATTATTGGATTCATTTTATGTAGGAGGCAATGACGCAATTTTTGGATGTACTCGTGTTAAATGTACGGGAACAATATAAAGTGATCAATTTCTCATGAGCAATGAAGATGGACTTCCCTTGACAGTAGCCCAGCTTCCAGGTACTTTAAAGACTGATCCTTTCTTTTACTATATAATATAATACTCATAATGTAATGCACTAACCCCCTGTGTGGTCCCTTGCAATAACTAATTATAATAATCTCGTAATTATCTTGCAGGGAATAATCTATTTTATGAAAACTTAATGATGAATGTTTGCACATTTTTGGGCCGACCATATGCACATGGTATCATATTTTGATTTCATTACAAGATTAGATTTCATTTCATCGCTTTCTTCAAGTATATTAAAAGGTAGCTTCACTTCATTTATGAATCTAACAGTTTTTTTTCTTAAAAGGTGGTCAGTACAAGATAAAGGGTTAAATAATAAATTCATTGACTCTATGACAACACGTTTTGGACCTGAAGTATTTCATAGACTTAGACTCCTTGACAAAGTGGGCACTGTTTTGAAGTATATTAGGGACAACTATAGGACCCAAATAGAAAACAACCCTTATTACAAGCAACCTCCCTATATTCCTATTAATGAGTGGGAGGATCTTAAAAAGGATGCACTTGAGAGAAGTGTAAGACATAGTGGATGAGTAGTATCACCCGAGGAAAGAAGGTACGTGATAATGTTAATAATGAAATTATGTACTATTTACTCTTTGTACTTATGTGATCTAACATATTTCAAACATCACATAGGTTGCCTGACACAACAAAGGCAACAACAAGAAAAAAAAAGCATGGGCAACACAAGCTTGGCTCGAGTGGATATTCAAAACTTGCTGCACGAGTTGTAAGTATTAGTAAATGAAAAATTGTAGGCAAATATTTATAATTAAATTGCAATCAATTTAGTTTTGATGAAATTCACAACAATAAAAGTTAATGATACCAATAAAAAATACAAGCCTTGGAGTTCAAAAAATTGATTACAGAAGAGGACAAAAAAATAGGCTACAAACAAGGCTATAAAGTCATGGCTTAACGATACCGAGCAATGAGTGCACAAGGTTCTTCTGCTAGATCTGTTGATTAGGTAAAGTGAATATATTTATATGTATTAAATTGAATGATTAACATTTCTAATTATTTGTCTTGTATTTATATGTATATATTGTCGATAAATGCACTAATTATTTACATTTGAATGCAGCCTGCTGATATTGATACTGCACCGACCAAGCACGACAAAGGCATCAATTCTAATGTGAATTGTAGTACTGAAGGTATACATTTTCTATTTGAATTTTGATTAATGAATATTTAATACAAGTAAACATGTTAAATTGAATTTGGTGTAGTAATAAAAATTTAGTTATAATGTGTTGGGGTTAATAAAACATTTTGTATTGCAGTTGCAGGGGTGTAGAGGTTGTTCCCGATGAAAGTGTTGAGGTTCAAGTCGTCGGGAAAGATGATGTGGTTGGACAAGGTAAAGAGTGTCACGTTTATGTTTTTTAAAGTATATATTGAAATACTTATAACAATAATGAATATATTTTAAATTAACCCCAATTATGATAATGTGTTTTTAATTAATGAAGCCTTTTATTTGTTATTGCAGAGGACCAGCCTTTGCAAAGGACAATGAGATCACATGCACAACTAAGAAGAAATGATGATGTGGACACGGATATGCCTCTGCAATAATATAGGGAAGCAGGAAAAAAGAAAAAGCCAAAAAAAAAATGATTCTCATTTATGCAACTTATTTGATAATGACTGATGTTTATTTACACGTGTTTGAGCTTAGTTCCATTTTTTCTTTCATTCTTGCATTTTAAATGTTAATGGGCTGCATACAAAGGTATGTCATAAGTCTATAGGGTTTTCTCCCTCCAAGCGTATTGTTTCTATTATTGTTTCATCTACTCTTCTCAAAAAATCTATTTATCACTACTAGAAACACTGAGTTTCCTTTTATACACTATTGTAATGCTGGAGGGGTTTTCGCTAAATTTTAGTGGATTTCATATTTTGGGAGAAATTAGTATTAGAATGTTCAATGGGTTCTTTTCTAAAACACACTACTTGAACAACAACAAAACTTGTAATACAAATGCTGATTGCAACTACCAAGTTAGAAGCTTCACAAAAAACCTTAAATCATCATCTTGTCTAGAATGGTTAATCAATTATTTAAGGTGGATTAGTTGTGATGATGAGACATGCCATTCTGATTCTTGGAACTTGATTTGTAACCATAAGTGATGGAGTTGAGGGGAGATGAAGGAATACTAAACAGTGAATTTGGAAAATTTCATCAGAGAAATTATAGTGGAGGTCTGACTAATAGAGAAGATAGTAATGACCATAGGAGAATGAATAGTGGTTATAGTTGTAGTGGGGAAGAAAGTGGAGGCCATCCATGAAGAAACTTGCCGATAGAGATGGTATACAAGAAACAAAGGAGACTAGTGTACTTTTTAATAATAACAAAAGTTTAATAATGATTTTAGATGTTAACTGTGACAGTCTCTTGGTTTCAGGTAATGCATGAAGGAGATGCCTAGTTCAATATCCAATCTCAATTCATATACATAGGATATCAGGTGGAGCTGAGAAACACAATAGGGTTGCATTTTTTATAAAGGTCTTTAATTGCGTATTTTAAGTTATAGACCATCGCGAACATTGTAATTTTGACCTATTGAAAAAATTTAAACGTGTTATGTTTTCTCAACTCTATTTGCTATTCATGCATATTATGCTTGTGTTGCATGCGCATTCTTGATTCAGAGTGGGAAAATCTTATTTTTGATGCGAGGGAGAGAAGCCAAACACATAAAGAACATGCAAATAAACATGACAGCTACAAAACATAAATGTAGGCATCATGGTCACAATTGTTTGGAGATAGAACATAATTGAATGCTATACCTAGAGGATGCAACACAACCACTACTGCAATTCTAAGTTGACACTGGGGGATCCAAAAACCATATATAGATTTCTTATCTTTGGTTTTTGGATCACGTGGTGTCCACTTAGAACTGCAAGAGTAGTGGTTGTGTTGCATTGTCTCAGTATAGCATTCAATTATGTTGTGTCTCCAAACAATTGTGACCATGATTCCTACATTTATGTTTCTCAGCTGTTGTGTCTCAGGACCCCTTATGACCCTTTACAATCCCTAATAATACATCTTAGAGGTCTTAAAGTGTCGTAAAGGGTCATAAGTGGATCCTAGGAGGGGCCAAATGAGCTTCCACCTTCACGTGGTTGGCCCTGTTAAGTAGAGAATGTTAAACTATTATCGAAACAAAGAGAAGCTCAATAATTTAAGATCCCAATCAACATATGACAAATTATATTTATTTTTACAAAATAGTGTGAGCTGTTGCAATTATGATAGAAACTAAAGAATAACCGATGACAAAAATAAAAGAGATGACTATCTGTTAGAAACATCAATCACTTCAAGGAGCAATGATCACTTCAGCTCACCTCAAGAAGTCTTGACCCAAGATCAAGTCATATCGATCCATCTCAATTGCTACCAAATCAACAGATCTCTACCAAGAACTCAGTTGCAAAGAAACACTATAGACCACATCACAAACTTGCTATGAAGAGGCATCCAATGTCTCATAAGTTGCATCAAACAACTCCCTTTTTGTAATCCAAGTCTCTCAGCTTGGTTCACCAAGAAGAAGACTTCTCTGAAGTCATCACAGACACCATAGTGATCTACAAATTTCCATTGTGCAAGTTTTGCAAGTCAAGTCACTGCTACACTCCATAGGAACAAAGAACATCCAATTCAAACCAAAGAAGTCAAGAAGTCACTCAAGTAAGATCTGAATGCAATCAGGTCTGCATATATCCCATGAACACATCAGGAAGAATGCATCTCTGATCACCACACTAGCTTCTTGTCATCTACCGAATCTACTATAAAGTCATCTTTGAATGACATAACCAAATCATGAGCATGAATAAAAGACCTCAACTCACCAAACCACCTTGCAATTCGATCAAGATCTGAAAGTAATGCAGCCAGCTAGAACCAAATCTGCAAGAATACCATTCTCAATTGATACAAACTCGATCGACAAATATATAATTTTTTTAACAAAATTGTGACAATCTGTCTGAAACTTCTGACGCAAAACCATCGCATGCACAACATTTCCATTGGTAGACAATCTACCAATGATGGTTATCCATCAGGACATTAGGACAGTTAACCGTCACATGTACAACATTTCCATCAGTAAACTAACTCCGTCTGACGTTTAGCCATCAAAATTGGGATGACTACAAATAGACACGATGGTGTATTTGCTGTGTTGAAACTCCCTTTTTGTGACGGCTATAGTCATCTTAATTATGATGCCAATCATAGATGTCATTTTTTTCGACTGCAAAACTGCAATGTTGGGTGGTGTCATAATATCGACGGTAAACCGTCCCAATTCTGACAACTTGCCGTCGGAAAAAGGTCCCAAATTTACTAGTGTGTGGATTTGTTCTTAGATTTGTTCTTGGTTTTCTTTCCCATTTGAAGTTTGTTAATCTTTGGAACATATCTTACAACTTCAAGATAAATGTTCTTCATCAATTTGTCAAAGTTGATATTTCTCATTCTTTTGTGCCACAACCAAATTCATAATTTGGTGCCAAAGAGAAACTTACTTAATTTTACTTCTTTGAATAGTAGACTTTACTATTTCTTATCCCTTCTCCAACATAATTTTTAGAACCTTTTCTCATTTCACATCTTTCTCTAAGAAAACTAACCTCAAACCCATTATTTCTTACTTTTAAAAGAATCTCTCTTATACTTTTAACATAGTAAACACCAATATACTTATGCTTTTCATCAATATCTAAATAGTTCCCTTACCACATATAGGTGCAAATACTTTATTAAAAAAAGTGACTAATCCTCCATCATAATTTTCATGGTTTACAAACACTCTTATATCACTTGTCATATGGTTTGAAAAATTAGAACCAATAAACATGATATAGATTATTCTATCTCATGCAAAGTATTACTCTATTATTTAGATATTTCATTATCATCTTCTTTGATATCCAAGAAAAAAACTTTATTATTTCAATCATTCCCTTTGTCATTATGTTATGAATGAGTATCTATTGTGCAAAACATTTTTTTCCTTATCACTAATATCTATCATATTATTCTTGTTGTACCTTTTATAGCTTTCTTTCCTTTCATCATCATCACATTTCCTCCTATCCTTTCTAAAATGACATGTAAGGCAATAGTATCATACTCTTACTCAAGTAAAATATTTGAAGGGAAGCTCACCTTTATATTTTTTGGATCCTTTCATTAGTCTAAATTGACAAATTTTCTTCTTCATTCAAATTAGATTCATCTTGAATATTCTTAATTGCCTTGTAAGAAAAATCTTTATTCTCATATTTTTTATCCTCAAGTTCAAACAACTCCTATATAGTGACAACACCATAGATGTTCTCCAAATTGTATTTCTCGATGTGATGACATTGGTGAATAGTGATCAATCAGATTTTGTTGGTCTTATTCATAGTTTTCATCATTTTGAACAATATTTAATTTCCCTCTAGGGTTCCACTAGAGCCTCTAATAGAATTGAAATTTTCATTTACTTGGTGTACATAACCTTTAATATTCCCATCCTTAGACATTTTCAAAGTCTCAATCTTATGAATTAGATTTTGTAACTTAATTTACTTTATCTTTTTGTCTCCTTAATAAATGTTACCAATCGTTTTCTAGATGTCAAATGTAGTTTTGTAACACATTACCTCCAACAAGTTTGCATCACCAAAAATACTAATAATAGAATTCCTCCCTTCTAAATTGTTATCATATTAGATTTTATTTCATCTAGTGTAGAAGGAGAACCAAATGCTAGAGGACCATTGCATTTTTTGATAGAATCGAGCACAAGATATGTCATAGAATCTAAATGTGAATCCATTCTCTCCTTTAAAAAGGTGTCATTTGTTCCATTAAACTTAGAAACCTTGGTGACATTTTCATTGGCCATCTTGGATTTTCCTCAAGAAATTAATATTCTTATACAGGAAAATTATACTGATACAAATTATTAAAAACCACTAGATACAGAGAGGGGGCAAGGTGAATCAACATAAGCACATAATTAAAAATTCTGCCATAGTTCTCAGTTACTAATTATTAATCCAACTAATTTTGATAGAAGAAGATATAATAATGAAAGAATAGGCACATGAACACCATATTTACATGGAAAACCCAATGTGGAAAAAACCATGGTGAGTATATCACTCACTATGTGAAATAATTGATTACAAATTTTTAGGACAGAATCCAAGGAACTCACTCTCCCTAATTGTTTAGGTGCAAGTTACCAAAGATATAGATAATCCCAAGATAATGTGTACAAAAATTACAGATCTTGACAATGCTATCTAGAGAGAAAATTTCCTTCTAGTAGGCATACATAAAAAAATGAAAATATATAGGATCTCCCGATCAACTTTTATTAACTTTTTATCGAATTTGACAACCCACATTTTTCTCTCCCTCATCTGAATTACTCAGTCTTCACATTAAATCTACACATACATCACAATAATATCACACTCTCTCATACTCAACTCATATATTCCCACTCATATATATAGTTTTATTTTCCACCAAAAAAATTAACAAGATCATCCAAAATGATTTAATAATTATTTATACAAGTCAACAACTATAATCACATCATCTTATTTATATGAAGACCATCTTATGCTTCATTGTAGTTTCACTCGAAAAGTCTGGTCCTTGGTTTTTCAAATTTGGAATTTGTGTTGGTTCTTTCCTAACTCTTGGCAAGACTTCATCACTCAGTGGAGATGCCCCTTTGACAATGATCTTGCTAGAAACTTTTGGAATCTCATCCCGCCTCATCTTTGCTGGTGTATCTGGAAGGAAAGAAATAATAGAATCTTCAGAGAGAAATATGCCAAACCTGAAATTATCTTCAACTTATTTTCCAGAGTTATTAAGGAAAATTTCAACAATGCCATCATCAACAACAAGAGTAAGCTCAGGAATTCTCTCCCTGATGTGGATTGGTCTACTTGGAGATTTCTTAACCACAACTCTTAGTCTTGCTCTCCTAGAGATACTTTAGTTTGGATTGCTCCTCCTATCGGCTAGGTTAAAGCTAATTTTGATGGGGCCTCCAAAGGCAACCCGAGTGCTTCTGGGGGAGGTGGAATTATAAGAGATAGCAATGGTAACTGTTTAGGAGCCATCTCGATCCCTTTGGGAATCCAGACTAATCATAGGGCAGAGGCCTTGGCTTCCCTCAATACTATTCTGCTGGTGGAAGAGCTGGGGTTCAAAAGAGTTTGGCTTGAAGGTGATTCTTTAAATATAATAAATAATATTAAAGATATCACCTCTCCTTCCTAGACTATTGAACACATAATATCCAAAATTAAAACCATAGTCCAGTCCTTTGAGGAGTACCATATAACTCACAATTACCAGGATACCAATCAGGTTGCTGACTGTCTTGCCAGTATTGGAGCCAAAAGTGAGGGGATTAAAAAATGGATCGGCAACACAATTTGTAATGATGATGTCATCTTAGCTATTAATTATGACAAATTCAGGCACAAAGAAGGAATCATTAATAGGAATATTAATGATATTATTTAATTCTACTCAGGTTGGGATGATATCGAATGTCATTCGAAATAATGCTAAGTACAACTCCAAGATGTGGAATCCCATAATGAAAGATTACAATTTGATGAGTGTCATCATCATCATTAGTACCTGCTACCAGTTCGTGCATGTGAATAGGATTGTGAGCCTTTTAATGCCAAAGAACTATCAAATTGATAGCATTCCCTCGACTAAGAAGAAGAAGCATATGAAAAAAGAGAAGGGTGATTGTTCATCCATGGGTGGTGATCTCAGGAGAGAAGAGCCAGCAGAATGCAAGTGGAAGCAGGATAAGAAAGTCTGGAGTATCTTGAAGAAAGGCCAAGTCCATCAGTTTCTCCAGAGACTCCATGGTTTTGATAATGATGTGTCCAAAGCCTTTGTTGATGGTTGGGATAAGGGCATGGTGAATCTGGTTGGCAAGTCCTTTAGAATCAGTCTCGAGCTCCTCTCTGATATTACTGGTCTCCCTTTGGATGGCTTGAAGTATTTGAAAGAGATCAAGGTCAGAACCAGAGCTTATCAGAAATTTCCTATCACTGACGAGGAGAGGGCTCTTTTGGTTAAAGGTAAGAAAGACTATGTGGATATGGATAATATTGATAGAATTTGGGGTTTTTTTATTAAGGTTATTATGGAATATTTCACACTTGAGGGGAGATTTTCTAGGGTCTATAACTACCATTTTGCCCTAGTCAATCACTTCAGACATGACATTAGAATCTCTTTCCCCTATTTTCTCCTCTGTTCACTCAACCAAAGCATTACTAATTATAGAGTGAAGAACTTCCCCATCCTCCATGTCAGGCTCATCCTCCTCATTGTAGATTATGCTAGAGACCACATTCTAGAGCCTATCCCTACCTAGGTCAAAAAAAGAAAGAAAACTGGCTCTCAACCTAGGAAATTGAAACCTAAGAAAGCCCCCTCCCTTTCTGAGCCGGCCTCCTCTAAGTCTTTGGATGGTCTAAAGAGTGATGCCTCCATCCCTGATAATGTTGTTTTGGAGCCCTCTGCTAGCCCTGTCCTATCGGGTCCTAAAGGTGTTAAGCTGAATCCCCCAGATAATGTGACAGAGGTTGACTAGAATACCTAGGTGGGTCTTAAAGTTGTGCCTAATCCCACTACCCAGACTCTGGAGGAGAAGGAATTGAAGGATCTTGTTATTACCAATGCCAAGGGTAGTCTTCAAGATGGCCAAGACAACCAAAATAGTGGGATCAAGCCTAACCCTATTCTGGAGATTAATAATACTGATGGTATAGACAATTCTGAGATGGAGGTTGAAGCTGATGACAGTAATGTCAAAGGGGATGATACTAATCCTATTGATAGCATTGTTGATGATTCAAGAAATAACAACTTTAGGATTATGGAAGAGGATAACCTAGAATCCCATGACACCCCCAGCTCTAGGAAGGAGAACAAGAAGTATGACAGTGAGAGAACCCTTGATCATAATAGGTCCCATACTCTTCAAGATGATATTAGAAAGATGGATTCGCAGGTCAAAAAAACTATCATCATGACCCCTCTTGAAATTGCTAAAAACAAATCCATCTACAGTTACAATCTGGACAAATGGGTTCAGAATGATTTGGTTGAACTAGAGAATAGATGTATCAAACTAGAAAACAAGAATTCTATTATTGAGGAAATGTTTGATAACATCAAAAAGGAGATTTCTCTCAATGCTAATGACAATGTTTTTTTATTACGGTTCTGAATTGGATGATAAAGTTAAAAAAGCTGTTGAGATAGCCATGATCCCTATTCAGGAGAAGACTAGCAGGAATGAGGATATGTTAAAACACCTGCTTGGCCTAGCTAATACTGAAATGAAGTCCACCCTAGAAAACTTGAACACTCTTAGCAAAATTCTAGAAGGCAATATAGATGCCCCCTTGAGTGACAAAATTGACCTAACTGATCCTAGTCAGCAGATGGGTCCTGGCACCAGAACTAGGTCTAAAAAGAAGCTCAAGATTGATGATCAGGACCTTTAGAGGCTGAAGGATAATGTTAAGATCATGGAGGCCTAGCTGGAGGACTCCAAGGGATTTCTAAAGACTATGTCTTGATCTTGGTGCTAGTGGTCTTTTCTCCTCTATTTTTCTTCCAGCATTTTTTGCTTTTTGTTGTGTAGGTGGTATTTGAAAATCTAGGATTTGTCCCTTTGTAGTATGTTCCCTTCTCTAGGGCAACTAGCTATTCTTAGGGTCTTCATGCTTATCTCTCTAATCTTTTGTTAAAGGGTTTTGGGGCCCCCTCAAAACCTATTTTTACCGTAATAAAAAACAACTATAATCACAAATACACAATTTGTTAGAAATAGGGAATACTGAGAAGGGGGGGCGGGGGGGTGAATCAGTATTCTAAAAACTTTATCTTTTGCCCAATTATAGATATAACAGATTATCTTAGCACATGCATAACATAAGAAGCTAAACAACATGCATAACAATAAAACTAAAGAACTCATAACACATTATTTGTTCTCAAGGAAACCCTAGCTAAGGGAAAACCCTGGTGGGGATGGTACCCACAAAGATCCACTAATCAAAAGTATCTTGTTAAGGATGTTGACCTTGTTAGGAGTCTATTACATGCATATAGTGTCTCAGTCTTGATTAAGGGACTATAGGCCTTGTTAGAAGCCTCAACCCTGTTAGGAGTTGGCAGTACAAAATGTGATTACCAGATGAGCCCACTGCCCAAACAAGTAATATACAATATTTACTGATTAAAAAAGTAGGTCAAGGTACATAACCTTATACTACTTGCATCAATATCTCTTCACTTCTCTTCACTTTCACTATTACATTCACATATATATTATACCGTATTTCTCTACTTTTACAATTACAATCTTTACATATCTTTATACAAGTTATTAAGAATAATAACTTTCTAGTTGGCTATCATATTACAAATATCTTTATCCAAGGCTTAAAATCTAGGATGTCATCCCTTTATATTTTTAAGTCATTATTTTGTTAAACAAAATAATCCCTTAACTCTTTATCAATTCTATCTTCATATTCTGTCATGTCGGCTTAACACTATCTTTAGTAAAACTGTCATAACTTCTTCCATACATGCCGTACTAACTTGCACTCTGAGATGAGTCTTCAATAGTCACCATAGAGTCTATGTTCAAATGCACAAGCATTTAAATTACTCTAATCAACATCACAAACCAAAACTATCATCAGGTTCACTGGTAAAAACACACTGTCTCATACTTAAACAATTTTGCATTGCGCTCTGACATACTAGCTCTCTGACCTGTGCAATCTTCATGTAGATCATATGTTGCCATAATGACAACATCTATGTAACCAACTCAGCCAAATTTCCAACAATCTCCCCCTTTGTCATTGGTGGCAACATATGAGAAAATTGGCTAAGTCTTACAACTTCAAAATCTCAAAATTGTGGCCATAATACAAAACATATATATACTGTCCTTATGACTTTATTAATCCTCTTTATATACTGTACTCCCCCTAAGAGTATGTATCCTTAACAATTTTCTTCTATATATCTCTCCCCCTTTGACAACAATGACAAAAAAAAGGATAAGGAGGGTAACAAAATTGTGTTCACAAAAAGTTATACCTTAATTCAGTATTGCAAAGCCAGTAGGCTTGCAACACAATTTGCAAAATTGATCTTCATAGCCTCTAACAATTTCTCCCAGGATTTCTTAATTGAATTTGCCACATTGAGTAGTGCACACAATCCATAAGATGCTATGTCACATGCTTGGAGATTCTCAAAGCTAAACTTTTGAAAAGATGTCTTAGCTGAAAGACATTCTTCCAATTGCCCTTCAATAGTACTTAACTTCATAGAAGTGTGCTCTCTTAAAAGAGTGAATCTTTTCATTTTCTTGTCCTTTTCATCTTGCAAAATTCTGATCTCATCATAAATCTTATGAATTTTCTTCTCAACATCAGATACCTTCACATTGGGGCTTGAAAGAAGGTTTGTTTCATTTTGAATTTCTGCTTCCTTCATCTTTATCTTCTGATCTTCTTCTACTCCCAAGTTCTCTGATTTTGTACACTGAATGTACAAGGATTTTCCTCTTTCCAAGTTCTTTCTCAAGTCCTTTATACAGATATCAAGGTTATTGATATCATTCCTGATATTATGATTGATGTCCAAGAGTGTTTTGGCCTCATAAGCTACTTGATCTTTTATCTTTTCTATATCAAATAGATTTGTAAACTCATTATCAAAAGTGTTCATTACTTCCTTTGCTCTTTCCAGAGGGTCATCTTTTGCAATCTATGTAGTAATAATGCCTTGCAATTTCTCAGTAAGCTCCTTCAGGCATCCTTTAAGACTCTTTACTTTCTTATTCTTTCCAATGATCTTGTTCAAAGATGTGCTTAATTCCATCTGATCATCATCATCTACTTCCTTTCCCAAATTCTCAATCATAGATCCAATCTAAGTTTTCTTGCCAGTCTTAGGTGTAAGACTGATATCTTCTTGAGTGGGAATAGGTAATTGTTTTTCTATCACTTTAGGTTCTACAATTGTGGTCTCTATTTTCTCTTCTCCTTTGGTAGTCTCCTGCTCTTCAAAAGTCAAATTATCAACAATGTTTTCAAGATTCTTGAATAAGTTATCTTTACTATCCAAGCTGATCTTAGTTCCTTCTACATTCATGACTTCGTCCTCAATATTTATGGCTGGTGGAGAGGGAATGTCCTCTTATTCTGCTTCTTCTATTTCTTGATCTTTAGATTCTACTGCAATTGATGATTCTCTAGCATTCTCTGACATTACCTTAATGATTGCTTGCTCTATTTCTACATTAACTTCTTCATCTCTGCCTCCCATAATCTGAATAGTTCTCTTCTTGGCTCTCAAATGGGTTCTTAAATCTTTCATAATCTAATTGAAGTGTACTTCATCTCTCACAACACAAACCTTTCTTACAAGCTTTTCTCTAATATCTATGTCCTCTTCTGATGCTCTCTTCTTCCTTTTTACAAGTCTATTCTACAAGTCATCAGGTATCTTACCTTGAATTGTATCAAACTTCTTATTAGATAAAATCATATGCTTTACCACTGTATTTTCTAGATTTAATCTCTCCACATTATCATAGAGATCAAAATACTTGTTCTTCTTTGTAAAGTCTCCATCTTGAATGATCTATTCATTAACCTTCTCAACTCTAGGTTTCAAAGTTTTCTTGTTAATAGGAGTACTTTCATTATTTTTTATTTTTGTAATTTTCCTTTGAACTAGTGGCACCAATGTTTTATGCCTCTTACCTGGTCTAGTAGCACTCTCTTTTACTCTTTTGCTAGGTGTGGAGGAGGTGGATCTAGTGGATATCCTTGCTTCTTGATCCTTCTCTATTTCTTCCACTTTCACCTTAACTAATGTTTCCCCTTGCTGTGCTACAATTGATGATAGAGGTGGAATAGAAAAAACTTCTTTTTGTCCAATATCTCTAATTGTTGTTGTTGTTTTCTTGGCTACCAAGAATTCATGTTCAGTCATCCCTGTATCTTTTAGAATTTTATTGATAGTACTCTCAACTCTTTTCTTTGACTATTTCTCTTCAATGATGGTCTTTGTGGAGTTGAAGTTCTCCTCAAAGGTTCCAAACCTATTACAGTGAGTATCAATCTTGCACTTAAGTAACCTGCTCACATACTCTTCTATCTCAACCTCAGATATCTCATAGCCAAGAGGGTCTACGAACTTTGTTCTAGGTTATACTACTTCAATGTAAGTAAAGTCAGTATCAACCATGAAACATATCTCATTTTTATACTTCTCTACAAGAGACTATGGGATCCTTTATCTTCTTGTCACCAAATTTTGAAATGTCTTGATTACCAACGCTACACTTTCATTTACTTTATCAATAACATGCCTCCTATACACTTGGTTAATCCTTTCCATTGTAGTTTGGCCAACATTCCAGTCATTTCCAATGGTGTAAGGAAATCTTCTCAATAAATGAAAAAACATATAAGTGATTAAGGATGAGAATCTAAACTGTGTATACTTAGTCTTCTTAATCTTTTCCAAATTCTCAAACAGTTGAATTCTCAAAATCTCACACATATCAACTTGTACTTTATTAGCACACATCAGATAAGCTACATGTATCATTCCAGCTGCCATGTCATCCTCTCTTGAGTTTGCACAAAAATTAGTGGTTAGGATCTTCCACAAGTATCTGACATCATCTTGTTGAATCTTACTAATCACAATTTCTCTACCATTATAGGATGAATTTGTGTTGTCTATGACTATTTTCCTCATGTTCTTCTCATTTAAAGGAATGGATCTAGTTTTAGATAGTCCAGTAACTTCATGAATCGAATTAGTTGTGATATCTATCACTCTATCTTCTAACAAAAACTTCCCATTATGAATTCTGCTTAGGATTATCTTAGTACATTCTTCATTATGAAATTCATACTGTAATGCGTACTTAATGATCTCATTATCTTTCAAATGTTCAAATCCTTCTCTCAATGACATGTCCCAATTGTAGATCTTTTGATATTCCTTGGTGAAATCACTATCACTGAGAGTCTCTAGTTTGCATCCAAGATAACTTCTAACATTCTCTAGATGTAAAACTCCATCTAGTATGGATGATAAAGCTAACCTAGGATTATCTTCCAAGGGTTCTACTAGTTCCCTTTTCATCTTAGGTCTATTTTTATCAAGTTGACATTGTGAATCAAAGAAACATCCATGATTTCCTCTAATTCCTTAACTAATTTAAAGATCTTCCAAGTAAAATACCTCGATTTCATGATTTAGGGCTTGCGTAGATTTGACACAAAATTCTTCACCAAATCCTTGCAAAACACTTCAAATCATTGCTCTTTGATCTTCTTAACACTTGAATTCTCTTTGATGATCAAATAATACTAATCATGACCTTTTATTAATTCAATCTCACTTAGATCTAACATCACATTCAATTCTTTTGCCCCTTCTTTCAAAAAAGCTGATTCTATTAACCTGCAAAAATTAAAACTTCTTGTGATCTCGCAAAATATTATATTTTGCTTTGCGCTCTTAACCATAGCATTATAACATCTTATAATACCTGGCATTAATTGTGCAAGACTCAATTCATCATATATCTACTCCTACACTAATCTAAGTTCCTATTCTACTGCAATTTTCATAAATTAAGTACTTTGAGATGGGTCAAGTAAAGATTCATTCTTACCTTCTAATACTTCACCTTCCTAACTGCCTTCAGTGCTGAATATGTCTCCTTGATTTCTGCTTTTAAAAAACTTCACTTCATCTGAATTACTACAACATCCTTTCTGACTGTTACTTGCATCTTCATTTCTTCTTGCATGATTTCTAGGGTTAGGGTTGGTATGAAAAACTCTATTGTTCATTCTGAAAAACCTTGTTGTATGTCCAATCTTGTTGCATATCTGACAAACTATTCCATTGTTTCCATATCCTGGTCCAAGTTGATTGACCTATGATATGCAATTTCTAGCAATGTGTCCAACGCTGTTGCATCTATAACAGACTTTTCCATTTCTTCTATTCATATCTTCAGTAGGTTTCTTATCTGCATGGTTAGTATTTCTAAATATTCTACTACTATTGTTATTCTCAACAAATTTAGGTTTTCTGCATTCAATAGCTCTATGTCCAAAACCATGACAATTATAACAATAACCATTAAGAGGTTTGAATTTCTTACCTGTGCAATCTCTCTTCATATGACCAATAGTATTATAAGAAAAACATCTACCTTTGAATTCTCTTTGCATACCTTTAGATGATTCCTCTTGCTTAGGTGGTTCTTCTTCCTTAGGTGTATCTTCAGATTTGTTAGTCTCATCAGACTTCTTCTCATCTATACTTTCAGATATTTTCAGATCTAGTTCCTTGATTTCTTCATTTGTTTTAAAAGTGTTGAATCCAAGACCAGTCTTATCATAGAATGGTTTTTGATAAGATATTTGTTCATCAATCTTCTCACTAGTTGAATATAGTCTTTCAAGTTGCTGCTTAGATTGAGTCAGTTCTCCTTTCACTATTGCATTGTATTTCTCAAGTTTAGCATATTGCAAATTGACTTTCTCAAGTTCAGATGTTACTTTACCAAGTTTAGATTTTAACCCTTCATTTTCAAGCTTAAGATTTTCATTCTCTAATTTTAGATTTGCTTCATTCTTGCCACTTCCATCTTTCAAACTTAGCGTCAGATTTGCTATCTTCAATTCATGTTTAAGGATCTCATTTTCTTTTTCTAAGTTGTCATCACAATCTTCAATGAGAATTTTGGATTCCTTTTCAGATCTCATATCTTCCAATTTGTTTTTCAGTTTCTCAATGAGGTTCTTTGCATCATTATATTTTTCTTTTAGAGTATCTCTTTCTTCAGTAAGCATATCAATCTGTTCAAGAGCTTCTTCAAGATTCTTCTATAGTTGATCCATATCCATAGAGATCTTACTCAAGCTGTTAGGCTTTCCTTGAATGATTCTTT
The DNA here is from genome assembly GCA_027943335.1 of Chamaecyparis obtusa. Taxonomy (NCBI): domain Eukaryota; kingdom Viridiplantae; phylum Streptophyta; class Pinopsida; order Cupressales; family Cupressaceae; genus Chamaecyparis; species Chamaecyparis obtusa. Next base: position 350,539 of record BSBK01005573.1, on the reverse strand, counting down.
TCTGAGTAACTATGCTTTGATACCAATTGTTAGAAATAGGGAATACTGAGAGGGGAGGGGGGGGGGGGGGGGGGCTGAATCAGTATTCTAAAAACTTTATCTTTTGCCCAATTATGGATATAACGGATTATCTTAGCACATGCATAACATAAGAAGCTAAACAACATGCATAGCAATAAAACTAAAGAACGCGTAACACATTATTTGTTCTTGAGGAAACCCTAGCCAAGGGAAAACCCCGGTGGGGATGGTACCCACAAAGATCCACTAATCAAAAGTATCTTGTTAAGGATGTTGACCCTGTTAGGAGTCTATTACATGCATATAGTGTCTCAGTCCTGATTAAGGGACTATAGGCCTTGTTAGAAGCCTCAACCCTGTTAGGAGTTGGCAGTATAAAATGTGATTACCAGATGAGCCCATTGTCCAAATAAGTAATATACAATATTTACTGATTACAAAAGTAGGTCAAAGTACATAACCTTATACTACTTGCATCAATATCTCTTCACTAGTCTTAACTTTCGCTATTACATTCACATATATATTATACCGCATTTCTCTACTTTTACAATTACAATCTTTACATATCTTTATACAAGTTATTAAGAATAATAACTTTCCAGTCGGCTATCAGATTACAAATATCTTTATCCAAGGCTTAACATCTAAGATGTCATCCCTTTATATTGTTAAGTCATTATTTTTTTAAACAAAATAATCCCTTAACTCTTTATCAATTCTGTCTTCATATTATGTCCTGTCGGCTTAACACCATCTTTAGTAAAACTATCATAAATTCTTCTGTACATGCCGTACTAACTTGCGCTCTGAGATGAGTCATCAATAGTCACCATAGAGTCTATGTTCAAGTGCACAAGCACTAAAATTACTCCAATCAACATCGCAAATCAAAACTGTCATCAGGTTCACTGGTAAAAACACACTATCTCATACTTAGACAATTTCGCATTGCGCTCTGACATACTAGCTCTCTGACCTGTACGATCTTTATGTAGATCACATGTTGCCATAATGACAACATCTATGTAACCAACTCAGCCAAATTGTCAACACAATTTAGTCTACCTCAAGAGATAAAGGGGATCCAAATCTATTATAAAATATTTTACTCAAATGATATAATTAAATCACATGTGTGACATAAATCTCGAAGACTAGACCCAAATGTAATGTGTAGAAAATAATTAAAAACATGTCATCAGTTAGCCCAAAAATACACTCCAAAGAACATAGTTCCATCTGAAGCATGACACACCTCCTCAAAATCATCCTTAACCTCTTAACACTTTCTTTATCCTATATCCATCCCAATAATACTCAAATCTTGTTAATGAAAATAAATGAGTTTTCCAGAAGCCAACACAAAAAATTAATATCACAGGTCTATGATAAAAAATGTTCACTTGTAGAGTAATCCATCAAAAAAATATCTCAGTTGAAATATAACATGAACCATTGGATCATGTCCACAAAACTGCATACCCTAAAATAACAATGTACAACATTCTTTGAGCCTATTTAATCCTTTCTTGATTGTAAAACTTTATGTTAGCCAAAAACACATCATAACCTCATCAAATGAACAATTGAGGACCTGAAAATATGATATTGCAATATTCATAGTGCATAGTCTTTATAACTAGAATGATAAGATGCTATCATATTATGTGGAGGAATGTAGATAATTCTCCCATAAGGTCTTCATATATTGTTTCTTGAATATTCTAAATTTTCATACTTACATATTCCAATACATAAGCATAGTTTTAATAGAGATAGATACAACATGATAAATTTTATTAGAAAAAGTAGGGATAGGGTGCCTATCACTGTAATCGCACAAGAAAAATGAATCTAATATCATAATCTTATAGGAATAGGGCTCTTAGCACCCTCTTTTCCTAGAACTTATGCATATAGCTCCATAATCAATTAGTATGAGGGTTATTAGTGTCATAGTCTATGTGGTTTGAGACAAAGTTTTACCAAAAGGTAGTTTGGAGGCTCTTGAGATTAGTTTAACCCCCATTTTGTACTCAAGAGAGTTGTCAAGGCTATACCAAGTAGGCACAACATTCAACCATTCTTAGCTCAACCTTTATGCACAAAATCATCTCTATATCCCTTTTTTAGTTCTTTTACTATCTCATTTGGTTCTCATTATTGTACTTATCTATTTATGTTGATTGTTGTCAGTTTTGAACCATTTAATAGGTGGTTCCAATAATTTCAATCATATCTGACCAATTCAATCAAGAAACGTTAATCAATGAACAAGTGCCTACCTCAAATTGATTCAATGTTTTTCCAAATTAATTATCCTCCAATATTATGGTGTTTGGAGATTTTTCCTAGTTTACATTCTTAGGCTGGATGATCTATTTTACCATATTTATAGTAGTTAAGGTTAAATTATATCTCAAGGCCATGAATTTCCCAACTACTATAAAGTATTTGTCTCTTCTAAATTAATAGGTAGTTTATGTAGGTGTGATGTAGGAGCATCCTTGGGAAGTTAGCAATCCTGCATGTTGGAGTGTTTGTTCTTTGTGTTTCTTGGTTATAGTGTTGGCCAAGGAGCTCGGTCGAAGAGGTGTGGCTTAGTTGCAATGTTACATGAGGAGGTCAGTTGCTGAAGGACTCAGTGTCTTCTAGTGCTTGGTCAACATGTTCTCAGCTATGCTTGGCTTGCTCAGTTGTTTTGTTGTCACTCGACAGTTTGGGCTTTTTGAATGGAATTCTTGTGGATTTGATCCAAGAAGACTTGATGTATTTAATGTGTGTAGCATGTGTTGCATTATCCTATGTATATCTGGAGGCCGACATGAAGAATTAATTATTTTTAAGGATATATGAGAGCCGACTAATTTTGCATTTAATATTTATTTGTTTTAAAAGGCGACTAGGTTTAGGATTTATTTATTTCTTCCAGCCGACTTGTGGCTGAACTAGTATAAAAACATGGGTTTGGGTAGTTGTTGAGTAGTAGAAAAGGAAGTAGAGATTTAGGTTAGGAATATGAAGCTCTAAATTTATGAGCAGAGTTAGTGGCTGAGGCTTAGGAACAAGAAGATTGCTTGGTAGCTTGGGAGCACAAGTTTAGATTCTTCTCGGGCTTTCTACCAGATTGTTGTAGCCTATTTTTACAGATATGGCTAGCTAGGGTTGGAATGTGAATTGGATCTTGATTGATCTTGTAGAACTATTACTTTCTTTGTAATTGGTCGTAACTGGGAATGCCTTAAAACCTGACACATTGCATGTAATCATTTATTTTATGAATAAAGAATTATGATTATTTTAGATCTTGATTTGCTATTGAATTCTATTTTGTGGTTGTTTAGCTAGGGGATTGGACATCTCCTTTGGGGATTCTCTTGGCCTTGCATTGTGTCAGGTAGTATCGGAGCTAAATTTATTGAGTGTATGGATAGATTGTTGAATGTGAGGTAGTTTGTACCAGGACCTTGGGTTAGGTTGATCTTGTGGTGATTTGTTGCCTTGGGTTTATGAAGATCATTGGAGATGCCTCTGAGAAGATTGCACCCAAGGGAGATTGCAGATATCTGTGATGCTATAGAGCTACAGATTTTTGAGAAGGTCAGATTGGATGTATGATCTGTGATGGAATTGATGAAGAATGACATGATTGTTGAGATCATGAGGGCTATTGTTGGTATTTCAAGGAATCTTGGTACTGATGATGGATATGAGGAAGATGTTGAAGAATTTGAGGCTGCTAGATCTAGTGGAGATGACAAAACCAATCGGAGGGACAAATCTGGTGAAGACAAGATTGGTCAGCTGCAGAGATCTGGAGCTTAGTTAAGTGCTAGTTAATGAATGGGAGTTTCTAAATTCTCTGGTACTTTGAGACCTAAGGACCTAATTGATTGGATTGGTGAGTTAGAAGAGTTCTTTAAGCTTGAATAAATTGAAGATCCTCTTAGAGTGAGGTTGGAACACACAAAGCTGAAAGGACATGTTTCTCTTTGGTGGAAATAATTGTAGAGACAAGAGAAGATGATTTGGTGAAATGAAGATCAATCGGTGGAGGTTGATGGTGGCTAAATTGAAGGCTAAGTTCATACCTGTCGAATATGAACTTGAGTTGTTTAATAAGTTTTAGAAATTGAAGCAGAAAGAATTGACTATTGAAGACTATACCAAGGAGTTCTATAAGTTAACTATTTAGTTTGGACATAGAGAACTCGGTAAGGAAAAGGTAGTTCGATATGTGAATGGCTTGAGATTTAATATTAAGGGTGAGATTGGTATGTTGAATATTGATTCGGTTGAGGATTATTATCAGTATTCTTTGAAGGTATAAGGCAAGTTTAAGAGGAGACAACATGGTAATTCCTGAGGGAAGGAGAAAAAAGATCACCCGGTCAAGGATAAGCCGACTGCGGAAGATGAACTAAAACCTGTTGAGTTGAGGAAGAGGATAGGTAAGGTTTCCTTTAAGGGTGCTTGTTTTCATTGTGGTGAAGAAGGACATAGAGCCTATGAATGTTCCCAGAAGACTGGTGATTAGAGAGCTTCTATGGTGAACGAGGCTAAAGACTAGATGAATGAACTCGAACAGGGAGGAGATAATTTTCTAGCTGGGCGAGTACTATTTGGTAAGCATGTACTGGAACCTTTTAAAAGGAGTAATTTGTTTAGGACTCATTGTAAGTCTAGTGGTAAAATATGCAATGTGATTGTGGATGGAGGTAGTACTGATAACCTTGTAACTGAGGAGATGGTTCAGAAACTTGGTTTGAAAAGAGTGAGACATCCTAGTCCTTATAGGATTGGTTGGTTGCAAGATGTTCATGCTTTGGAAGTGAGGGATCAATGTCTTGTAGATTTCTAGACTGGCCAGTATAAGGATCAAGTGTTGTGTGATATTGTGGTCATGAGTAGTTGTCACATATTGCTCGGTAGACCTTGGCAATATGATTGCAAGGCTATGCATGATTGTGTTAAGAATATGTTTACTTTTGTGAAGGATGTCAGGAAGTTTTCATTGATCCCTTTGCAGAATGAAGAACTCAGTAGGAAGAACCTGAGCTTTGGGAGACGAATTGAGTTGAAGGATTCTGGAAGGTTTAGAGATCAGTGTGGAGAACAGACATGTGGATTATTGAGGAAAGACTTGACAAGAAAAAGAAAGAAGAAGTTGATCTGGGGTAAGAGTGTTGTAGGCTTGGAGGATATGCATGTGAAGAGCTAGTTCGGGGTTTATGTGTTGAATCTTGTAAGATGTTCTTCCATCCTTTAAGAACATCTTTTCACACCTGGGGTGTATGATGCATGAGCATCCTTGGGAAGTTAGCAATCTTGCATGTTGGAGTTTTTTTTCTTTGTGTTTCTTGGTTACAGTATTGGATGAGAAGCTCAGTCGAAGAGGTGTGGCTTGGTTGCAGTGTTGGATAAGGAGCTCGGTCACTGAAGGACTTAGTTTCTTCTGGTGCTCGATTGACATGTGCTTAACTATGCCTAGCTTGCTTGGTTTTTTTGCTGTCACTCGGTAGTTTGGGCTTGCCAACTGGAGTTCTTGTGGATTTAATGGGCAAACTTGATGTACTTAATGTGTGTAGCATGTGTTTCATTATCCTATGTAGATCTAGAGGCTGACATGAAGAATTAATTATTTGTAAGGCTATATGAGAGCTGACTGATATTGTATTTAATATTTGTTTATTTTAGAAGATGACTAGGTTTAGGATTTATTTCTTTCTTCCATTCGAATTATGGCTAAAGTAGTATAAAAGCATGGGTTTGGGTAGTTGTTGAGTAGTAGCGAAGGAAGTAAAGATTCAAGTTAGGAATCTGAAGCTACAAATTTGTGAGCAAAGTTAGTGGCTGAGGCTTAGGAACAAGAAGATTGCTTGGTGGCTTGTGAACACAAGTTTAGATTCTTCTTGGGGTTTCTACCAAATTCTTGTAGCCTGTTGTTACAGATATGCCTAGCTAGGGTTGGAATGTGAATTGGATCTTGAGCGATCTTGCAGAATTATTACTTGCTTTGTAATTGGTCGTAACTGGGAAGGCCTTACAATCTGACACATTGCATGTAGTTAGTTATTTTACAAATAAAGAATTCTGATTGTTTCAGATCTTGCTTTGTTGTTGGATTCCATTCTGTGGTTGTTTAGTTGGGGGCTTGGACATCTCCTTTGGGGATTCTCTTGGCCTTGCACTGCGTCAAGGTGATAATAAGGATAGTCTATGAAGACATTTATTTTTAAAAAAAACTAAAATTATATCCTCTCAAAATAGCTTCCAAAGGAGAATTATTATAGCTCATATATAAGAAAATCCCTAGTGGATGGATTAATATTTTGAAACTGAATTTAGTGTGGGTGACTTTTTTTAATGTTTCTTTCTTTCTCACCCATCTGTCTCCTCTTTAATAAACTACAACTTTTCAATAAATAAATTTTTGGGTAAAGGATTTTATGTATTATATTTCAAGCCTAAAGGTCACTATATTACTTTTTAACTTGGTAATTTAATTAAAATAATCCCTCTTTTTCCCTTTTAGTTTGAACATGATAACTAAAATTTGACTATGTTTTCATATGGAGCTAACCTTTTAACCTTATAAATTTTCCTGTGAGTAGAGTCTCACATGAATACACCTCATTTTTGGTTTTATCTAAAATTTAGATTGTGTCAAAGTTATAACCATCCTAAACTACCATTAGGTAGTGTAACAATGTGGCTAGTTCTTGTAAGTTGGAACCTTTATTTTTCTAAAAAAGACAATACCATGAACATTAAATACATTGTTCAATATAATATCTAGGGAATTGACTAACAATATTTTTTTTTTAATCTATTGTTACATGACATGAGAGATGGAGAAGATAGAAGGATCAATGACAAACTATGTATCCACTGAGCTGAAGGCAGTAGAGACTGCATCTTATGCACTGAATGGACTGATCCATGTCAGTGAGCTTCTGATCAAGTTATGGGATGATGAAGTGAAGACCTTGGAAGACTCCTTCCAAGACATTCTGAATCTAGTGAGTAAGCACTAAGTCTTTTGTGCTTAAAATTTTGAAATTTTGCAAGTACCTTTGCCATTGATGTCAAAGGGAGAGGAAGAGAAGAGAAAAATGAGAAGAGGAAAAATAATTAAATAAAAAAAGAAGAGAGAGAAAAAGAGAAAGAAAAGAAAAGTATAAATAAAAAAAAAGAAAGAAGAAAAGAATAAAGGATATGTATATAAAGAAGTAGAAGGAAGATAGTGTTTTGACACTTAGTCATTTTTCACTAAGTGTTGTCATCAATGCCAAAGGGACAGATTGTTGGCAAGTGATGATTTGAGAGTACTAGGGATCACTTAAGGGTTGTCATTTATGGCAACACTCATGCTGGAGTGATCGCATGAAGTGAGTATAGGTACTAGAGACACAGTTATGAAAATGACTAAGTATAGAATCAGAATTATAGTATACTATAGTACTATTTTGGTGTTGATGAATAATGTATCTATCTAGATAGTTATAATATATCATACCGTTTTATATATTAGTCCATTTATTTATTGAAAAATACATAAGGTGTATTGTAATTCAAAATAAGCATAATATGTGGCAATGGTCTCTTGAATGGAACACTTTGAAAATTGAATCCTCTTAGTTATCTATCATTAAAACAAATTTGTAGTCTTTGATATAAAATTATGCCTAGGAGTAATTACAAGGCAAAAAGAATAGGAAAACATGTGCAAGGTCATCATAGTTTCATAGAACTCCAAGAAGATATATGACATTATGGCATTGGTTACCAACTTGAAGAAGTAAAATTTAGTAAGAATAAGAAATGAGAAAAAGGAATATACCCTAAATTTGAACCTTTAATGCGAATCTTGATGATACATCCTATCCATTCATTTCATGTGATTATGATTTTGGAATTCCTTTTCATCCATAAATTGATTCATTATATAAGGATCACGTAAAATAATTTGGTGCTAATTGATTATTAAAGATAAATGTGCAAGATTACTATTTAGGTTGTATCTTTCACATACATAAACACATAAATCCATTCATTTAACCATATGAAAAGAATGTATAAGAAATTAAAAAAATCTATAGATCAAGTCTTGTATTTCTCATATTGATAATAGATCATGGAGAGTGATTTGAAACATTGATCAATGTATCACCTCCATTACTAACTAATAGTCTCATAGTGGTGCACTTATCAATTGCACTCATTTATAACTTATAAAACTAAACGATCTAATATAGACATGATCCACAAAAATATGATTCTTTCATTAATATGATTTATGGTAGCTGAGATTAGAATAACCCAACATACTTTTCTTCATGTTGACACCCCTAATTTCTATGTTTTATGTTTATTTATGCTTTAGTAGACCCTATGCTTATAACTGACTAGAAACATTTTGAATCAGGGCCTAGCAGTTGAGCTACTAGAAATCACGTACTTGAGTTAAAGTTGCTAATTTACACCTATCAATCATTACAATTTTTCTTATTTACAACTATAAATTTTGATGGCCCCTTTTGTTTCCAAACCTTACATCATTTTCATGGAGGTCTGCAAGTATGGTTGTATGCCCCTTCCTTGGTCAAATTCATACTTCACTCCTGAATTCATATTGAAAGCCCTCCTAGGGCCCGTTTGGCACCCAGAATTAACCTGGAATAAGCATTATTGAATGCAAGAATAAACTAATTCACTGTTTGTGGCCGTTTTTTGAATTCTCGAATTAGAAAACTAATTCTCATTTTCGGCCGAATGCTTGCATTAATTAATTCCAAAAAAAAGGTGGAATTAATTTTATTCCAGGAATAAGTTTTTCATGGATTTGAAATTACATCAAAATGTATAAGTTTTTCGGGTCTGTGCGTGAACAATTAAGGGATTATAATCTTATTTTGTTTTACAATTTCTTTTTATAATTTAAATTTTTTATAATTTTTTTTACAATTTTTTTTTATAATCTTATTTTTTAAGTTAATAATACATATTTTAATTTAAAAATATATAAGTTAAAAATACATATATATTTTAATTAAAAACCTAACAACAAAAATGATAAGTTTAAAATAAAAAATAAAAAATAAAAATATAAATTATCCCACCTTTCATTTTGAGGATTAATTAATCCGAGAATAGATCTTTATTCTAGAATAAAAGTTATTCTAAATAAATTAATTCCATGCACCAAACATGTCCTTTAGCTCGTGCAGTATATTCTTTTTGACAATGTACCAAAATTATAAAGTTGCTTCATACCTTAAACCATGTTCTTAAAATGTTTAGTACTTTGTCCATGACTTCTAGTTTTGCTTACGCCTTGTGCACGTCTTCAAAAAGCCTTTTAGTCTTAGCTCTCAGTCATCCTTTTCTTGATAACTGACGTTCATCAAAGGACGTGAGGTTACGTGTTCCGCCAGGAATCCACAGCATTCTAGAAAATGAAAGCTACCAATGTTGAATTCTTTGCACGCCTTTCTTCATTCGTATTTTCTTTCTGCTATTTAAACGGTGAACAGTATTTCGCAGAAACTAGTCAAAAGGAACGTTCTTATTAAATGTCAGAACAATAGACTAATAATTACAGATGTGCTTGCTGGCCAAACTTTCAACGGCGGAGTAGTTGAAATTTGTTATATTTCACTATTTCACATGTCAGAGATGCAACTGAGTCAAACGGAGATACAATGGTACTTATTATTCTCATTTCTTGAAGACCTCTTTGTTGTCATCATTTTAGTGGGACATCTTCAATGGGAGAGATTTAGTGCAATTTTCATTTTATAACTAGTATTTGTATGGGAAGAATTGTTAGTAGCAATCACATTTTGGTGTATAATGAGTATGTCGAAGAGGTGTGGAAAGTGAAATAGGAAAAACTTTGGTCTATTTTTCACATATATATGAATTGAGTTAACGAAGCATCAGAAGAGGGATTGATCTATATGAAATGAACTCAAAGTCAATACAAGCATGTCAATAACATCTAGAAGGGAATTAATTGGCAATGAGTCCAATGAATCTATGCTCTCTGTATGGAAGCTATGCTTGGGTATGATAGAGTAAATGAATGTGGAAGGAGTTATTGGTAATGAGTTGTAGAGGATTATTATAGATGGGCTTGTGAAGGTACTATATGTTGTGTTGGTTACTTTAATGCAACCATTAGAAATCGCATAAAGAACATTAGAGTGAGTAACATGGCATAACTCATCAATATCTTCATTAAACAAAGTCACATGTATTGCAGAGTCCACTTTGTCTAGGAAATTAAAGCCAAAATCTTTCTTGTCATGTCCAACATTTTAAAATTCATTGATTGCAGTTTGAAAAGGTTCCATGTTTTGCAAGAAATATTTTGTAGATGGAGAAGATCCCAATAGGTCTTCAAATCTACTTGATGGAAGGTAGGTAGTAGCTTGGAGGAATGGGGTTGGAGATCCAAATATCACTATATTGTTTGAAATTATATCCGAGCTATCAACTAGAATTGCCTCATAGTGGAAGGAGATGAATAATTTACTAAGGAGATATAGATGAACAAAAAAAGGCCATAAAATGATATTGGGAAAGTATGGACCTAATTGAATATGAAGAACATCTTGCAAGAATATTCTTTGAGGCGGAGAATGTAACCTTTGACAAAAGATTCTTTGACAACGAGATTACTAAATTGGTTGAGAAGCTTAATGAGCAATTTAACCATTTTGCTAATGCTGGGTTTGAGTAAATTGAAGTTGTTAGATATTACCTACACTAACTTTACCAAAGTTTTATTGTAATAGTATACTTGACAAGTTTGTAATACTTGAAGTAAGCTTTCCGACAACTATAATATTTAATATATTTAATTTTCTTATTCTATTTATTTTCAATTTTCTAGCATGAAGATATTTTTTTAGAAACTGATGGAACCTTACTGTTTGTTTGTGGTGATAACAAATTGTTTCCTTAGGGTAAGTCACGATGAGTAATTTATTTTGAGACATGCACTTTAATAAATTAACTACCTACAGATTAAATTAATATTTTTTTATTAGTAATTATTAATAATTTTTATAGTTATTAATTAGTAATTCATTTTTATAATTTTTTTAAATTTATTAATATTAAATGATATTGATAACTTAAAAATCTTGTAAGACATTTAAATTTCATTGATAAATCATATAAGTTTAAATTATACAATATGTATAGTGAGTTATACAATATCAAATTTGTAGCTTCAAGTGTAGTTTTATTTTATTTTATGTTTAGTAAGTCTAGCAAATGTGATTTCACGCAGAAGCGTCTTATTGACCTAGGTGTTTTTTTAGTTTTTTAGGTTATCTTAAGGGTTATATATGTATCTCTGAGACTGCACTTGCTTTCATTTTATTGTATATTTAGTTAGTTTAACTTTATAATATCAAGTAGAAACAACCCAAAGTATTTTAGAAAACTCTAGTTAATGAAGTATACTTGATATATTTTTGTATAGTCCTAAAAATTAAGCACCTAACTTGTTCCTAATTTGAGGACCATTTTGTGCGTACTTTAGGTTATTTTCTATGGTAGGACCTTATATGACACTTAAAAAGTACTTAAATTCAAATATCGTTCCTCTACCTCTTTCAATTTTGCTTAAACTCGAGGTTGGTGCTTCTTTCTAGGCATGTTTTCTCATTTTTCATTCAATCCCATAATTCATTTCCTCACCTAGGATCTATTAAATTATTTTCATGCTTTTTGACCTTCTCTAACCCCGAACTAAGTTGTCCTTTCTTTTCGGACACATACTCCATTTCCTTGACACCTAGATCAAATTAGTGACCATTATCCCAAGAACACGTTGCCATTAATGATGTGTACCTAGTAACAAATTTCCATTGGAAATATGTTCCCAGAAGATTTGGCCCAAAGCCCAATGTCAGGGTTTGAGAGGGAAAAATGGACTCGTGGTCAACCTACTTAGGTTTAACTCCCTAAAAAGATGCAAAATATAAATAAAACCTTTATCTCACCATATTTTTATATCAAGAAAATATATTATCCATAGAAAACATCCATTAAGCATTTTTGAGATCCATTGTGAGCATTCAAGAGCCATCAAGTTCAAGCATCCACGTCTTCATTCATCTCAAGAAACTAATGTGTCTTCTTCTATAGATCTAGCTTATTTCCCCATTGGAGGCAAGTAAAGGATTTTTCTATCAATGAAGGAGATCCTCATTCATCATTCGAGTCTTCTCTTTGTTGATCCCTAAGTTTTGTTGTCGATTAGTGTCTTACACTTAGTCATTTTCTAGGCAATATTGGTCGGTCATCAATGTGACCGAGTCATCATGTATAGGCGAAGTTATGTGTAGACTTGTATATTGTACATCTACTGAGCAGTAGTTACTGCCGAGCAAGTCAGAGGTCACCAAGTACTTCAGTAATAGCCGAGTAGTTTTATGTCGAGTTGTGTAGATATGTCAGTGTCGAACACTAGTAAATGAAGAACACTCAATGCCGAGTGTCAGAGAATTCATATGCCGAGCAAGCTAGATTTGACATATGTGTTTGTAATGGCACAAACACTTAGGTAAACTATTTTGAGCCGAAATCTATATAAAGTTTTATGTTTGTTGAGGAAATCATGTAGGTGATTATGCTTTATAACTGTAATAATTGATCCCTATGTAATTCATGTAAAATCAGATTTTGGGAATGATTAAGCAACATAAGTAGATAATCTAGATCGTTTATCTTGATCTATGGAGTTAATTTGCTGTCTATATAAGAGGAGATATGTACCCTAAAATGTAGTATGATCATGAGGTATGTATGAATAAGGATCTCATATATGCAGAATAGAGAAGTGTTTTGATCATCAGAGGCAGATATCAGTGATAGAGAAAAGAAGTGAAGGACATAATAGAGATATATTTGATAGAGGAGATCAAATCTATATCAGAAGGATAATATATGTTATCAACATCATAGTGCAAAGTGAAGGATCGGGTAATGAGTCATTCTAACAGGTAAATCAGGGAGAATCTCTTTACAGGGTGGTCCTAATAGGCCTAAGAGAATATCTTAACCAAGTGCTTACTTTTCTATAAGTTCAAATCCTTTTACAAGGTAGATTGTATAATTCTTTAAAGCTCTTAGCAAGGCAAACCTCTCACAGGGTAGATCATTAGTTTATGATCAAACATTGTAGCCCTAATAGGCAAACTTTAATACTGCAGTAGTGAAGATTTGTGGGTGTCATCCCCACCCCAGTTTTACCTTTCAAGGGTTTTTGGGTAACCAAAATCTTTGTGTTATATTTTATTTTCATGGATGAATATTAGATTACAACTTTAGATCTATTACAGTATTAAATTTTTTGTTTATGTTATGCAAGTGAATTTATGTCAAAATGGTGATAATAGTAGATATCTGATTCACCCCCCCTCTCAGTATATCACTTTCCCATAATAGATTTCCAAGAATTGGTATTAGAGCTAAGTCTCTTATAAGAAGTCTAATCACTTGTGAGTTAAGGTTTTGGAGATGATGGTTTACAAGTTGGGAAAGATCATAGAAAATCAAAAGATTGACATTCAGCTTGCATTACATCAGCTTGAAGTAGCTAGAGGTGAATTGAAGAATTCCTTAAGCAGAAGGAGAGAGTTGGAAATATAATAGAATGAGACTTAATATCAAGAAGAAGACACTAGAGGTCTATTTGACAATGGTAATTCTACTAAAAGTGACAAAGCTATAATAGATCTACTGGAGAAAAACAACATACTAAATGAAAACATCAAAAATCTAAAAAAGAGAATATGAAATATAATCAGTAAGACTTTGTGAAGTTGTTGAACAAAAAAAGAAAGCTAAAGAAGACAAGATAATGGCTGAAGAAGACAAAAGACAAATATCTATAAGACTTGATCAAAGGACATGTGACATGCATAGGATGACAAACAATTAATTGGATAGGGTAAATCAACTGTTACTTGCTAATCAAGAGTTGGTCAGGAAAGATGTGGAAATTATAAATTTGAGATCAAAAAATAGCCAACTGAAGAATGAACTAAGATTTGAAAAGGAACTCAATGAGAGGATGAACAAGCCTAATGAAGCTATGAAATACTTTGAAGAATTGTTACGGTCACCTAGAAGATCTAGTGATACTTATGGACTTGGACCTGATGAGCACCTGTCATCCAATGAAGAAGGAGAATCATCAAAGAGTGGAGAGCAGAGAAATGCTAAGTTAAAGAACAACAAACCTACATGCCATCATTATGGAAAGCAAGGACATACAACTAACATTTGTAGAAGCAAAAATGGAAAGTCGAATCCTAAACCAAAATTCAATGGAAATTATTTTAATTACAAGAAACATGGACATCACACAAATGAATGTAGGTTAAAGGTCAGTAAACCACCTACCTCACCTAGATTTCAAGGATATTGTTTTATTTGTCAGAAATATGGTCATAGAGCACAAGAGTATATATCCAAAGCTAGGTGGACATTTAATAAATAGACTAAAGAACCTAGGAAACATAACACATATAATTGAGACTACAATACATGGTATATTTATCATTATTATGGAGATTATGATCATATTGGAGTAAACCATTTGAAGACACATTTCAAAGGAAAATCCAAGTGTTGGATGAGTGGAATTATGGCTTGTTACAAATGCAATAAGATTGGTCACTTAAAGAGAGACTGCATAGCACATATACCGAGTAGTGAACAAGTCAAGAATGAAGAGACTATTGATCAAAATAGAAACCAGATGAACAAGACATGGAAAAATAAAGAAGAAGCAAGTAGTAGTGGAGCCAGTGAACCTGAGGTCACCCAATCAATGGATCAGGTGATCACACTGCTTCAAATTAAGAAAAGAAGGTATGTGAGGAACTAAATCATACAATACTTTATTTTACATCAGTTCCTAACATTTGATAGGTTAAAGTCCATATCTGCATAGATTAAGATGCATTAGGACAAATTTGAGAAATAAGATACATTGTATATTTGATGCCGAGCATCAGTATTTTAGCCCATAGTGACCAAGTCACTAGTGTATGCCGAGATCCTATGGTAGCCGAGATGTGATGTAGACCGAGCTAAAACTGAATGGTAGTGTTGACCGAGCATATGTTTACCGAGTTAACATGAGAATGCTGAGACAATTGTATTTCACCTAGAAAGTGTACAAATAATTTAATCAAGCCCTAATCTAACCTTTTGAATTCTATAAAGTGGAATGTTACTGTTTATTCTTATTTCACTAGCAATTTGATAACTTATAGAGAGATTCTAGAGAAATTAACTAGAATTATTTGTGCTAAGTGTGATTTGCAAAGATCTTTATAGCATGCTATCGGTAATCATGAAAGAACTGTTTGAACCAGGTATTTACCAAGCAACTGATATTCATTATTGAACCAGGGATTTTGAAGATATGGCATCTACATCCTCTGTTGTAGACAAGAAGCAAGGGAAGGAGGTAAATGTTCAACTTGCGAGGAACGATGTGTGCAAACTGCATAAATTTCAAGCCATTCTTTAAAGTGCAATAAAGGGAGATCCCATGGGTGTCTTGTCATCTATTCCTCTAAAGGTTCTAATGATTAACGATGTACGCACATGCTACATGTGCAATATTGGAGAAATAGGTGATTACAAGCTTAGAGAAGCATATGAAAAACTTTGCAACAATGGAGTGTTGAAGGATGAACACTAGAAGATTGTTGAGCGAGGGTTAGTGCACGCCCTTGACTTCCTATGGAATTTCAAGATTGATTGGATTAAAATTGTATTGAGTCAAGTTCATGATATGAAGATTTGGCTGAAGGGTGGACTGGTTAAGATCACAAAAGATATGATACACCAAGTCACTGGTTACCCTAGCCTCATAGGGAAAAATACTATGAGATGCCAGAGAAAGGAAATTATACAAGCAAACACTCAAGCGGTATGAAATAAAAGAGGGATTACTATTTCTACTATCACTGATCCAGAAATTGATTTTATAGTGAGAGTGATAGCTCCCAAGTTCTACCAGTCTAGTAGGCTAGACAGTGTTCCTTGTGTAGCTGTTGACCAAGCATAGAAAATGGTGAAGAGAGATCATATCTATGATCTTACCGAGCTACAATTGACACAACTTGCCGAGAACCTCACTTCTATCAGGAAGGCGAAGAATTCAATGTGCAAGTCTGTTTCTCTGCTTGTTTGTATAATCTTCTATATTAAGAATAGTTTTGGATTACTTTTGGTGATGTTGTATGGGATAAGGACCGGTGAGTCACCCTATAAATAAATGAGTATATTGATCAGTTAGGAGATAAATTTGAGAGTGTGATGGATAGCTATTTTGTGGAGTTTGAGAAGAAAATGAGGAAGACCTCAGTAGGATTCCTGTATGACTAGTGGATAAATACTATAATGACATCTGTTTCCTAGTTAATACCAACTTCACATATGCATAGGCAGTTGAGCTAAGGGTATCATGGCTTAGTCCATTACCTTATAAAGTCAACATAGATGAGACATCAGCAAAAATAACCTCTCTATTAGTTGAGGAAATTGACAAAAAGGATGAATCTTTTGGGACTTACGAGGAGGCAAAGTCCAAGATAACCATGGGATTGAAAATGCAACCATGGAGAGATAAAGGAAGAAGTTAGTCAAAAATCTAGAGAAGATGCTAGGAGAAGGAGAATATGAAAATGCATGTCTTGAGTTGACACAAGGATAGGAGAAGACAAGCCTAGTGAGTCTGAAGAGAGTAAAGAGGAGGAGATAGAGGTCACTAAGAAAGGAAAGAAGGCATCAGTTGTCGAGCCAAGAAAGAAACAATTGAAAAAACCTAAGCCCACTACTCCTACAGTATCAAGACCAAGAACTAGGGTAGCTTCTATTGCCACAGCTACCGTGCCACATAAAAAGACCCCTATATTAGGAAGGAGGAAACCAATTGAGGCTAAGGGTGTGATGAGTAATTGAAGGAAGAAACCAAGAAGGAAGATAATCTTGGAGAAGGATGATAATGATGAGGAAACTGATACCGATGAAAACATAAAGAAGAAGGGGCCATCTCAAAGGAAACAATTGACTCTAGATGAGATATGCCACAATATCAAGAGCACTACTGGGCTGGTAGGCTTTAAACAAATAAAATCTGAGAAATTGAGCATTGAGGAAAAAGAGAAAGTGGAGGAGGCTATGCTTGAGATGCTATTTACACTCAAGATGACACCACTACAGATGGGAAATCTGATTCCAGAAGAGTTATACAATAGAATAGATCAGAAGTGGTAGTATTCAATGATGAATGGAAAGCAAATCAGCAAGAGCACTCTAGCTCAATTCATGCCTGATCTATCCCTACTTACATACAATAATACATGGAGTAGTATAGAAGAATATTTGTTACCAATCTCCGAGCATACTTCATTATAAAATATAAGGTTGAGGATATTGTGCAACATAGCACAAGGTTGTGGAAAATTATTTTTGGACTTATAGTTGACAAGAGTTCACAACCGAGTGCAGGAAAATCTAGTAGAGTGGAATTGGGTAACAAGGAAGATGTTAATGATCCACATGCTGTTGAGGAAGAAGTAGGAAAGAAGATAGAAATAAGTGAATCATAGGATGTGATCACAATTGTTGATATCACTGCGGACACCCTAGTGAAAACAAATGTATTAACTGAAGAGGAAATTCAGAAACATATACTTGCCAAGGAAGCCTCAAATAAGTTTTTACCAAGCACCAATCCACTACTAATCCAAGTACAATATTATCCATAGATTGAGAGGACATTAATTATAGACAATACATCAGTAAGCCCTCATATGGTCATAGTTGAACTTCAAGCCTCACAAAGTACTAGTACCGAGAAATAGGACAAGTCAAAAATCACAATTGAGATTACACCTGTCGAGGAAGGAAGGAAAGAACAAGCCAAGGAGAGTCCTAAAGAGAAAGAAGATAAGTATTCATTAATTGTAATAAGTCCTCACATGGAGGAAACAAATAAGGTTGAAGATGAAAAAGATAAACCAGAGCCTAAGGAACAAGAGGCTATCAAAGCTCTTATACAAATGCCAAGTGGAAACACACCGAGGAAGAAGTCACAGAAGAAGAAGGAGAAATATCCTGCAACACAGGTGACACTCAATGAAGTTATAGTGATTATTAAGTGAGACACTAATAACTTAACCTATGAGAAAATGCAAATACTACAATATCTCTTAAAGAAGAAGATAAAACAAGAAGAACTGAGAAGAGAACATCAGCAAAAGCAGGTATTGCATGAGATCAAAGGAATTTTTATGGATGCTTTTCAAATGGATGATGTGAATGAGTCTACACCTATCTTAGAACAACTAGAAAAAATAATTAAGAAGGTGACTAGTGATGATAGCGGGGAAAATGATAAGCTTATGTAGTGGTCTGAGAGAAAGTTTGAGACCAAGGTGCTAGAAAAGGTTTTAGCTGACATTGCAGTCAAACAGGTAGAACTTTCTGCCTTAGTGACAAATCTAGAAGAATTTGTGAAGAATGCTCATTCTCTGTACAAGAAATTATGCAATGTTGAAGAGTTCACTAAGGAAAATCATGATTTGATTGAAAAAAAATAGTTAGACTTAAAGTCTACAAGTCATTCATTGAGCATGGATGCAATTTCCAACTCCATCCACTTCACAAGACTATTACATGCACAAGGTAGATTAGCCGAGTTGATGGATAATGCTTAAAAAATAAGGGCAAGGCTAATTTCAATTCAAACAATGATGAAACCTCATCTTGAGGTTATGCAAAAAGTGTTAGCCACAACAAAGGAGTTAGTGCAGAAAGACCCTCATCTCTCTATTGCCGAGAGCCTAGTTGATCTAGCTTCTCAGCTAGAAATAAAAATACAGGTTTTGGAGTCTATAAGCTCTAGATGGGACAATGCATTAGGAATAATAATGCAGCTCCACTAACCATTTCTAGATAAGTTTTTCAAAACCCCTACACCCCAATAACTTCAAGTGACAAAAATATGGGGGAAATGACATGACACAAAATATAAAGGGGAACGATAGAGTTCAGAGTTCAAAGAAGAAATAGGGAAATGTCAAAGAGTAACAAAAATGCTATATACAGAGGGATACATGATAAGAATGTATTTCATGGTATGACATATTTTTCAATATGTATATATATTCAGTTGTAAAAGAGTCTTATGTATATGTATGTGTATGCAGATCGAGTCAAGTTTTACGGGGATTATTCATATAGGAATTTTTCTTGTTACTAAGTACTCATGTAATCTATTGTAAATGTCATGAAAAAGTGTTTTCACCACTAATGTCAAAGGGGAGATTGTTGATGGCTAATTTTTGTTGTCTATTAGTCTCTTACACTTAGTCATTTTCTAGGCAATGTTGGTCAGTCATCCATGTGACTGAGTCATTATGTATAGGCCGAGTTATGTGTAGACTTGTATATTGTACATTTACCAAGAATTAGTTACTGTCGAGAAAGTCAGAGGTCACCGAATACTTCAGTAATATACAAGTAGTTCTATGCTGATTTGTGTAGATATGTCAATGCTAGCACCAATAAATGAAGAACAGTCAATGTTGAGTGTTAGAGACTTCATATGTCGAGCAAGCCAAATTTGACATATGTGTTTGTAATGGCACAAACACAAGTAGGTAAACCATTTTGCATCGACATCTATACAAATTTTTATGTTTATTGAGGAAATCATGGAGGTGATTATTCTTTATAATAGTAATCATTAATCCCTATGTAATTCATGTAACCAATCAGATTTATGGAATGCTTAAGCAACATTAGTAGATAATCTACATCATTGATCTTGATATATGGAGTTAAGTTTTTGTCTATATAAGATGAGATCTATACCCTAAAACATAGTATGAGCATGAGGTATGTAAGAAGAAGGATCTCATATATACATAATAGAGAAGTGTTTTGATTATCAAAGGGAGAGATCAGTGATTGAGAAATGCAGTAAAGGATAGAACACAGATATATTTGATAGAGGAGATCATATCTATATTGGAAAAAGAAGATTTGTTATCAGCATCATAGTACAAACAAAAGGATCAGGTACTGAGTCATTCTAATAGGTGAATCAGGGAGAATCTCTTTACAGAGTGGTTAGAGTAGGCCAAAGAAAATCTCTTAACTGAGTGCTTACTTTGTTGTAAGTTCAAATCCTTTTACAAGGTAGATTGTATAAGTCTTTTTAACAATATTTTATCAAGGCAAATCTCTCACAGGGTAGATCATTAGTTTATGATCAAACATTGTACCCCTAACATGAAAATGTTAATACTGCAGTAGTGAAGATTTGTGGGTGTCATCCCTACCCCAGTTTTACCTTTCAAGGATTTCTGGGTAACCAAAAAATTTGTGTTATGTTTTATTTTCATGGATGAAGATTAGATTGTCAGATCTATTATAGTATTGAATTTGATGTTTATGTTATGCAAGTGAATTTATGTCAAAATGGTGATAATAGTAGATATATGATTCACCCCCCCTCTCACTATATCACTTTCCCATAATAGATTTCCAACACTCTTCTCTTTAATATACATTGTGGTGAAGGACATCATCTATTTCATAATTTTTTGCCTTTTCATGATTTCCTTTTTGGTTTTTCTATTGAGTCAAAGCTATTGCATCAATATATTTGATCACATTCTAAGAAGTATTAGCATTTACAAGGTGTTGTATGCTTCATTATTCAGATCGAGCATATCATACATGAAAAATTATTTTTTCCTTTTATTTCATTTCAAGTTTGATTCCTCAATAGAGGTTTGATAGAGGTAAACCTCCACTTCAACCTTCTTTCCCTATTTTTCTGGGTGTAGGAACATGTTAGAAAATTGTCGGATATTTCCTAATAAGTATAGAAATAGTTGCAGATCCCATGAAAATTCTTCTGAAAGTGTCAGGAACAGGTCGATTACCTTCTATATTCCCAATAATAGATCAAATAGCTGCTATGTTCCTACCATTTTTTACTAAATTTTTTCGTGAAGGTCAGTTATGTCTTTTGATCCCCATTTCTATCAATTTATCTCAATATCAGCTTATATAAGTTTGTTCTAATTAGTTTTTTAGTGTCTTTTCTATTAGATCTCTTGATCATTCTTCACTTTATCATTTACACATTCAAGGAAGAAAAAATATGATTCCCACTAAGAGCTTGAGTCAAATCTTGAGCCTAGTAGGGATACTCTTTCTTCCTAATGTGGAAATTGTGAAGTGGGGAGTAATTTACATCATATAATCACTTCCCATTTCCTATTGTACATTTTGGTAAACTTGATGCATGAAATTTCCATTTTGATTGGGTGTCTAGATCTACTTTGTGTGCATTGCAATAATCACTGTTAACATCACATCGTTGTTAATTATGGAACTCACTAGGTTAGATTGGTGTGTGATCACTTAAGTTGTTACATTTCTTCTTACTTCTCTTTATCAAACACAAGGAATGAATAATAATTTGTTACATTTTATTATGTTTCTATTTCTTCATGGTTTTCTTACATATTGTACTTTCCTAAAAAGTTAGCACCCATTTTTGGTGGCTTTAGAACCTATTAGACCCATTTTAGTGATTTCTAGATTTGACTATATTTATGTTTGATTTACCACTTCTGTCATTTTCTTTCCTTGAGACTTTACACATTGTCCAAGCCTCAAATTAACTTTAAAATTAACAACCCTAGGAATAGGCTAACCTAAGTCGGCCTTGTCCTTGGGAATTGTAATTAAGTGGTCTCTAGGCCCAATGTAGAGGTATTTTATTTCCTGATCTTAGTTGTGGTCAGATTGGTAATTTTGAGTTCCTAAATGAGTATAAAAGTAAATCCAAGCATCTCATTTTGACATCAATTATTATCCACTATTATTTAATTGATCCATTACATGACATGGCATGCTTTGACATCTTCAAATTATCCATCAGATAGAGTAGTAGCTATCTCTATCATTGTTATATTATGTTCATGTCTATCTCTCAGCTGATCAAATATCTTCAAATTTCGCATAAGATAGAGAAACAACTATCTCTACCATTGTTATATTGTATTCATGTCTATCTCTTAACTAATCAACTGTCAAAGGTCCAATAGTCGGTTGTATGTAGCCATTGTCTAGGAGTTGAAGAGAAGATTCTCCAATTCTAGATATGTGCAGCCTCATCCTTCTTTGCCATGTCGAGAAGTTATCTTTGTTCAAATTAGGCACTTCCCTTTTATACATCTTGTGGTCTTTTTCTCAAGTCCTTGAAACTTTCCTCCAAGCAACCAATTATGCTCTGATACCAATTGTTAGATAATTGAGAGGGGGGTGAACCTCTTTCTCCTTAGGCTCATTTGTCTCTGTAGTACCTTGTGTGCTTGCTCCTTGCTCCCTTGTTGTATCCTTTTGTTGCTCAAGGATTGAGCCTTCAGGTTCCTTTTGTGTTATAATTTCAACTACTTGAACCAATATAGGAAGGTCAACTAGTATAATACTTACTATTGGATTGAACCTAATCGATCGAGACTCAAGTCATCGAGGAGCAAAAGAAGGAAGAAATAGTGTCAACCGAGCAAGACAAGACAAATGTAGAGGTAAAATCTCTAGTTCCATTTGTTAAGTTATCTCCACAAGAGCCCAAGAAGAAGAAGAATAAACATGAAAAAGGGCCAGTCACCTTGGATGAAGTAATTGAAATTCTAGACTGTGATCCAAGGACCTTGGACCTCGAGGAATTGAGAAATTTTTTGACTTGGTGGTCATAACCTCCTTGGAAATTTGTGGCATGGCTTAACCACCACATGTATATTGGTTTAAATTTGACATTTGTATCGGGCATTGACAGTTTGAGATTTTGGTGCAATGACAAATGATTCCAACAATTGGTATCAGAGCCTTGGGTCATGGGTTTGAGTCTCCCTTTAGTGGGTGTTGAAGGCTCAGTCGGTGCTAAGGGGGAGATTGTTGACTTGGTGGTCAGCACCTCCTTGGAAATTCATGACATGGCTTAACCGCCTCCTATGGATTGGGTTAAATTTGACATTTGTATTGGGCATTGACAGTTCAATCTTTTGGTGCAACGGAAAATGATTCCAACAAAAGTATGGAGAGATGTGCACAAGAAAGGAAGCACAAGAAAAACTCATGAAGGAGAGTAAGAGTAAGAAAATCTTAGAGGATGTAAGAGACATTCTATAATAGGCTGTCCTTGATGTCCAAATAAATGAAGATACACCTATTTTGGACCAACTTACAACTCTGACACATCATATCAATGCCCCATAAATAGATGCTAAGAAAAAGATAGAAGAAAGGGCAAAAGAAAAAATAAAATTCAAACTAGCAGAGAAGATCAACCAAGAAGTTGCAATAAATAAGGTAAAGCTTTTTGAGGTTATAAAGCTACAATCAATGACTCAGAAGATGATACACATTTTGTTTAAGTTATGCATTGTGGGAACATTCACTGCCAAGGTCAGTGAGAAGATCAAGAAGGTAGATGTAGACATCTTAGCTAGTGCAAATGCTTCTCTAATTGAGCTAGATGCTTTTCATAAGAATATCCTCAAAGTACAAGAATTAAGGCAGTTGAGAGAAGATCTAAGGAAGCAGGAAGAAAATATAAGTGACCAAGTCATCGAGCTACAAGCTGAGCTACTTCCTCACCTAAAAAATATGGAGAGACACATTATGAAGGAAAAAGCCTTAGTCGCTACACTAGAGATATCAGTTTTAGAGAACATATTTGATATACATGCACAAGTCAGTCTTGAGCACATATCTCTTACACTACAACATTTGGGGTCAAATTTCAACTCCAATTTCTGATGCCACTACAATTTGTGTCTTTTTTTTGTGTTTTTTTTTGCAGGTGCACCTAACGGTGTCATAATAGAGATGATGACGTTGTAATTGTGACACCCATTTGGTTATAAACAAAAAAGAAAGAAAAAGAAAGTGTCATTTGTAATTTTTGTGAATTCGAAGAGCTGTAGTGAAGATGGCACTACACTTTTGCATGGTGTGAAGAGGGCATTCAAGTTTGGCATGTGTGAAGAGGCCGGTACTGTGTGAAAAGAGGGCACTGGCACTTCAGGTAGGCATTCAAGCTTTGTCTTCTCATTAACTCAATTAATGGCACAATATGAATGTTAATAGTGGTATTGTTTACATCTTAGCATTTGTAATGCTCGATGACCCACGAGCTTTGAGAGCTAGGGCATCATTTCTATTACCTTCAAGGCATTGTGTGAAGTGTTTGATCTCTCTTTATTTGTTTTGATGTTGATATTCAGTATGTGGTACTCCCTGTTTATGATCATTTCATGAGGAAATGTCTTGATGGTTGGTAGACTATAAGCTAGGACATCATACATTGTTTATGAGTTGACTATTGAATACTAGCATTGTTTACATCTTTTCATTTGGAATACTTGATGACCCGCGAAGTTTGAGAGCTAGGGCATCATTGCTATTACCTTCAAGGCATTGTGTGAAGTGTTTGACTCTCTTTATTTGTCTTACTATTGATATTCACTATGTGGTACTCCTCGTTTATGATCATTTCATGAGGAAATGTCTTGATGGCTCGTGGGCTGCAAGTTAGGGCATCATACATTGTTCATGAGCTCACTATTTAATATTGGCATTGTTTACATCTTTTCATTTGGAATGCTTGATGATTTGCAAACTTTGAGAGATAGGGCATCATTTCTGTTACCTTCAAGGCATTGTGTGAAGTGTTTGATCTCTCTTTATTTGTTTTTTTATTTATATTCACTATGTGTTACTCCCTATTTATGATCGTTTCATGAGGAAATATCTTGATGGCTCATGGGCTGCAAGCTAGGGCATCATACATTGTTGATGAGCTCACTATTTAATATCTGGCTAGGCCATGTAAATGGTACCAAGCCAACTCAATCAACCCAACAAAATGTGTCATGTTTATCTTTGTCAAATACACTCATTCACAATTTTGTTCTTATTCTTCACACAAATATTGCATAAAAGGTAATTGTAAACAATGATTCAAAGAAAAAAGAAACAACTATAATAGATCAGACCCCAAAAGAATACATTCAAGGAGAAATAGTGTCCTAATCAGAGACAAAATGAACTCTTAATGTAAGGAATCATGGGACCAAAGAGGGGAAAGTAAGTCACCAACAAGACTTGGGAAAATATAGCATTTGAAATCATAGAGGATGCTGACAGAACAAGGAGGTTAGCAAGTTAAAAACTCAACATCAAATAAAGCATGGAAAGGCACCAAAGAGCATGAGAACTAGCATCCAAATTAATACCAATAGAAGCATCAATATTCTAGATACTAGGAAGGACAGGTTTAGTTAAAGGATGAAAACTTTTACAAACACTATACATGAAAACCATAGCCCAAACAAAATGATGACCGCATGATTCCTTTACCCACACATGCCAAATTTCATTATTATTTTCATCAAACATGATCTTCTAAAGTTTCCTATGGTGTTTGTAAGTCAACCTAATTTACATTGCTTAGTTGTAGCACTTAGTCATAAATTTGAATTAAAAATACTTCTCACAATGATCTATAAATTATAGATCTCTTTCTATGATGAATAGCTGAAATGAACTCCAAATAGCTTTAGATTGTGACAAGAATAAATTTTGTACCTTGCCCACACAAGATCAGTTGTAAAGATCTTAGCCTTCTTCTCCCCTGAATTCACAATAAGAACAGTTAAAATTCAATTCTCTTAGTTTTTCTTCAAATCTATTCAAAACTCCTATGACTTCATTGTGCATTAGGTATGACATATGAAGGAATGAATTTGAAATAAGAAAGAAAATCTTTCTATTTAAAAACTAGCATAATTAAGCCTCAAACAAAAAAAGTGCAAACATATAAACTTACAAGCTATATACACCACCTTGATCCACTGAAAAGGTCTTAGCCTTCTTCTCCCCTAAAATCAAAATAGGAACAAATAAAATTCAATACTCTTAGTTTTTATTCAAATCTATTCGAAACTCCTATCAACTCATTGTCCAATAGTTAAACTAACCTATGACTTCAAAGGAGGAATTATGAAATATAGTTTTAGGTACCTATCTCTTCTATAATGATGGAGGAGTCAAAGGTAATGATCAATGAGGTTTTTGCTATTAGATCATACATTAATACACTTACTATTTTGAATTTGAGCTCGGACATTATATATTGTTTTATACACTATTTATTTCATTGAGACCATGAGCTTAGCATTTGTAATGTATTTCCTGTTATTGACTTAATATTGCCATGTTGTTGAGGTTGTAGATTTCCTTTTACTAATCTTGTATAAACAACATATATACCATGGTGACTCATAGCCCATGAGGTGTTTCTTGATAACACATTTGGCATCATACTTTTTTCTCCATTTTTCTCTTGATTTACTCACTGCATGCATATGTCTCCTAAGTGCACATGTTCTGTAGCATAGTTCATTTTAGAAGTGTATGGATTGACTATACACATGCATAATTATAGATGAGGATTAGTAATAGGGTGCCAGGCATTGCTTAGATCCTTTGGATCTAACCCCATCTTTTCCTTCCTTGCAGGTTTTGGATCATACAAGAGCATACTGGATTAAACCCTGGGTCAACACTTTATTACTTCAGGAAATGTTTGGTACCTTCATTATTTATGTTCATCCAATTATGTATGTTTGCATTCATTCATATTTTTCTAAAATTTGGCTATTAGTGACCCTATAGGACCATTCTTGATGTTTTTGGGTCATTTGATGAAAAGATGTAAATAGGGACATCGGTAATAAAATAGGGATATCTTAATCTTTATGAGCTCAAATTCAAAATATTAAGTGTATTATTTTATTACTGATGTCCCTATTTGATCTAATAGCATCAATATAATAAATAGAGCACCAGCCAATCAAATAGGGACATGAGGTGCTCAAACAATGAGCTCATAAAACAATATATTTAGTTTTAATAAAATATTATAAAACAACATATATTGTGTGAAGTGTTTGATCTCTCTTTATTTGTTTTGTTGTTGATATTCACTAGCTATGTGGTACTCCCCATTTATGATCATTTCATGAGTAAATGTCTTGATGGCTCACAGGCTGCAAGCTAGGGCATCATACATTGTTCATGAGCTCACTGTTTAATACTGACATTGTTTACATCTTTTCATTTGGAATTCTCGATGACTAGCGAGCTTTGAGAGCTAGGGTATCATTTCTATTACCTTCAAGGCATAGTGTGAAGTGTTTGATCTCTCTTTATTTGTTTTGTTGTTGATATTCACTATGTGGTACTCCCCGTTTATGATCATTTGATGAGGAAATATCTTGATGGCTCATGGGCTACAAGCTAGGGCATCATGCATTGTTTATGAGCTCATTGTTTGAGCACCTCATGTTCCTATTTGATTGGTTGGTGCTCAACTAGTGAGCTCATAAACAATGCGTGATGCCCTAGCTTGCATCGGCTCTAAAGATAATCAGAAGCTAATGGAAACCCTAAGGAAGATCTAAACTTGAGCTTGCAAGCCTCCAAACAATCTCCTTGTCTCCAAGTGTGCAAACCACTAGCTCTGCAACTACAAACTATCAGATAACAATATGATGTGCAAGATCGTGAAAGATCTTTTCCACAACTTTGCCAACTCTAGCTTTCAAAACCTTAGATCTAATTCACTAAGTCTTGAAAGTCATGAACCTCTATGATCTCCTCATGCTCCTAAACATCTACCCCAAACATCCTATAAATACTAATCATTAGCCACAAGTTAGATAGATGAAACCATTAACTCCCACCAACAATTATTAAATGCAATACAAGTCAACATCAAAATAGCCTTACAAACATTTAATCTAACATGTTGGCCTATAACAACAGCTACCAACAATAAATGCACCAAGTCAGCCCAAAAAATTACACAGAACTTGAGTCAGTAAACTAGAATATCGAGAAATAGTGAAATGACTGAGCATGCTAGGTATCACCGAGCACCAGTGTTGACCGAGCACCACAGGCATCACTAAGTAATAGTGTCACTGAGCACAAGAGGTTATTGAGTTCCTTTAGCGACCGAGCTTCCTTCAATGACCGAGGTCATCAGTCAAGGCTACAACTAAGTAACATTGGCAAAACAACACACCTCCCATGCAGATTCACCGAGTACCCTGGAATGCCCCTGCATCAGACACCCCAAGTTTGAAAAGATGTTCATATGTGAGAAGAACATCTTCTGGGATTCAAAACATAAACCCTGAACTGGTTCTTCACATACAAGTCCTCCACCTTTGCAGCTTGCATACTCTTCCACTTCATCTTTCTCTATCTCTTCAAGTCTTTTCTGGACAACACACAGGTCGGTTCTCCATATTGATCATTCATTTTCTTTGGATCCACAACCTCAACTTGACTACCAATACTCAGGCTTCTCCTACCGAGTGTTGCATCCAGAAAAGGCATTAGGGAAAACTCCTTCTCAACAATAAACACATTCCTTACACAGTCATGCATATCTCTGTAATCATATTTCCAAGGTCTATCAAGCAATATATCACAACTATTCATCTTCATAATGTCACATAACACAAGATCCTTATACTGGCCAATCTGAAAATCAATAAAGCATTTTTCTCTTACTTCAAGAGCATGAACGTCTTGTAACCAACCAATCCTATAAGGACAAGGATGCTTCATTCTATTCAACCCAAGCTTTTGAACCATGTCCTCAACAATAAGGTTATTAGTACTACCACTATCAACAATAACATCACATAGTTTATCTCTCGACTTGCATCAGGTCCTAAACAAGTTACTCCTCTAACAAGGTTCCTCCTTTGTACCGAGCAATGTTCGCTGAAGGAGCAAGTTCTCAGATTCAGGTTCATTCTCATTCACCACAACAGTTCGTCGGTCACCAAGCTTCTTCTATGTACATTCAAAAGAACGGTGTCCTTCCTCTCCACAGTTATAGAAAGTACCCTTAAAGATAACTCTACCTATCTTCTTGTTTGGTTCCATAGGTTTTTTTCATCTTCTGCATTAGTCAGTTTATCCTTCACCGAGTGATCAATCTTTTCCTTCCCTCGGGGATTACTATGTTTTTTCCTCTTCAACTTATCTTCTGCCTTCAGAGCATATTGATAAGAATCTTCAACTGAATCAATCTTCAACATATCAATCTCATCTTGAATATTGAATCTCAGACCATTCACATACCGAGCTACCTTTCCCTTACCAAGCTCTCAGTTTCTAGACCGAATAGTAAGTTTGTAGAACTCCTCAATATAATCTTCAACAAAAAAATCATTTTGTTTTAGATTCTAAAACTTCTTAAATAATTCAAGAACATAGTCAGAAGGTATGAACTTAGCTTTCAACTTAGTCACCATCAACCTCCACCGATTGATCTTCATTTCACCTTCATCTTCTCTATCTCTTTGTAGTTCTTTCCACCAAAGAGAAACATGCCCTTTCAACTTTTTCTATGCTAATCTCACTCGAAGAGGATCTTCAATTTCTTCTAGCTCAAAGAAATCTTCAAGTTCACCAATCTAATCAATCAAGTTCTTGAGCTTCAAAGTACCAGAGAAAGTAGAAACTTCCATTCGGTAACTGCTACTTAATCGAGCTCTAGATCTAGGCAATCGAGTAGTTCTATCTTCACCAGATCTATCCCTTTGATCATCACCACTAGATCCAGCAAGTTCAAAGCCTTCAACAGCTTCCTCATAATCATCTTCAGTACCAACATTCTGAGGTATACCAGTAACAACTCTCTTGACCTCGACGACCATGTCATTCTTCATCAACTCCATCTTAGATCTGAAATTTGATTTCACCTTCTCTGTGATCTGAGATTCCACAGTATCAAAAAGATCAGAAATAACTCTAGGGTCTAATCTTCTTGGAGGAATCCTTAAAGATATGCAAAAACCCTCTGCAACAAACCCTCACCAACCACCTTGTGGCAATCTCCAAGTTGTATGCAAGTCAGATCTCAACCTGCCACCTTGAACAAACAACTAGGGCAAGATCCACAAGTTTAGTGCTCCATATCTACAATCTAGATCATATGATCTCTTCACAAAAAAGATCAATTTCACAAGATCAACCTTGCTAGGTCAACCTTCACTCCACAAGATCAACTCTCAACTATGATACCACCTGATGTAGTCAAGGATGGTGGATCCAATTAATGATAGTCCAAACCTTGCAGCTTCAGAACAACATAGTGGAATGATCAACAACACAACAAAAAAATAATTATTTAACTCTGATTCTCATTAACATGCCCGGTTATAAGGCCTTCCGGGTTAGGGCCAATTACAATCAAAAACAATTCTGCAAGATCCAAACAGATCCAATACAACCTTAGCTAGTTCAGCTCTGAAGACAATTAGAAGCTGATGGAAACCCTAAGGTAGATCTAAAATTGAGCTCGCAAGCCTCCAAGAAAGCTCCTTGTCTCCATGTGTGAAAACCACTAGCTTTGCAACTACAAACTATCAAATAACAATCTGATCTACAAGATCATGCAAGATCTTTTGCACAACTTTGCCAACTCTAGCTTTCAGAACCTCAAATCTAATTCACTAAGTCTTCCAAGTCATGAACTTATACGATCTTCTCATGCTCCTAAACATCTACCCCAAACATCCTATTAATACTAATCATCAGCCACAAGTCGGCTATATGAAACCATTAACTCCCACCAACAATTATTAAATACAATACAAGTCAGCATCAAAATAGCCTTACAAACATTTAATCTAACATGTCGGCCTGTAACAATAGCTACCAACAATAAATGCACTAAGTTGGCCCAATAAATCACACAGAACTCCAGTTAGTAAACCAGAACTACTGAGCAATAGTGAAATAACTGAGCATGCTAGGCATCCTCGAGCACGAGTGTCGACTGAGGACTACAGGCATCACCGAGTAATAGTTTCACCTAGTGCTAGAGGTTACCGAGTTCCTTCAGTGACCAAGATTCCTTCAATGACTGAGGCCGTTGGTCAAGGTTGCAATTGAGTAACACCGGCCAAACAACACACCTCCCATGCAGATTCACTGAGTACCCTAGAATGCCCCTACATCATATACTTTATTTTGTTTGTTGATGACTATACTAGATTGATAATAGTTATGTTCTTGATAGATAATCTTAGGCATTCAAACTGTTTAAATGGTATAAGGATAAAATAGAAAAAGAAACCAGAAAAGAATTGAAATGCTTAAGGTTTGATAGAGGAGGTGAGTTTGTTTCTGCACCTAGAACACCACACTAGAATGGAATTGCTGAAAGGAGAAACAGATCTATTTTTTATTGTGCTAGAACATTGATGGTTGAGAAAAATGTTGCACAAATGTAGTGGAGAGAGGCATTTAGCATAGCTGTATATGTCCTGAACCGAGTTCAACTAAAGAAAGACATAAACAAGACACCCTACAAGTTATGGTTTGGATACACACCAAGTGTAAGTTATTTCATATTTTTTGGTAGAAAGTGTTATATTCTGAAAGATGATAGGAATGGAAAATTTGACTCTAAAGGTGATGAAGGAATATTCTTAGGATATTCTACTAAGAGTAAAACTTATAAATCTTTGAACAAAGTTACTAATAAGATGATACAAAGTGCTAATGTAAAATTTGATGAGTTTCCTGATAAGAATGATGCAGAAAGCATTAAGGAACCATAAGACTATGGTAGGTTTACTTATGTTGAAGATCTAGAGTATCTACCAAATCCACATGCTGAGGCTACCAAGCATCAAGAAAATGCTACCGAGAATCAGCAAATGGAAACTGAGAATTAGGAAGAAGCTACTGAGAAAGAAACTATACCTGAATAGAATGATGAGCAGGGGAGAGATCAAGTGCTAGAAATATTTGTTAGAAGACACCATCCTAAGAACCAAATCATTGGAGATAAGCAAGCTGGCATGCTGACCTGAAGTAAGTTAAGAAAAAATACATGCTTAGTTTGTGATTTTGAACCAACGAATGTTAGGGATGCTCTTGAAAATGAGGAATGGATAAATGCTATGAATGAGGAGATTGAACAAATTGAAAAGAATAAGACATGGACCTTAGTTCCAAGACCAAAAGATAAAAATGTTATCAGTATTAAGTGGATTTTCAGGAATAAGTTGAATGAGAATGGATAAGTTACAAGGAATAAGGAAAGACTTGTTTGCAAGGGATAAGCACAAGAAGAAGGTATTGATTATGGTGACACCTTTGCACTTGTTGCTAGATTGGAAGGAGTCTACATATTTATTTCCTACACTGCACATAAGGGATTTAAGGTATATCAAATGGATGTGAAATCATCATTTCTGAATGGAATTCTTGAGGAGGTCTACATAGAACAACTTGAAGGGTTTGTTGATCTAAATTAGAAAGACATGGTATGTAGAATGCAAAAAGCTTTATATGGAATGAAGAAAGCACTAAGGGCATGGTATGAAAGATTGCATGCTTATCTTATAAGTATTGGCTTTGTAAGAACTAGTGAAAATAGTAATATGTACATGAAAGGAGATTCTGATGATAACATTTTGATTGCTAAAATATTTGTTGATGATATAATCTTTGGTGGAGAAGATCAAATTTGTAAATCTTTTGTTGATGACATGAGAAAGGAATTTGAGATGTCTATGTTTGGAGAGATTAAATTCTTTCTAGGTTTCTAGATTATACAACAAAAAGATGGGATTTTCATCACTCAATCAAAATACATTAAAGAAGTATTGACAACTTTTGGCATGGAAGATGCTAAACTTGTGGGAAAAATTATGGTAATTGGCTGCAAATTGACAAAGGATGATGAATCTACCAAGGTAAAGCACACTCTTTATCGATCTATGATTGGTAAACTAATGTATGTTGTACATAGTAGGCCTGATATTGTACATGCAGTGGGGATTGTGACAATATTTTCTGCCAATCCTAAAGATTCACATATGGTTCCTGTAAAGAGAATCTTGAGATACCTAAAGAAAATAGAGGACTATGGATTATGGTACACATTGGAAGGAAAATTTGAACTTAAAGTTACACCGATGTAGATTAGGCTAGATACATAGATGACCAGAAGAGCACAACTGGTGGAGCATTCTTTTTAGGGGAAAGGATTTTGACTTGGATTAGCAAGAAACAAGTATGCATTTCTCAATCCACTACTAAAGCAGAGTATGTTGTTGCTGTTGTAAATTGTTCAAATATAGCTTGGATCAGACAAGTGTTGGAAGGAATGAATGAGGTAATCACTGACCCAGTGATTATATATTGTGACAACACCAGTGCTCTAAATATTTCTAAGAATCATGTGATGCATTCGAAGACAAAGCATATATCTATTAAGTATCACTACTTAAGAGAAAAAGTTGAAGAGAAGTAATTACAACTGGAATTTGTAACATCTAAGGAAAAAGTTGCTGACATCTTTACTAAACCATTACCGAAGGACACATTTGAATATTTGAGAACTAGACTTGGGGTCCGTCCCCTATTTACCGGTCACTGAGGTGATATGGAGGTTGCATCAATCTACACTTATCAAAAGATTATTCATGTTGATGCACATAGCTCACACTTTGGATTTTGTCTAAGGTTGTGAAAGATTGTAGAAGATGGAACATAAAATTTGTTTATCTGTACATTGAAGGTACATGGTATGAACCGAACAATAGATAAATACTTGGCTGTTGTAGAGTTGTTTGATTGTTTGTTTGTTTGTTTATATTTTCTTTGGCATTGTTGTCAAAGGGAGAGAGAATGAATATGCAAAATTAGTTACTGAGAACACATAGAAAGGGAGAGACTTGAATTCTTGTTGCTGAGAACAAAAAAAAGGGAATTTGAGAATTGAAAAGATCAAATCCACAGGGAGAGTCTGCACTTGTAATGCTTTTATGTTTTGTAGTGAGTAAACATATTAAATTTGAGCTTATCGAGCTACAACATTTTTCTTACATAGTTGTAGAATACATGTTTGGTATGTGCATGGCATATTTGCATATTTCTTGTGTTGCCATCAATGCCAAAGGGAGAGATTGATGTGCTAAAACTGATTGAATATTTGAATGAACTGAAGAAATAGTGATTAGAGATCACTGAGTACTGAAATGATATGTAAGATGATTAAATCAGTCAATATGTTGTCATTGATATCAACTAGTCTTGACAATACTTATCATGTTAAGTTACAAACATCTGAAGATCTGTTGAAGGAAGAAAAGATGAAGAACTGAGATATCTACATGAGAAAAAGATGGATATGACAGATAAGGATACGGTAAACGTTGGGTAACTTATTGATGAGTCTATGGCCTTATATTGTTGACTTGAGAATGTTACATTAATCTATTTTGAAGAAGATATTTGAAATTGAACAAGTCAATGTGGTCGGTAATTGAAGATTTTTGTATACACCGAGCCAGTGCAGTGTATACCGACTAACAGTATTAACCAAGCTAGTTTAACTAGTTATCACCGACACATTTCTATATTGACCAAGTATGGATGAAAACATTAAATGCAAAGAACATCTGACTGAATTTGATGAGCTAGAAATTGTTATGATTTCAAGATTAAGGATAAAGTTTTTTATGAGATCCACAATTGACATAATTCAGAGAAGATCTGAAGGATGGGATTGAAATGTGTTAATGACACATCTTCTCAAGAAGGTTTAAGAGGTAAAATTGACAAAGGAGATTAAGCGACAAAATATAATGGCTGATATGAAAATGGTTTACTTGTCTATATAAGAGATATGAGTTTCATTATTGAAACATGAAGAAAGAAGAAGACTGCAGAGATTTCACGTGAAGACTATTCATGCATGCTTGATCAGACTGGTTATTGAAAGAACCGAATTGTAGAGTTAACCGAGTGTCAGAGAATCATTTACTGAGTGAGAATAAGTTGAAGAATATTGAGGAAGTGAATTTAATTATTGATCAGAGGATTGGTATGGGCTTAGCATAGATATGAATATCTGCAATTGAGTTGTATTTGAATCTGATCATATTGTATCAGTTTAACCATTGATTTAGAAAATCTCTTAACCAAGTGGACTTAACAATCTTATATTCTGCCCTAAATCATTCAGAGAATGTAAATTGTTATCTTGTTGACCTGATAGTGAATGTTAGTCAAAATTTAATTGTTAGTGATAAATCTTCTAACCAGGTCACACCTAACAGTGTGTTTGTAACCTTTAATAGGGTTGGCTCTTCACCGAGCTCACTTCAGAAGAGTGAATTATTTTGGGTTATCGATCCCAAGTGGTTTTTCCCTTAACATGGTTTCCACATAAAATTATCGTGTTATTTGTTATTTGTGATGATTTTTTTGCTATCATACTTTACATACTACATAATTGATTTGGTTGGTAATCACAGTTAGCTATTTATTGGTTATCGGTAAAGTGAATAGACAGATTGATATTTTATGTTATCGAGCTGCATAATTTGTTGGAATTGTTTTATAAGGTACATCTTTATATTTGGGACTATAGGATAACTGATCTAACTAATTCACCCCCCCTCTTAGTTATTCTTATAATTAGTATTAAAATGATTATTATGTTGGATTATGGAGAGGGGAGGATCCATAATCCTTGATTCTTTGTACCTCAAAAACTTTCTCTGATTCAACTCAATGTCAACTCGGTCAAACACACTTCAAAATTAGCTAATAACAATGAAATAACTTTGTCAATCAACAATAGTTCATTTACAGTAAACTTTCAACACATTTAACACCAATATTTAATGTGGAAACCCAATTTGGAACAAACCACACTAGGAATTATCACCCACTAAAGAAATACTCTTCTGAAACTTATGCTTGGTTAAAAGCCAATTTGATTAAAGATTACAATACACATTGTTAAATGTGACCTTGTTAGGGGATTTTCCTGAGATCTATTAGGATCTTCACCATTTAAGGAGTGTCTTGGTAAAAGGTCTTTAAACACTCTTTTAGAATGTTACCTCTTGAAAATATTTACAAATAATATTGTTATGTCCACTCGGTTAAGAGATTTTCAATTACAAATGTTAATAGGAAACAATGAATAAATTGGCCTATAAATCTGTAACTATCTTTTGCATGATTAGATCCCTTGTGCGCTCTTTGTCTTCACTTCAATCCTGCACTTTCTACTGGCTTCAACACTTTAACAAATTCTTCTTTCTAACTTAGAATTCAACCTTTTCCTTCTTCACTACAACAACCAGTGATTCTTCAACCCTTCAATTTTCCACCCTTTTATTCATAAAAATTCATCCATTATATAGACTTTGGTTTTCCTCTTAATCTCATTTATTACATTTTATTTTGATTAATCTCTGCCATCCAATCAACCTCACAAACTTATTGAATGAACTTTGAACTTTGTAAAATATTTTATCATCACCTCAGAACTTGAACTTTCTTGGAACTTGTACCTTCTCTTTTTGTCACTTAGATCTATACCTTTGATCATCACTTTGAATTTTACTAATCGTAGATCTCTCCAACTAATTCTTACTCATCATCATTGTTGATATTGTGGTGACTGGTCATGTAGTGGATGTTGATATTGTGGTGATCACTCATGTTAATGTGTTTTTTTGAGAAAAAGAAAACCAAAATTGTAAAACCCTAAAATGGCCGATTTTAGAGGTTGCCCTAAAATGCATATTATAAGCGGTTGAGATGCATAATGCATTGAAAGGCTAGTGTATTATTGTCCTGGATAATAAGAAAGGTTGGATTGCTATGTAGGTGGATGTAGCCTAGGTTTTGGGTGAACCATGTTAAATCTATGTGTTATCTATGTTCAGATTATTTTCTTCTTTTATTTCTACATATAACTATTTATTCTTGTATTGTTCAGATATGTCAATCCTTAACAATTGGTATCAAAGAAAGGTTTTGTGTTGTAGATTGGGAGGACTTTAAGATTTGAGTGGGAGCAATAGAGGATTCCAAATTCAAGGTTGAAAAATTCAACGGCCAAAATTTTCAGTTATGGAAAATGTAGATGGAGGATTATCTATATCAAAAAGACCCGTGGCGGTCATTAGAAGGAAAGAAAAAGAAATCAGCCACACAGTCAGAGGAAGATTGGGATATTTTTGATAGAAAGGTACTGTGATCTATTCATTTGTGCCTTGTACCATCTATAACATTCAACATATCAAATGCAACAACGACCGTAGCACTGATGTAGACATTGGCTAAGTTATATGAGAAACCCTTAGCTTCGAATAAGGTATTTATTATGAAGCATTTATTTAATATGAAAATGGGCGAGGGATGATCTACAACGAATCATTTAAATGAGTTTAATATAGTTACTAGTCAACTGTAATCGGTAAAAATTTCCTTTGATGAAGAGGTTAGGGCTCTCTTAATTTTATGTTCTTTTCCAGAAAGATGGAATAGCTTGGTTATGGCTGTAAGTAACTCTGCCTCTAGTGGAAATAATTTGAAAGTTCATGATGTTGTTGGTGTTATCCTAAGCAAGAAAATGCGACAAAAAAGCACAGGTGAATTTTCAACCTCATTAGGTTATACTCTAAATGTGGAGAACAAAGGAAGAGAAAGGGAAAGAGGGAAAGGCCCTTCACATGATAAGTCACGAGGGAAGTCAAAGAAAGGACACTCTCAATCTAAAGGAAAGAAAGATTGTTGGTACTATGGAAAGCCTGGTCACCTGAAGAAAGACCGCTGGTCTCAAAAAAATAAACAAGGAGATGGAAATGAAGATGACAGTACAAAATCTAATGTTGGAAGTAATACTTTACAAGATGCTTTAATCTTATGTTTGGATAATGTTAATGATTCCTAGGTAATAGATTATGGGGCTTCATTCCATACTACAACCAATAGAAAATATTTTCAAGATTATGTTCAAGGTGATTTTGGACAGGTATATTTGGGTGATTATGAGCCCTGTCCTATTTTCGGAAAGGGAAAGATAAAGATCAAGTTG
The DNA here is from genome assembly GCA_027943335.1 of Chamaecyparis obtusa. Classification (NCBI taxonomy): domain Eukaryota; kingdom Viridiplantae; phylum Streptophyta; class Pinopsida; order Cupressales; family Cupressaceae; genus Chamaecyparis; species Chamaecyparis obtusa. The sequence goes on along the minus strand of BSBK01005573.1, from coordinate 312,435 downwards.
CCTAACGGAAATGACTAGATGCTATAGGAGGTAAGGCATGTTCCTAATTTAAGAAGAAATTTAATTTAGGCAGGACAACTGGGTAGTGAAGGCTGCATAGTCATGTTCAGAGATAATGTTTGGAAGGTCACTAAAGGTTCATTAGTATTAGCTAAAGGTGCGAAGGGAGGAATCTTATATCTATGTACTGGTAACACTTATTCTCCCTTAGCTGCTACTAATAATGTTAATGGAAGGAAAGCTACAATAGATGTTGTAAGAATATATTAAAAAATGTGGCACCATAGGCTTGGGCACATGAGTGAGAAAGGGATGAAAATCCTTCACTCTAATAATCTATTTCCAAGACTGAAAAATATTGATTTAGAGTTCTGTGAAAATTGTGTTTATGGTAAATAGAAAAGAGTCAGATTTCTGAGAGTTGGTTAAGAAAAGAAGAGTGAGAAGTTAGAGCTAGTGCATTCAAATGTATAGGGACCAGCTCAAGTATCATCTATTGGTGACTCTCATTATTATGTTATTTTTATAGATAATTCAACCAGGAAAACATGGGTATATTTCCTGAAACAAAAATATGATGTTTTTGAAACATTTAAGAAATGGAAAGCTTTGGTTGAGAACACTAGTAAATTTTAGCCTATTTTTCAATGAGGATTAGTCAAATTTTTGATACCAATTGGTCGACCAAATGACCAAAAATATTGTCAAACTTTTTTTCATCGCTTATATGACGGTAAAAATAATCATCAAAATTCCAACATCCATAGTGGTTGAATTATCATCTGAATCATTGTTGAAGCGATTGCTTCAACTTGGATCATACCTTTTATCTATGCGACCAAATCCTGTCGAACTTTTGATGACATGTGGTCGAAATAAATGTCGAATACATAGCATCCTCATTGAAACACCAAAGAGAGTTCATCAAAATTTTGATGATAGTTGGTCAAAATATCGACATACAATTTAATTTTTTTAAAAAATATATAAATGTTTTTTAATTTCACTTTTTTTATTATTTATCTAATAATTATTCATCATATATAATTACAATAATCATAACTTATGTCGATATTAAGTATCAACCAGATATCTTATTGTTGTATCAATTTTGATAACATGAGAATTAATTATGTGATGTTCAAGTGTCGAACTCTTAGAAGTTACATTGTGAAGAAAGTCTCTTACATTTATAAAGAATGGAAAATTGATGTCATGTGTCAAACATAGATCTCTAGTGTGCAGCAATCTGAAGCACCCCACTCTCAATGGAAAAACCTTTGACCATGTTGATAGTGAAGGATGACCGTGAAGATCCTTTGAGATGGATGTGTTGAATGTCACTCGTGCGATTGAGTTGCAGGTGGTCATCTCCAGTAGTTGGAGGATGTCATTTTTAGGTTGTATACTGACTAGGTAGTATAATCACAAGTTCTCAACAATGGAAAAAAACACTGTGATTGTGAATACTATGCTTCAAACGTTATGGAAGTTATTTTATCAAACTATCATTTTTTTTGTGAAGAGGGAATGTTCAATTCATGCATCTAAGCAATATTGTAAATAAAATAGTACTAAAGTACATCGAGTTAAATACATTAAAGATGTTTGTGGCTTCTCCTTTGATAAATTTGCAAATAATAACTCTATCAGATATTTTATCATTGAAACATCGATAATGTTGGAGAGTTCATGAAAGAATTTGATCCAAGCATGCTTACAAAGAAAGAAATGACAAATCACATCTCATGGTACACTAATATGGCTTTTTTGAGCCTCAAAATTAAATAGATATTCTCTCAAAGGTGGAAAGATATAGATTGAACCACTTTCTAATATTGCAAACCACATCTGCACAAATAGTTATGATTAGGCCTACGTAGATAATGGTATCCACACATGCTAAATATATCTATATTTATTTTGTGTGAGCTCATGGAAAGTCAATGACTGAGGTTTGAGAAATATTGGTCATTGGTTGATTGAAGAACAATGGATATTGATGTTGATAGAATTATAACCACTATACAGTTGGATAGGTCTGAACTCATTTTGTTTCCATGGTATTTGGTTTCCTTATTTGTTGAGAAAATCCTTGGTGGAAGCTATGAAATCCTTCATCAGCTACAAAATTTTAGATTAATGCCTGATGAAAGTAGATGTATTTGTGCACCTTGGTGAATCCTCTTTGTCTATGGTGAGGATTTTATGGCTTCTTCTATGGAAGCAAGCATGAACATTACAAATGGGTCTAAATTTATTTGCTTATTGTAGTCACTCTCTTATATGTATTATAAGAGCTATTTGCCTTGATCTTTTCCTTTGTTTCCAGGGATATTCTTGTAGGAAAAGAAGAATGGTGTATTAGGTATGCTACCGAGGCATTGTGAAGGACTCGATCTTATGACAATATATCCAAATTGGTTTTGAATCTAGGATTTTTTTTTCATATGTTGATCATGCTAGATGACATGATTCTGTTGGAGGAAGATATCTTCTATGATTTTGATTGTGTAAGAAGGGTATCCTTTTATAACAAAAGGAAGCAACTAGAGGATCTAATTCATTTGATCTCTGAGGATCTTGATCATATTGGTTCAGAGGGAGTGAACTATGTCGAGTGATTAGGAAAATCTGTAGCAGCCAAAGGACTCTATGATTCGTGAGATAGACCAAAACACTCTACAAGATAGTCTTAGACCGAAACACTCCACCATAGATCACAGAGAAACTCTTAGATACTTAGTTGAAAAAATATGGGACACTTCGGGTGACGAGGCTTTTTGCTGCTTTATTGGCTTCAAAAAAGCCTTTGATTTAATTTGTCCATAGACTGAGACCTTAAATTATTGATCTTCTCTTTGTTTTGAGAAGAGTATAACATTCTCTACTTAACAGGGCCAACTGCATGAAGGTGGAAGCTCATATGGCCCCTCCTAGGAGCCTCCTATGACCCTTTACAACATTTTAAGACCTCTAAGATGTATTCTTAGGGATTGTAAATGATCGTAAAGGGTCATAAGGGGTGCTGGGACACAACAACTGAGAAAATTAATTGTAGGTATCATGGTCACAATATTTTGGAGATAACGTAATTGAGTTGTATACCTAGACGATGGAGAGAAACTCATGCACCCTTGATTCCAAGTTGAATACATCTATTTTCTCATGAATACAAGGTCCTCCAACAGATATATTCAATTTGGAATTGGGGGTGCAGAAGTTGTTGATCTACACCGCTTGGGTACATAACTCAATTACATTGTCTCCAAGAGATTGTGACTATGATGCCTACAATTATGTTTCTCAGCTATTTTGAAATCTACATTTATGTTTCTCAGCTATCATGTTACTTACCTACTCAAGTTAAATGAGTCAATTGCAAACATTTTAATAGATTTTAATTATTAAATAATGAAATTTTCATATACTAGTGTTCTAAGTACCCTCATTACATGATTTATTATTGTAAGCCTCCTTTGACTTATGCATCTAGAAAATGAAACTACAACCTATTGGGATTGAGACAAACCTTATAAAACAACAACTAAGAAGGATCGCTTGCCAACATCTGTTGAATACATCTATTGGAGGACCTTGTATTCATGAGTAAATGTTGGCAAGCGATCCTTCTTAGCTGCTCTTATTTTATAAGGTTTGTCTCAATCTCAATAGGTTGTAGTTTCATTTTCTAGATGTCTAAGTAATGAGGGGGCTTAGAACACTAGTTTATGCAAATTTTATAATAAATTTGTGGACTCTGCATGGTACGAAGCCTCACTCAAGCTTGAAAATGATAGTCAATCCATAGTCAAGGTCAAGGAACAAATGGAATAACCAAGAAAACACTATATGTTAAATCATGTGATTGATAGCAGATTGGGGCTCACCCGAGCCATAAACATGAAGAATTATTCTAAAAAATGATGTAAACCATATATATGCACACTTGAGGCAAAGAGAAGTTATGTCATATCAATATGAAAATATTAGTTACAATATGAAAATACTAAACTAACTAATTCATGAGTTCATCTCTACATATGGTCACAACAAAGATATGCGATTACAATACAGACAAGGCATCATAAAAATATAATTTTGGAATTTTCCCTAAACTGACACATTTTGCACTCAAATCCTTCATCACAGATAAGTGGAGATGGGCGGATAGATGTAGATGAGTTGTCATTGACCCAACTAAAGTATCCACAGCCATTATTTCCCTGTGATACCCAGTCTACATTAGTTCTTATATTATAATGAATAGTATTTACATTAGAAACTTTAAATATATACACATTAGCAACCTTTTTTCTATTTGGGAAGCACCAAAATTGTCATCCAGGGTTTTTCAGTGTCCGTGAAGTCTTCAACACACACTGCCCACCACCACATTGACAAGAGTCATCAAGCCTATATCAATAATGTGCCACACCATCGTTACTACATTCATTATTTTTATATGAAATACACCAAGGAGTACCATCAGAAATATTAACCATTTACAATAATGAAAAGTAAACCTAAATCAAATAGCTCATTTTTTTATCAACATGTGTAGTCTCTGTGTATATGAAAAATAAAAGAAATATGAAGCTAAAATAAAATAGTGAACAAAATAGTATTCCACATAGAGTGAATGAAATATACCATCAAAAGAAGGTGACAAAATCTTGTCATGAAGCACAGACATAGGAAATTAAAAAGGGACAAAAGACAAGAAATAAGAAAAATCATTATGACTATGGAAAAATAATTTATACTATAATAAAAAAAAGAAACACTCTTTGTCAACAATTTTCAAAATCATTAGGACTATAGAAAAATAATTAAGACTATACAAAATCAAATTTTAGAAATGGATGGTTCTGATGCTTTGCCATTACAACAATTGAGCATTCATCATTTGGTATTGTGTATTCCATTTAAGTATGTCAACAATGTTCAAAATCCTATCACCAAGCACATACAAGAAATAAGAAAAATCATTAGGACTATAGAAAAATCAAGTTCTAGAAATGGATGGTTCTGATATTGCTTTTCCATTACGACAATTGAGCATTCATCATTTGGTACTTCTTGGTGTATTCCATTTAAGTTTTTCAGTTGCCATGTTTATGTGCATGTTCTTTATGTGTTTGGCTTCTCTCCCTCACAAGGGATACGTCGATAGGTAATTGATTTGAAAGCATAATGATTTGACAGTCTTTTTTCATGATAGGTGTAATCATCCTGCCAACCTTAATTAGAAACATTTGTGATATATGTCAAGTACTTATAATCAGTATTCCCAACAAACAGAGACTTAGTAGTAAAAGCATGTCCTTTGGTTTACTAGTTTACTTATAATCACTATGTCCTTAACTACTAGTTTACTTATAATCAGTATGCCCTTGATCATTTTTCCAGTTGTTCTATCCATTACTAAGATCCAGTAATCTAAATTTGTACCTCTACGAGCCTTTTCAATAAATATATTTTGTGCAGATTAAAACTTCCCTATCTTTTATGTTTTAATGGAATCCTTATACTGTTTGCAGCCTCTGGCTCGAATTGATGGATATCCACACTCTGATCTACGGCTCCCAAATTGGCGTAGGTAGATTGGACACTGGAAAAGGTTCTCGAATCTGTATATATACACACATATGTATATATACACACATGTGTATATATACATACATACATGTGTGTGTATACACACACACACACACATATACATATATATATACACACACACACATATAGGTGTGTATACACACACATGTGTGTATATACATATACACACATATACACACATGTGTATGTATATACACATATATACACACACACATTTGTGTGTATATACACATGTGTGTGTGTGTATACACATATGTATATATGCACATATATATACACACATGTATATATATACATCCTTATATATATATATATATAAATACACACATGTGTGTATATACATATACACACATTTGTGTATATATGCACACTATGTATATATAAACATATGTATATACACACATGTGTATATATAGACATGTATATATATACATCCTTATAGAAATATAATATACATCCTTATAGTCACGGATCCCACGAAATATTAAATTTTTAGAAATTGGAATTTCCAATTCCACCTATTTGAGTGGAAGATGAAATGCCCATTTTGGGGGCAAAATTGGAATTTTGAAATTCCAATTCCAATTTTTTGGATGGACACAAATGTGGAATTGAAGGTCACATAGTAAGATTTGAAATGTTTTGAGATTCACCTAATGTGACTGTACCCACAAAACAATGACATATACTGACTTGTACAGTTTTCTTTCTCTGTTTTGTTACTACAGTAGGACTTTAAGAAGAATGGGGGTCATTCCATAAACATAGAGGCCTAATCTTCATGGAGTGACATTGTTTAAATTTTATTACAAATTCCTAACATTGCATATGTAGAATCGAGCAGGGTTAAAGGTGATCACAACATTGAACCATGAGAAAATACATTGAAAATGAATGCCAAAGTATATCAGTGGCTAATCTATCCAAACAAGGGGTGATTTTTATGTTTGGAAATGTTCTAACATGTTGAATAGATGGTGAATCAGTCACCAATTTGATGCAGAAGTGCATGGAGATAAGACACTAAGAAAGCCCTAAAAATAAGGGTTTGGAGACACAAAATTGGGGTTTTTGGTGTTGCAATGGGACTGTGTTTAATTGCTTGGAGATTTGGACATTTTGAATCATTATAAGAGACTATTGAAGGCTTGGGGTCTTAGAAGTATAATAGTGTGATTCCCAAACCCCGAAGAGTTGAACCCATGGATAGTCAGTATATCAAGTGGAGTGTCATCAGTATAGCTTTACGTCTTGAAATGATAAAATGAAAGTCACGTTGACAAAATGAAAGTCACTTAGAGATGATTAATTTCATAAACATTTTTTATTATTCAAAAGAAAAAATTATGTTTCCTTGTGGGACAAGTATAGGACTTCACTAATTCATTCATGTAAGTTGTGAAAACTATTCTCCCTTTAGGTCTCTAAAGCCAAAAAAAAATTCCACGCTCATGAACAATTTAGACAGCCACTTGTGAGGCAAAAAATTGAAACTACAAAAGCTTGGTGAAGGTCTGTCCTAAAATTAGGACCGTGACTTATATGGATTCAATGGTACTTTTCCCTCCTATGACTCAATTTTAATAAAGGTTCCAAGCTAAATAAAATGAATCTCACCAAATTGACCCTAACATGCATGAATTTAATGCTTAAGGTGGATTGACATGGTATGGAATGAATTGGATTGTGACTATAATTCAACTTTAAGACAAGACAATCACTACCTTGAGACTTAATGGCCTATATAAATGAAATTTCCATTACTGTGATTTGGTTCCAAGGGACCTTGATCAACTTAAAGATATATGAAAAATACATGTATCCTTGTTTCAATACCTAACAATCATTTTTTAACTGATTTTATGTGCTTGTTGTAGTGACAGAGGTAACCTAGATTAGTCAATTCATTTTGAAAATAAATCTCATAGATAGATCCCAATCATTTTTTTTGTTACACGAAGTCTTCCACTCCACCATGAGAATACATCAATTGTAAGAATGGAGAACTACTACTCAACAAAGGATTGTCCTAACTTGGACTGACTGATATTGTGACTAGGAATGATAGTAGACTAAGATAGTGTTATTTGGGATTGCCAAAACAAAAATAAGCATGTCCAATCCAAAGGAAAAATACCCCTATTACTTATAAAAATTAAAGACTTCAAATTCTCTATTAACTCCCACAAAAAACATGAGAGGAAAGACCATGTTCATAACAACTAATATCTTTTGTTTGTGTGAAAATTACTATTTCTTAAATGGTTCTCTTTTGTATCATATTCACAAGTAGATTCTTATGTTCAATTAGGATACTTTAGAAAAAATTTCTATGATACTTTTTTCTTTATGTCTCATTTAATATGATGATGGCACTTATTGATACAAGGACTAGGGTAAGTGTGAGAGATTAGGGAAATTTATCCTTCAAAACCTTCTCAAAGGTCTCTAGGACAAAAACCTACTAGAACCTAGACCCCACACCTTCAAAGTCCACTTAATAACATGTCCTAACTACCATTCCCAACCCTGAATACAAGATTCAACAATTACTCCAAGATAGATGATGCATTGTCTCATAATGAATTACTAGGATAGGTACCAATCTTGGTCCAATAATGAAGGATGACAAGTCTGTCTTATGGGGGGTTGAAGCTTAAAGTGGGAACCCAAATACGATCTACATCCAATCTTGGTCCAAAGTGGTCACAACAAGAAGCTTAAAGTGGGAACCCACTATCCTGTAGCGATTGACAGTATTGATGAATGAAGCTTCCTCCATCAGTAACCACACTTGGCTGCCCTACCACAAGATTAACCTTTTAAGGATGTCTTTGTAGCTTATATCACACAACCATCTAACTATTGGTTTCTTCTTTAGAATTCAATCTTCTCAAGTCCACCAAATAAGGATTGTTGAATCTTCTTAATTCTAACTTATTTCTAAGGGTCAGGTCAAACCAGATATCTCTAAGTATGTCTTCCAATCTTAGAACACCGGTTTCAAACACCCACAACATAAGTTTGCCAATTCAGGCCCTGAATTCCAATTAGACCTGTTGCTGTCTACACCCTCAAATAGGCAGCAAAAGATGGAATCTAAACAGACATAATAGATTTCTACTCCCTATTCTATTCCCCTATAGACTACCCTTAGCTTGTTCCAATCTACACTCCTGCACTCTCAACCCGACACCAGACTCTCTAGGAGAAGTGGCCAGTTTAGACTAGGGCTCAATGTCAAAGGTCAGAAATGGGTTCATGCTACCACTTGAAATAATAAATCAAAAAAAGAAAGTGCATCATGACCATAAAGATCTTGAAAAGGAGGCATACTAATCTAGACATTATCCACATGACCCAACATGTCTTCTCATGGAATTTGATCATCGCAACTTACAGAAGACATGGTTATCCTCGAGAAGCACTGAAACTTTTTCAACAAATTCAGTGAACAGGGGTTCAACTGGATCACTTCACATTTACCACCATACTTCCAACCTATGCCAAGATGAGGGTCGTAGAAGAGGGTATGTAAATCCTCCAAAGTATAATAGATAGAGGGTTTCTTTCAGATGTTGTAGTTGTAAATGCTCTCATGGATATGTATGCAAAATGTGGAAGGATGTAGAAAGCATGTGAACTATTTGACAAAATGCCTGAACAAGTTATGGTTTCATGGAATACAATGATATCAAGATATGCATGAAATGGTGCTCTTGATGAAGCTTTACAATTTTTTAAAAGAATGCCTCAACCTAATGTGATTTCATGGACATCAATGATTGTTGGATATGCACAAAATGGGATTGTTGAGAAAGCCTTGGAGGCTTTTAATTAAATGCAATTAGTAGGTGTTAAACAAAAATCCACAAAATTTGTCAGCATCATCCCAGCATGTGCTAAATTGGGAGTTGTCAAACCGGGTATGGAAATCCATCGATGCATAATGGAAAGTGGATTTTCATCAAGCGTTGTGATTGCGAGTGCCTTGATGGATATGTATGAAAAATGTGGAAGCATTTAGAAGGCTCAAAAACTATTTCACAAAATGCCTCAACAAGATGTCGTCTCATGGACTTCAATGATCACCGGATTTACAGAAAATAGGTTCTATGAACAAGCCCTAGAGACTTTTAAGAAAATGTGATTAGTAGGTGTAAGGCCAAATTCGACAACCTTTATCAACATCCTCCCACCCTATGCCCAAATGGGAGCTTTGGAACAAGGTATAGGAATCCATCAAACCATCATAGAAGGTGGATATTCGACAAAATTTATAATTGTGAATGCCCTAATAGAGATGTATGCTAAATACATATTAAGTAATTAGCCTAGGGAATCAATCCTCCGTGTGCGGATGAATAGTTACAGGCTTGGGGTTTTGAATTCTTAGTATACATGAAAGGAATTGGCATTTCCCAAGGCGACGTTCACATCCATTGGTGGGAAAGTAGGATACCCTACATTTTATGAAACCAGTGTTCAAAGCCATGATTTTAAACTGTGATTACTAAAATCTAGTTTATTGGGCCGGGAACCTTTAAAAGAATTCAAAACACTCCTATTCTATTGTTGTTTCAATCTTCATTCAACACATCACAAATAGTGAGATCTCAAAGACCATACCAATTCGCACAATGACTAAAGATGGAAGTCCTTCACATGCTGCAGTCTTCCTTCACACGCTGCAACCCTTGATCTAATTTGCCCGTAAAAATGAAATGAGAAATGAAACTTTTTTTAAAAAAGTTATGCCTGTGTTTGTCGATATTTCAACCTACATGGTATTGGTCAAAATTTTAACCAATACGAGCATGAATTAAAAAAATAAAATGTTTTCCTTCTATAATCCTACCAACCTAAACCTTTTTAATTGATGGTCAAAAATTTTGGTAGAAATATATGGTCAAATGTACTAGTGGAATGAGATAGGAAAGAAGTTGAAGTGCCTCAAATCCAATAACAGAGGTGAGTATTGCAACACAACCTTTGAAGATTACTGTTCTATCAATGGAATTCAAAGGCAGAAGACAGTTCCAAGAACCCCACAAGAAAATGGTGTGTCAAAAAGAATGAATAGGACAATCATGGAATGTGCAAGGAGCATGAGATTTCATTTTGGACTGGCCCTTCATTTCTAGGTAGATGTTGTAAACACTTCTATCTACTTGATAAACAAAGGACCTTCAACCCCTTTGTATGGTGGTATTCTAGAGGAAGCATGGACTAGTAAGAAGGTAAATTATTCATTTCTAAAAACCTTTGGTTGTGAAGCTTTTGTCCATGTTGATAAAGAAAATGGAACCAAGCTTGATGCTAAGTCTCTAAAATGTACCTTCATTGGATATGGAGTAGATGACTATGGTTATTGATTATGGGATTTTGAAAATTATAAAATCATTAGAAGTAGAGATGTTATATTCAATGAGAAGGTCATGTATAAAGAACAGTTGTAGGAAAAGAAGCATGAAAAGGTCACACAAGAATATGTGGTGTTGGATAAGATTCCTAAAAATGAAATGCCACTAGTACCTGATGCTTAGCAACAACGGGTTATCCCAAAAACTCTTGTAAGTGTTAGATGTTCTACAAGGTCAAGTAGACCTCCTAAAAGTTTTTCTCCTTCTTTGTATTCTATTTTATTGGTTGATTCTGGTGAACTAGAAGAATAAGAAGAAGCAATTAAGGTGGATGCCAAACAACAGTGGAAGCTAGGCATGAAAGAGGAGATGGAATCCTTGTTGAAAAATAAGGCTTGGGACTTAGTCCCTTTACCTGAAGGAAAAAGAGCCTTGCCAAACAAATGGGTTTATAGCCTGAAGGAGGAAGATGGAGGAAAGAAAAGGTATAAGGCCAAACTTGTGGTAAAAGGTTTTGCACAGAAAAAGGGTATAGATTTTGATGAAATATTCTCCCCTTTTGTTAAAATGACTTCAATTAGAACTGTACTAAGTCTTGTGGCTATAGATGACATGCATCTTGAACAACTAGATGTCAAAACAACTTTCCTGCATGGAGATTTGGAGGTGGAAATTTATATGGAGCAACCAGAGGGATATGAAGTCAAGGGTAAGGATAATTTGGTGTGCAGGTTAAGGAAGAGTCTGTATGGCCTAAAGAAGGCACCCCGATAATGGTATTTAAAATTTGATAGTTTCATGGCTGAACAAGGTTACCATAGATGTCATTCTGATCATTGTGTATATTTTAAGAGATTAGATAATGGGAGTTACATTATCTTGTTACTCTATGTTGATGACATGCTTTTTGTTGGGTCTAATATGAAACATATAAATAAGCTTAAACATAAATTAGAAAGGTCATTTTCTATGAAGGATTTGGGTGCTACTAAGCAAATCCTTGGTATGAGGATTACACGGGACAGGAAAAATAGAACCTTGAATTTGTCCCAAAGTGAGTATATAAAGAAGATGTTGAAAAGATTTAATATGAAGGATGCAAAAGCAGTTAGTACAAATTTGGAAAGTCATTTCAAATTGACTAAGGAAATGTGCCCAAAGGCATGGGAAGCGGTAGATAAAATGTCTAACATCCTGTATTCATCAGCTATTGATAGTTTTCTATATGCAATGGTATGCACATGGCTAGATATTGCTCATGCAATGGGAGTTGTCAGCAAGTATATGAGAAATCTGAGTATGGAACATTGGAATGCTGTCAAATGGATACCTCGATATTTCAGAGGTACTACTACAAAGGCATTGTGTTTCACAGGATCCAGTTCTTCTCTGAGCAAATTTGTTGACTCTGATTTGGCAGGGGATATTGATACAAGGAGGAGTTTGATAGGGTGTGTTTTCACTATAGAGGGTACTGTAGTCAGTTGGATTTCTAGATTGCAGAAGGTTACTGCACTTTCAACCACTGAAGCTGAGTATGTAGCTTCTACAAAAGCTAGCAAGGAGATGATTTGGTTACAATGTTTTATGGAGGAATTGGGTCAGAAGTAGGAATATCACCCATTGTACAGTGATAGCTAGAGTGCCATTCATCTTGCAAAGAATTATGCTTTTCATTCAAGGAAAAAGCACATACAACTCAGGTACCATTTTATAAGGTTTGTTTTGGAGGATGACCAATTATGGCTTGAGAAGATTCACACAAGTGAAAATCCTACAGACATGTTCACAAAGGCAGTCCCCAATGAGAAGCCAGCTTCTTGCTCAGCTTCTATTGGGCTTCTTGACTGATGATCATGGAGCTAATACACAACAAGGTCTTTTATCCAGTGGGAGTTTCAGGTATTGCATTGTTGCCTAGATTTAGTCTCCAAGTGAGATATTTTTGGCGTGAAGCCTGATCAGTCTCCAACTAGGAGATTGTTGATATTATGGCGACTGATCATGTAGTGGATGTTGATATTGTGGTGATTTAAGAGGTTACCCTAAAATGCATGTCATAAGCAGTTGAGATTCATAATGCATTGTAAGGTTGGTGTACTATTGTGCTAGATAATAAGAAAGGTTGGATGGATATATAGGTGGACGTAACCTAGGTTTTGGGTGAACCATGCTAAATTTATGTGTTATTTGTGTTCAGATTGTTTTCTTCTTTTGGTTCTACATATAACTATTTATTCTTGTATTGTGCAGATTTGTCAATCCCTAACAATCATAATCTCTCAGCTCATCATAGCTGAACATTAAATGTTGATCTAATCCTTCTATTTAATTTATGTTTCTTTCTTGGTGACTAACTCATTTTTTTAACTGAATTTCAGTTGACTTCACTTGGTGACTAAAACCTTCTACTAGATGTCTTGTGTTCCTTTCTCTTTACCGAAACTTATTTTACTTTTACTGAATGATTTTTTCCTTCTTGGTAACCAAATTATTTTTCTTACCGACTTGGCTAATCTTCTTTACCAATTTAGTATAATCAAATGTTTAGTAGAAAATAATTATATCAACATAACCTTAACATTGTCTGATCTGTATCATTTACCCAATTAAGTTTTCCAAATTCTTAACATTTCATTTCTTCTTCTTCTTCTTCTTAACTCTCTTCAACCTATATCATACTTTGAATGATAAGGAAAATCAATATAAATCAAAAATCAATTTCTTGACATCAATTATAGGATAATAAATAATCTAATCATTCTACAATCTTTTATACTTGTGATCTTAATCGGTCTTCAACATCAACACAATAAGTGATAGTGCCAATCTCCCTCTTTGACATTGATGGCAATACTCACTGTCAATTGATGATGGTAACAGTTATTGAATTTTATTTTTCCTTTACTCCCTCTTGTTAGATAACTAAGAGGTGGGGGTGAATCAGTTAAATCAGTTATTGTATAGTCCCAAAATTTCAAATGTACTTTTTCAAAAAAATTCAACAAATCAAACAACTTCGTAAGATAAGATAACTATCTTTCTATGCATTAACCGAATACCAATAATTTCCAAAACTGTCTTTACCGATTAATCAAATATGCAATATGTAAAGTATGATAGCAAAACAATCATAACAAATAACACATAACACAAAGATTTAACATGGAAACCCTACTAAGGGAAAAACCCACTTGGGACCGGTAACCCAAAATATTTCACTCTTCTAAAGTGAGCTCGGTAAGGAGACAACCCTATTAAAGGTTACAATGCACACTGTAAGGTGTGACCTAGTTAGAGGATTTATCACTAACAGATACCTCTTGACTAGGATTCACTATGGGGTCAATAAAAAAACATTTAAAATGCCCTAAATGTTGTATGGAAATACAAAAGACTCTTAAGTCCACTCGGTTAAGAGATTTTACGGTAACAATGGTTAAACTAATACACTACTGATATAATTCAAATATAACTCAATTTTTAGGTATTTAGATCTATGCTAAGCTCATAAATAACTATTATGATCAATAATCAATTCACTCTATTATATCCTCCAACTTACTTCACTCGGTGTATATATCTCTAACACTCAGTTATGCCTACAATTCAACTCATTTTTCTCTGTAACCAGGTTGATTAGGTATGCATGAAAAATGTCTTCACGCAAAATCTTTTGCAGTCTCTATTCATCTAACATAATTCAACAATGAATTTCATGTCTCTGAAAAAGATGTGTAAACCATTTTCATATCAGCCATTATATTTTGCCTCTTAATCTCCATCATCCATTTTTTTGCTTCAAGCTTCCTCAAACAATGTGTCAATAACATGTTTCATTCTCTTCCCTTTGATCATCTCTGAATGAAACTGTAAATTGATGAGCTATCAATAACAAAATGAAATATGCCATACCATACCAAACATTTGTTCTACCATTATATGGATAAATGTTGTAGCTTGGTAAGCTCTCCCTAGCTTGATATTTAATATGTTTAATCACTACAACAACATTTCATTCAGACTCTCCCTACAGATTTGATCTTCTTCAGTTCTCTGACTCTTTTTCTCCATGTAGTGGATAGATGTTTCTTTGAAATCTCTCTCCCTAATATTTCATAGAAATTTCTCTCCCTTTGACAATAATGCCAAAAGAAAATAAAAAACTCTTCAGCAGCCAAGTAGTTCTATGTTGTTTAGTCTAGATTAAGTACAAGTACCTTCATTTATTGATATACAATTATTTGTTCCAGCATCTACAGTCTTTCACAACCTTAGGAATCCTAAAGTGTGAGCTACATGCATTAATATGAATGATTTTATGATAAAGTATATGTTGATGCAACCTCCTGATCATCTTAGTGACCAATAGATAGGGGATGGACCCCTAGTCTAGTCCTCAAGTACTCAAAAGTGTCCTTTGGTAAGGGCTTGGTAAAAATATCAGCCAGTTGTTCTTTAGACTTCACAAACTCTAGTTTCACTTTCTTTTCTTGTACTTGTTCCCTCAAATAGTGATACTTAATAGATATGTACTTTGTTTTTTAATGCAACACTAAATTTTTAGAAATTTTTTTAGCACTTGTGTTGTCACAATAAATAATCATTGGATCAATGATCACCTCATTCATTTCTTCCAACAATTGTTTTATCGATGAAATATTTAAACAATTAGTAGCAGAAACAACATACTCTACTTCAACAGTAGACTAAGAAATACATGCTTGTTTATTAATTATCCATGTTACAAGTCTTTCTCCCAAAAAGAATGCTCCATTGGTTTTACTCTTCAGGTCATCAATGTTTCTAGCCCAATCTACATCAGTGTAAACTCGTAGTTCAAAATTGCCTTCTTTTTGTACCGTAAACCATAATCTTCAATTTTCTTCAAATATCTTAGAATCCTTTTAACAACAGTCATATGTGATTCCCTAGTATTAGTAGAAAATCTTGCTACATGCCCAACTACATGTGCTATATCAGGCCTACTGTGTACCACATACACCAGTTTTCCAATCATTGATATATACAGTGTCTGATTTACCTCGGTTGATTCATCAACTTTTGTCAACTTACATCCTATGACCATCGGTGTACCTACTAGTTCTGAATCTTCATGCCAAAAGTATTCAATACTTCCTTGATGTATTTTGATTGTGTAATGAAAATCCCATCATTTTGTTGTATAATCTACAAACCTATAGAAAATTTAATCTCTCCAAACATTGACATTTAAAATTCTTTTCTCATTTCATCAGCAAAATATTTGTAAATATTATCATGTCATCTGTATATTATATCATCAAAAAAAATTTCAGCAATCAAAATATTGTCATCATATTCTCCTTTCATGTACAAATTTCTATTGTCACTTGTCGTCACAAAGCCAATACAAATAAGATAAGCATGTAATCTTTCATACCATGCTCTTAGTGCTTGTTTTAGTCCATACAATGCTTTGTGCAATCTACATACCATGTTCTTCTTATTTGAATCAAGAAAACCTTCAGGTTGTTCTATGTAAACCTCTTCCTCAAGAACTCCATTTAGAAATGCCGATTTCACATCTATTTGATATACTTTGAATCCTTTATGTACAGCATGTGCAAGCAATATTCTAACTCCTTCAAGTCTTTCTACTGGTGCAGAATTTTCACCATAGTCAATACCTTCTTCTTGTGCATATCCCTTGCATACAAATATTGCTTTGTTTCTAGTTACTTCACCATTCTCATTCAACTTGTTTCTAAAAATTCACTTAGTACCAATTACATTTTTGTCACTCGGTCTCAGTACCAATGTCCATGTTTTGTTTTTCTCTATCTGTTCAATTTATTCATTCATTACTTTAATCTGTTCATCATTTTCAACTGCATCTCTAACATTCTTAGGCTCAAATTCACAAACTAAACATGTGTTCTATCTTAACTTACTTCATGTCATCATGCCAACTTTCTTATCTAATAATCTAGTTCTATGGATGGTGTCTTCTAACACATCTTGTCAGTACTTGACCTCTTCCTTTCTCATCATTCAGTTCAGGTCTATTTTATTCCTCAATAGCATCTTTCAGGTTCTCAATTTGTATTTGTTGATTCTTAGTAGCATTTTCCTATCACTTGGTAGACTCAGCCTGTGGCTTGGATAGATAGTCTAGATGCTCAATATATGTAAACCTACCATAGTCTTTCAGTTCCTTCCTACTTTCTTTATCATTTTTCTCAGCAAACTCATCAACTTTCACATTAGCACTTTCAATCATTTTTTTAGTAGCCTTGTTCAAACATTTGTATGCTTTTCTCTTAGTAGAATATCCTAGGAATATTCCTTTATCACCTTTAGAATCAAATTTACCATTTCTATGATCTTTCAAAATATAACATCTGATTCCAAAAATTCTAAAATAACTTACATTTGGTGTGTAACCAAACCATAGGTCATAAGGTGTCTTATTTGTATCTTTCTTTAGTTGAACTCAACTCAAGGTGTATACAGTAGTGCTAATAGCCTCTCTCCAGTACATTTGTAAAAAATCTTTCTTGATCATCAATTTTCTAGCATAGTCAACTATGGATTGATTCATTCTTTCTCCAATACCATTCTACTGTGGTGTCCTCGATGTAGAAACATATCTTTTAATTCCATGCTCATTAAAACATTTAGTGAATTCATCAGAAATAAAGTCACCTCCTCTATTAGAACTTAAGCATTTAAAATCTTTCCTGGTTTCCTTTTCAACTTTAGCTTTATACCACTTCAACAATTTGAAAGCTTCAGATTTCTCTTTCAAAAACATAATTGTCATCACCCTAGAGTAGTTGTCAACAAATAAAATAAAATATTTTTCACCATAATAACTCTAAGTTCTCATAGGACCACATAAGTCAGTATGTACCAACTCCAAAATAACTTTTGAACAATAGTCTTTTCTTTTAAAACTAGATTTGGTCATTTTCCCTTTCTAAAATTGATTGCACATGACATGGTCTAGTTTAGTTAGATTTGGTAAACCTTTGACTCTTCTCTTCTTACTGATCTTGACCATGTTATCAAAATTCACATGACATAATCTCTTATTCCACAACCACACATCTTCATTTCTAGCCAATAAATAAGAAGTTTCCGCATTGTCAAGATAAAATATATTACCTTTGGATTGTTCACCAGTACTGACCAACTTTTTGGTTTCATCATAGGTCTTCACCTTTCTACTTTCAAATGCAACTCATTGACTTGAATTATTCAATTGTGCTACACTCAACAGATTATAGTTAAGTCCTTTCACCCAATATGCATTCTCACATCTAATCTTATTATTCAATAAGATAGATCCTTTTCCTTTCACTATTCAAGTAGTGTCATTTCCCATTTTAACAGATCCTCCATTGTAGTGTTCAAGGTATTCAAACTTTTTCTCATCACCAATCATATGATGTGTACAACCACTATCAATAATCCATGTATCATTCTTTTCTACTTTATATATAACTGTTGTTTCTACATACCTTTCTTCTTCTTCTAGATCATATTTCATTGCTACAAATGCCATCTCAACATCTTCATAAGTGTTGGTGTCGGTATCATTATCATCATCTCCAACAAGGTAACAAGCCTTCTTGCCTTTATCTTTGTAGTCTCAACTATTTCTTCTGCCATAGAGTCAGTTTCCTCTATGATCTTGGTTATCTCTTATGACAAACTTTCCATTACCAGATTGATCATTGTCTTTATCTTCATCTCTCCTATTAGGACATCTAGCAGCAATATGGCCAATCTCTTTATAATTAAAACATGCTAAATTTAACTTTCCTTTATACCTTCCTTTACCTTTCTGAAGTCTCCTAGCCATAAGTGTTTCAAGCTCATCAAGCTCATCTTCATTGTCACTGCCACTTTCATTTCTTATGTTATGTTTACTGCTGGACTTACGAATCTTCAAGGATGACATAAATGAAGACTCAACACTTGGTACAATAATGTTATCATAGTTATTCAGCTCAAAAGTAGTCAAATTACCAATTAGACTATCAAGTGTAAGAATGTTGTTCGGTGCAAATCTCATTTCATGAATAGCAGAGATTATAATAGCATAGATAGGAAACAAGGTCCTAAGAATTTTACTCACAATAGTGTCTTCATCAGTAACACCTCCTACTCCTCGGATAGCATTGACCACCTCCTTGATTCAGTTAGAGTAATGTGTGATGTTTTCACCTTCTTTCATCTTCACATCATCAAATCTTCCTATAAGGCTTTCAGCTTTGGCCCTTAGTACATTTACATCTCCTCCATGAACTAATAGAAGTTTGTCCCACATTTCTTTCACTGTAGTGCATCCTTTGATATCTTCAAATTTTGCATCAGATAGAGCAACAACAATCTCTATCATTGTTATATTATGTTCTTGTCTGTCTCTCAGCTAATCAACTGTCAAAGGTCCAATAGTCAGTTGTATGTACCCATTGTCTAAGAGTTGAAGATAAGATTCTCCAATTCTAAATATGTGCAGCCTCATCCTGCTTTGCCATGTCGAGAAGTTATCTTTGTTCAGCTTAGGCACTTCTAACTTTCCCTTTTATATATCTTGTGATCTTTTGCTCAAGTGCTTCAAACTTTACTCTGAGCAACCAATATGCTCTGATACCAATTGTTAGATAACTAAGAGGGGGGTGAATCAGTTAAATTAGTTATCCTACAATCCCAAACTCTTAGATGTACTTTTTCAAACTTTTTCAACAAATCAAACAACTCGGTAAGATAGATACCTATCTTTATGTTCATTTACCGAATACCAGTAATTTCCAAAACTTTCTTTACCAATTAATCAAATATGCAATATGTAAAGTATGATAGAAAAATAATCATAACATATAACACATAACAAAAATATTTAACATGGAAACCCTGCTAAGGGAACAACCACTTGGGACCGGTAACCCAAAATATTTCACTCTTCTAAAGTGAGCTTGGTTAGGAGCCAACCTTGTTAATGGTTACAATGCACATTGTAAGGTGTGACCTGGTTAGAGGATTTATCACTAACAATCAACTGTTGGACAACTTTCACTATGGGGTTAACAAGAAAACATTTAACATTCATTAAATGTCATATAGAAATACAAAAGACTGTTAAGTCCACTTGGTTAAGAGATTTTGCTGTAACAATGGTTAAATTGATACAATAGTGATCTGATTCAAATAAAACTGAATTTAAAAGTATTTAGATCTATGCTAAGCTCATAAATAACTATTTTGATCAATAATCAATTCAATCCATTATATCCTCCAACTTACTAATTTACTCTATGCATATGTCTCTAATGCTCGGTTAAGCCTACAATTTAGCTCAGTTCTATCTGTAACTAGTTTGATCAGGTATGCATGAAAAATGTCTTCACATGAAATCTTATGTAGTGTCTATTCATCCAACATAATTTAACAATGAATTCCATGTCTCTTAAATAGACGTGCAAACTATTTTCATATCAGCCATTAGATTTTGCCTCTTAATCTCCATCATCCATTTTGTCACTTCAAGCTTCCTCGACAAATGTGTCAATAACACATTTCATTCTCTTCCCTTCAATTATATCTGAATTTTGTCAGTCATGGATCTTATAACAAACTTCATCTCTTACCTCAAAATGACAAGCAATTTCCAGCTCATCAATTTCAGTCGGTTGTTATAACATTTAATGTTTTCATCCATACTCGATTAATATTGAATGCGTCGGTGATAACAAACTTGGTTATTACTATCACTCGGTATACACAAGACTTATTCAACATATACAGAAATCTTCAATTACTGACCACATTAACTTATTCAATTATGATCTCTTCTTCATAATAGAATAATATAACATGCTCAAGTCAACAACATAATGCCATAGAATCATCAATAAGTTACCCAATGTATACCTTATCCTTATCTGTCATATCCATCTTTTCCTTATGTAGATATCTCATTTCTTCACAATTTATTCCTTCTACATATGTTCAAATGTTTGTAGCTATCATGATAAGTATAGTCAAAACTAGTTGACATCAATGACAACATATTTACTTATTTAATCATCTTATATATCACTTTAATAGCTCGGTGATATCTAATCATGGTCTCTTTAGTTCATTAAGTTAGTCAATCAATTGTATGTCATCACCTTTGAGCTTTATCTTGTTCTCTATAGTTTTCTTGGTCTCCTTCTATAATAAGTTTCATATTATCCATCTTGTATATTACCCCTCTACAGTTTATCTCTCCCTCTTTGACAACAATGTCAAAGACACATACTCCAAATAACTTTGTTCAGATAGTGAATCATACCTAAAATGTAAAGATTTCTCATTGCATACATAAACATCTTTCACAACTTTAGGCATCACTCAAAGAATGAACACTAGCATGAACTCATAGAATAGATATTCTAATGAGACCCTGAATTGATGCAACATGCATCTTGTCTTAGTGAATATTGGATAGGGTAAGAAACCCTAATTTACCTCTGAGATACTCAAAAGTAAATATATAATCTATCTTCTCCTTTGAATTCACATACTACAATATCACATGCTTGTCTTGAACTTGTTCTCTCAAGTAATGAAACTTGATAAAAATGTACTTTGTCTTTAAACGAATCACTTGATTCTTTGATATATTTATAGCACTAGTATTATCATAGAAAATAGTATCTAGATTAGTAATCTCTTCTTGCATACCTTCAATTAATTGTTTGATCCACACACTGTTTGAAAAATTCATAGTTGCAGCAACATACTCAGCTTCAGTAGTAGACTTTGAAATACAACTCTGTTTCTTGCTTAACCATGTCACTAATATTTTTTCTAAAATGAAAGCTCTTCCCCTTTTACTTTTTCTATCATCAATGTTTCCAGCCCAATCAACATCAGTATACACCATTAGATCAAAATATCCTCCTTTCTTGTATAATAGACTAAAATCTTCAGTCCCTTTCATATATCTAAATATTCTTTAACTACAGACATGTGTGTTTCCTTTGGATTGGTAGAAAGTCTTATAACAATACCAAATAAATGTGCAATATCATGCCTACTATATACAACATACTATAGCTTACAAATCATGGATCCATAGATTCTTTCATTTACTTCATTTGTCTCATCTTCCTTTGACAATTTACAACCAATAGCCATCGGTGTACCAACCGGTTTTGATTCTTCCATGCCAAAAGTCTTTAGGATCTCCTTGATAAACTTTGACTATGTTATGTAGATCCCATCTATGACTTGTTGAATTTGTAATACAATAAATAATTTTATCTCTCCTATCCTAGACATCTCAAATTCCTTTCTCATCTCTTTAGTAAATGATTTATACATTAACTCATTTCCTCCAAATATAATATCATCAACAAAAATTTAAGCAATCAAAATCTTATCACTACTATGACATTTTAGATACAAAATGTTGTTTTCACTTGTCTTTTGAAATCCAATCTTGATTAAATATAAATGCAATCTTTCATACCATGGTTGGGGTGCTTGCGTCAACCCATATAATGCCTTGTGTAGTTTTCATACCATGTCCTTATTAGAATTCTCTATAAACACTTCACGTTGTTCAATGTAAACTTATTCCTTCACGTTGTTCAATGTAAAATTATTCCTTCACATTATTCAATGTAAAATTCTTCTTCAAGAATACCATTCAAAAATAAAGACTTAACATCCATTTGATAAACTATGAATCCTCTATAGGTAGCATATGAAAGTAAAATTGTTACACCTAATCTGGAAATGGGGGAAAATGTATCGCCATAGTCAATACCTTCTTATTGTGCATACCCTTTGCAGACCAATCTTGCTTTGTTTCTCATCATATCTCCATCCTCATTTAGTTTATTCCTAAAAATCCACTTTGTACCAATTATATTCTTGTCCTTGGGGCTCGGTACCAGTGACCAAGTATTGTTCTTTTCAATATGATCAATCTCTTCTTTCATTGCATTAAACCAATCTTCATTTCCAAGAGCATCCTTGATTAATCTTGGCTCAAATAAAAAACAAACAAACATGTATTATCTTTCAACTTACTTCTTGTCATGACTCCCACATTCTTGTCTCCAATTATTTTTCTTGGTGAGTTGTGTCTTCTCACATATTTTGCTAAAATGAGCTTGGTAGACTATGTCAATCATTCATTATCAACATTTTCATCTCTTAGTGGAGGCTCAACTTGCTCCTCGATTTCTTCTTGTAGCTCAGTTACTATTCCCAAAATTCCATCATGTACATAAACAAATCTTTGGTAATCTTCTTGTTCCTTTTTGTTATCTTCTTCATTTCATTCTACAAATTCATCAATCCTCACATTTGCACTTTCCATAATTTTGTTAGTAGCCTTATTCAGACATTTATAAGCTTTTCTCTTTGTGGAGTATCCTAGGAATATACCTTCATCTCCTTTAGAGTCAAAGTTTCCATTCCTAGTATCTTTTTGTATGTAACACCTACTTCCAAAAATTTTAAAGTAGCTAACATTCAGTGTATTCCAATACTAGAATTCCTAAGGGGTTTAATTGGTAGCTTTCTTCATTTGTACTTGGTTGAGAGTGTAGACAACAATACTAATGGCTTCTCTCCAAAATTTTTGTGCAACCTCTTTTTCAATCACCAATGTTCTAGCACAATAAACAATTGATATGTTCCTTCTTTTAGCTATGCCATTTTTTTGTGGAGTCCTCAGTGCAAATACTTGTCTTTTGATTCCATTGTCATTGCAAAAGACAATAAATTCATCATATGTAGATTCACCTCCTCTATCTGATGTTAAACACTTCAACTACTTACCTATTTCCTTCTCAAATCTTTCCTTATACCATTTAAACATTTGGAATGCATCATACTTTCCTTTTAAAAACATTACCGACATCATTCTTGAGTAGTCATCAACAAACAAATTGAAATAGAGATCACCAAAATAGCTTTTTATTCTCATATGACCACAGATCAGTATGAACTAATTCAAAAATACCATCAGATGAGTAATATTTTCTTTAGAAACTTGATTTTGTCATCTTACTAATCTGAAATTCCTTACACATAGCTTTATCAGGTTTGCTTAATTTTAGTAGACCTCAAACTCTATTCTTTTTTCTCACCTTAATCATGTTATCAAAAATTATATGAAAGAGTCTTTTGTGCCATAACCATACATCCTCAAATTCAAAAAAAAAAACTCTTTGTATCAGTATCAAGATAGAATAAGTTACTTTTAGATTGTTCATTGATTCCAATCAAATCTCCATCAACACCATATATCTTCAATTTTCTGCTTTGACACTCTAGTCATTGACCACTGTTAATCAATTGTGCAATACTCAATAAATTATAGTTTAGTCCTTGAACCCAATAAGAATCATCACATCTGATCTTATCATTCAACATAATGGATCCTATTTCTTTTAAAGAACATGGAGCATCATTCCCAAATCTAACAAATCCTCCATCATATTCTTCTAACTTCTCAAACTTTTCAATATCACCAGATATGATGTGAAAATCCATTGTTAATTATCCATGGGTCAGCTTTACTTTCATGAGAAATGAGGGCTTTTTCATCTTCTTTATTTTCTTCTTTTGAATCATCCTTCACAACAACATAGATGACTTCTACACATTCTTTTGGGTCATCATATTCATCATCAGTTACTCCTTCCTCAACTAGGTAGGAAGACTTATTTCCTTTATCCTTGTAATCTCTAAACCTTCAGTATCGATTCTCCATCTTGTCATTATTAGGATACCTAGATGCAATGTGACCAATTTTGTTGCAATTAAAACATTTTAGAGGCAATTTACCTTCATACTTTCCTTTTTCCTCTCTGTATCCTCTTTTCCAAGAGTGCTTATAATTTTTCTTATTCATTCTCTTTGTTTAGAATATCATCATAGTCACTTCCACATGAACTATTGTGATTCTCTCTTTCTCTTCTTGAATTGCCAATGCTTAAAGATGATTTTAAAGTTATTTCAATAGTCAGTAGACTGTTATCATAATTACTAAGTTCAAATGTAGTCAACTTATTGATCAAGACATCAAGTGTAACAATGTTATTTGGTATGGATCTAAGTTCCTAAATAATAGAGACTCAAATAGAATACTTGGATGAAAGAATTCTCAGAATTTTTCTTACCACTTCTCCACCAGTTACTATTCCACTAGCACCTCTAATAGCACTAACAACTTCCTTAATTTGAAAACTATATTGAGCAATGTTCTCTTCATCTTTCATTCTCATCTCATCAAATTTTCCTCTAAGACTATCAACCTTTTCTTTTTTTACATGCAGACCACCTCCATAAACAAAAGAAATCTTATCCCACATCGCTTTTGTATTAATACAGTCCTTAATGTCACTGAATTCAGTATCAATTAGGGTAGAAATAATTTTAATCATTATCGAGTTGTGCTCCCACCTTTCTCTCATATGATCAAGTACCATAGGGCTAGTAGGCATTGGAGTGTAGTCATTATCCAAAAGATTAAGTGCATAATATCCAATTCTATATAGGTACAACCTCATCCTGATTTTCCATGTAGAGAAAATTTTATTTTTCTTCTTAGGTACTTATCTCCTATACATCTTTGAATCTTTTATTCAATTCTTTCAAAATTATTCCTTTAGAGTACTTACCTCTAATAACAATTGTTAGATTATCGAGAGGGGGGGTGAATCAGTAATTCTTGATTCTCTATACCTCAAAAAATTTCTCTGATACAACTCAGTGTCAACTCAATCAGACATACTTCAATATTAGCTAATAACAATAAAATAACTTTGTCAATTAAAAATAACATTCATAGTAAATATTCAACACATAACACCAATATTTAACATGGAAACCCAATTTGGGAAAAACCATTGTAGGAATTATCACCCAGTAAATAAATAACCTTCTGAAGTATGCTCAGTTAAAATCTAAGCTAGTTAAAGATTGCAATACACATTCTTAAATGGGACACTATTAGGGGATTTTCTTGAGATATGCTAGGATCTCCACCTTGTTAGAAATGGCTGGTCAAAGGTCTTCAAACACTCTTTTAGAATGTTACCTCTTGCAAGGATTTACAAATAAGACTCTTAAGTCCACTCGGTTAAGATATTTTTCTATTATAAGTGTTAATAAGAAATAGTGAATAAATTGACTTGTAAATTTGGAACTATATTTTGTGTAATCAGATCCCTTATGCACTCTTTTTCTTCGCTTGAATCTTGCACTTTCCACTAGCTTCAAAACTTTAACAAATTCTTCCTTCTGACATAGAATTCTGCAAGATTTCCTTCTTCACTACAATAGTCGGTAACTCTTCAACCCTTCAATTTGCCAACATTTTGTTCATACAAATTCATCACTTATATAGACTGTGTTTTGGCTCTTAATCTCCTTTATTATATTTTCTTTTGATTAATCTCAGCTGTCTAATAAACCTCACAAACTTATTCAATGAATTTTGAGCTTGGTAAAATGTTTTATCATCACCCTAGAACTTGAACTTTCTTGGAACTTGTACCTTCTCTTTTTTCCACTTATATCTATACTATAGATCATCAACTTGAATGTTATTGATCGTAGATCTCTCCAACTAGCTCTTCCTCATCATCATAATCTTCCAGCTCATCATAGCTCAACATTAAATATCATTTTGATCCTTGTATTTAATTTTTGTTCCTTGATTGATGACTAACTCTTTTCTTTAATTGAATTTTAGTTGACTTCACTCGGTAACTAAAACCTTTTTCTCAGTGTCTTGAGTTCCTTTCTCTTTATCGAAACTTATTTTCCTTTTACCGAATGACATTTTCCTGCTCGGTAACCAAAATTTTTTTCTTATTGACTTGACTAATCTTCTTTACTAATTTGATATAATCAAATGTTTAGTAGAAAAAAAATATATCAACATAACCTTAACATTCTATGATCTGTATCAATTTCCTAACTAAATTTTCTAACTTCTCAACATTTTCATTTCTTCTTCTTCTTCTTAACTCTCTTCAACTTATAGCATACTCTAAATGATATGGCGACTCAATATAAATCATGAATCAATTTCTTGACATCAATGACATGATAAAAACTGATCTAATCATTCTACAATCTTTTATACATATGATCTTAATCTTTCTTCATCATCATCACTATCAGTTATAGTAACATATTAGATGATGATTATTATTTCGTATATGGATGACATTTTTTTAATGGGTAACAAAAAAGTAATGTAGTGATTAGGGAGATCAAAACTCAACTTTATGGCACATTCAACATGAAGGACCTAGAAACTACCAGATATATTCTTGGGTTCAAAATCAACAAGGATGAAGAACATAGAAATATTTGGTTGAGCCATCACTTGTCATGATTTCCCTCGACTCTTCAATCAAACTTATGCAAGTAACCTTGGGGATTTGTTATTCCCATCAACATCGTTCCCTCTATATTGAACTTAGTAGACACTTTAACCTCAACATTATGTAGAAATAGTAAATTTAACATATTTTTAAAAAAAATTGTTGGGGTTTTTTTGCTTTAAAATTTGGGCATGACACAGTGAGACTTTGAACTGATATTAAGTTCTTCCAAGCTACATATTTAATTATTTTTATGTGTGAACAACATATTTTATCCCTTTTAGAATGTATTTTACAGCACCTGGTGACTCTAACTTTTGGTTTTAGCAGATATAATATTTCCAGCCTATGACAAAAGTTTAGACAAGATCAAGTAGGGAAACGTTCGACTCTCAAGAGATTCATTCTTCAAGAGGAGGGGTAGAAAAAGATGAGGGGTAAGAAAAATAGAAGGGGATTAAGGGTATCAAATAATAAAGGAATAAAAACACCTTCTACCACTGATCCAAAATTTACAACCTTTGATAATCCCATATTTACATGTTTTGAAGATATTTATGACTAAGTTCTTGAAGATTTTACTTCTTCGACTAGTTATGGTGCCCCTAGTAATTCTAGCTCAAAATTATTGGCATTCAAAAATTAGTTACTAATAGCTTCAAGTTTTGTACTAGTAGTTAGTCAGCCATTGCCAGCTATTGTGAACCTGGTTATTAAATTTTAGAATCCAATGGCTCATCAAAAATCTAGAAAGATACCTTTTGTGGCATTTAATTTGGGAAGTCTTTTGAATATTAAAAATCATCATGATATTCCCACTACGCATTAAAAATTCTATCATTCTTAATAGAAGATGATCATGTTATAGCTATAGGACACATCTAGGGTGTGGCTTCTTTGTGTGGTCTATATCAAGTGACTAAGAAAGATGTTAGAGGGTTATCGTTCAATTTTATAGCTATAAGGGATGATTTGGGGGAAATATTAAATCATCAGTTTGAAGATAAATCAGATCATTTATCATTGGCTAAGTAGCTCTCAACAATAAAAAGGAGTCCTCATGATAAAATTTCTAATTTCTATTTTTCATTTTTAGAAGACAAGGAATAGAATACCAGCACTGGTAAATCCTTCTAATGAGCATGCTTTCTTATTCTATCTCAAAGCTTTACATAGTGTTATCTCAGTGTAAATTCAGACAATAGGGAGTAATTCATTACCAACTACATTTGATATAGCATTAAGGAGGTAAGTGCACCAAGATGGTGTGCAAAAAGTGGCCACCCACTCAAAAAATAGAAAAACACTCCTAGCATGATTGACTTACTTTAAATTCAAATAACCCAATTAGGCTTAGGTTTGGTAAATGAATAAGCTAAGGACAAGGCTACTTAATAGCCTTGGATAATAAGGTTGAGGCTTGTGAGCCTAATTTCCCTCCATTTACCTCCTTTTTTACATGTTTTATTCTTTGAAACAAGTTTGTCAACTTCTTCGTCATCATCTTTACACATCATCAAGTGGGTATTTGTGAAATTACCACCATAATTTCACACATCTTCTAAGATCTATAACCATATAATTATTTCTATTTTTGGACAACATTAGCATAGTAAAGTTTAATTTTCTTTACTAGTATCTCCAAAGTTCTCACAGACATATGTGTATCATTTTCTTAATAACTTTTGATTTGCTTGACCAAATAAGAAATAAATTACATATTATTGTTCTACACTTGATTTTATGTACTCTGAAAAAATAAAGTTTTGATTTTTTATTATTTTGATGTAATTTTTGTCTAGCACATGAACAGATACCTAATTTTGAGGATGAACCCACTTCAAAAAATCATAAAAAACAAAATACTTGATAGAAAATTACAAAAAAATACATAAATTCTAGATCCAACTCTTATCTATCTTTCTTCCAAAGGGTTTTTCAAAATACTAAGTTATCTAAATATATCTTTTTTGATGTGCATGACAAACACTATGTTATATTTTTATAAAAAAAAATAGAAACAATTTTTTGTGTGCAATGGATTTGAGCCTCTTAATGTTATCCATTTTAAAAAATATTTAGTACTTTAGAAGCTAGATTAAGAGTAAGTTACATTTCTTATTCTAAGAACACCTTCTAACTTTGAGTGCATAATGATAAAATTTCTCTTCCAAGTTCAGGTTTACCTAATTTCAAGAAAAATATTACCACTTATACCCCCTTTTTGCACACCATCTTGGTGCACTCACCCAAGTTCTTAGGTAGAAAATAGTCTGATACAAGAGGGTAAAATAGCCCCTAGACTGCCAATGCCAATTTTAGTTGATATATAACTAATTACGCCTACAATTCTACCTACAGTTGTTGTTGTCCCTACTTTTCCTTCCTACAAACCTTAGATTTCAACTAAATATATCACTACAACAGTGTCTTCACAAGATCTTAAAGAGATAAAGGAGAAAAAAAAAATGCGAATAAAGACATTGAAAAAATTATGAAATGAAATGGAAAATTTAAAGAAGAAAAATTAGGAGTATAGGTCATTTCAAGTTCCTTTTAGACCTATAAGATTGCTTATCAAGATGGTAACTAATGTAGCCCAAAACAATTGAAGAGAAACAATTTAGAGAATGCAAAACAAAAAATTTCAAAACTCCAAATTATTCATTAATGTTCCCCAACTTACTTTGCTTCTACAATGAAATTAAAATTACTACTTATTACAATTCCAAAAATTACCATATTTGGTAGTTTTTTGGGAAAATTATATTTTTCAATTTTTGGTAACTTTCAAAACCCATCCTATGAATCCTGATTATTCCCAAGAAAATCCCCCAACTAAGGAAAGATGAATTGCCAACTAACCTACAAAATCAAAAACTTGATTTCAGATTTATTACAAAAGCTAACTTTCTAAAAACTAGAAAAAAAAAAATGAAAAGATAAATTCGGAGTCCAAGATGATATTTTTGGCTCCCAAAAAAAGGTCAAAATGGCCACCTATCAAGCTGAGCTCAACCAACAATCCAAATAGCTCCTCCTCATGCAACTACCTATATCATTTCAGCCAAAACCCACATCTAAGTCAAAAGTTTTGAACCTTGGAAGTAAATTTTGACCAAAACCCACATCTGAGTCAATAGGCTTGATCCTCGGATGCTCCTGCATCATTCTCCTCTGCTTGAAAAGAATGCAACTCCTGTAAGTTCTAGCTCTTAAATGTTGGAATTAGGAGAGATAGGTACTGAGAGGGGAGGGGTGAATCAGTGACTTCAAAACTTTACTTGTAACAACCTTTCTGATATATAACTGAATACTGTAATAACTGATCAAAATAACTTGAATCTAATTGCATAAATCAATCATCTAGTTAAATTAAGAAAGTAAACAACATGAAATCAATATGACAATCACCTAACACAAGTATTTTTGTAATGCAGAAACCCTTGTTAGAAGGTAAAAACTATGATGGGGATGACACCCACAAATTCTTCACTACTGCAGATAGAAAAGGTTTTCCTGTTAAGGCTACAAGTTTTGATCACTTCTGGTGATCTTACCCTATTAGGAGTAACATATTAGATCAGCTAGATCTACCTAGTTATAGGATTTAACAACACTAATTGAAGTGTGTACTCGGTTAAGAGATTTATACAAAGACTGTTAAGTCGACTCTATTAAGAGATTTATCAAAAAAACTCTATCACAATTGTCAGAAAGTAATAGGTAAATTATCTACTAGTTGACAACTCACTTTTATGAAATAGATCTATAAGTTCTTATGAAAATATCACCTTATCTGTGATGGTTCTCTGCTCTGTTCTGCTCGGTAGCCTTGTCTGATTCTGCTCAACCTGATAACCTCTGTACTCTATTCTGCTTGGTAAACTGATTGTCTTGAAGATAGGCCAATTCTTCAAGTGCTTTGTGATTCATATATATCAGTTCAACAACCTCATAAAAATGGTGCAAAAAAACAAAATATATAGTGTTCTATTTTTCCACCTTAGCAAAAATTAGGTTACAAAAATAATCATAACCCTAAGATCTACAGTGCAAAAATAACCTAGATCAACTAATACAAATAAGATAATCATTGCATTTAATGAATATCTTTTACAATAAATGCTCCTCGATATTGTTAAACAATTTTATGATCTATTATAACCGTTTACATAGAATAATGTGCCATTTCTGATTACTATGCCATTTTCTATGATCATCAGTAAACACTATATAATCTGCTCGGTGTATACTACGATGCTTAGTGTTTACTCACCGTCGGTGTCAGTGTCGCTAGTGCTCGGTTAACTATGTGATGCTTAGTGTAACAAGCTTTACCGACTGCTTTGTCTTACTTCTAGTTACCAATTGTCTCAATATAAGTAACTGAATGACCTATTTACTGTCCTTTGATGCTAATGAAAACCTTAAATGCTCAATAGAGATTAACAATCTCCCCCTTTGGCATTAGTATCAAAACTTCAAAATGTATATAGACAAAATGTTTCTATATATTCCTTATGTCCCTGCCATATACATATCCACAGAAAAAAAATTCTAAGTACTAAAAAAGTACTCCCCCTCGGTGCATGCTCCTGGTAGTATGTAATATACATATCAAAGTATACTAATTTGGCATATACATGGTTGGTTTTCCCCCTTTTTGATAATAATGCCAAATGCAAAAAAAATATAATGTATACTTACATCTTTATCAAAAATGTTTGGATGGGTTTTCTTCACAGACTCCAAGAGGTTGTCCCAGTCCTCTTTCAAGTTGGTAAGAGCAATATGCTCAAGACCAACTTGTGCATGCATGTCAAAGATATTATCCAACACTGAAATCTTTGGTGTTCCTACAAGTTGCTCAGCTTTGACAATGTGTGTTTCAAAAATCTTCAGGTAAGGAGTGAGTTCTTTCTGTAACTCTGTAACTTGATCGATGATGTGCGCTTCTTGTTTCCTTAAATTTGCTATCAGCCGCCAGAGTTCCTGAACTCAGTTAATATGCTTTAAGAAAGCAGTTGGCTCGGTGATAGCTGCTTGTGTACTCAACTTGATCTCTTCTTTGAAACCTTTTATCTTTTCACTGACTTCCACAGTGAAGGTGTCTAAAGTACAAAGCTTGATTAGCAGTTGATAGATTATCTGGGTGATGGATTTTACCTCGGTAATGACCTTAGATAATTTTACTTTGTTCAGTGCCACTTCTATGCTAATCATTTTTGCCAATTTATTTAGAATCTTTGATTTTGCCCTTTCTTCTATTCTTTTGGCTACATCTGTATCAAGGGCATTGATTTTTTCGACGAGTGTGGCAAGTTGATCTATGATGGGAGTATTCTCATCAATATTTGTTTCTGGTACTATCTGTTGTAGAATATCTCGTACATCATTTAACACTTCTTTGCATTTGTGTTCTTGCCTCAACTTCTCTTGTGCCGCTTTCCTTGAACATAACTCCCCATACTAACTTAGTTCCTCGGGGCTTAGGGTTCTCGGGTCACATTCAGGTATAATGATAACTTCATCAATGGTGACCGGCCCTTTGGCTTTCTTCTTCTTCTTCTTTGGGGCAAGAGGTGACTTCTTCTCACTTACGACAATAGCTTTATCTTCACTCCTCGGAGTATCCTTACCAGTTGACACTATATCATCCTTCTTCTACTCCTTGGTAGATTGAGTGGGAGTCTCGGTTGTAGTGTCAGGTGGGTTCACCTTGATTGACTTGGTTTGTTTAGGTTCCTTTGGTTCTATAGACTATGCCTCTAGTTTGTTAGGCTCATTTGTATCTGCAGGTTGCTCAAGTGCTTGAATCTTAGTAGTATCTTTAATTTGCTCAAGATGAGAGACATTGGGTTGCACTTGTGAGATTATCTCAACTACCTCTACAAGTATAGGTAGTTCATCCGGTAGTGATGTGAGCACACTAGCAGTGTCGAATGCTTCATCTTTGTATTGTGTAATGGTCACATCTGTGTCATCCGCATCATCAGGATCACCATTAGTGATGTCCTCAATGAGTGCATCATCATCAGTTTTCTTTTGCAAGTGGATCTTAACTTGATCCGGTGCATCCTGTGAAATTTTGATTTCTTCTTTTTGTCCTATGATATCAATTACCTTGGTAACTGATATACCGGTGTTTTCTATTTTCTTACCTTTGTTACCATCAATGAAAATACCTTTATCTTTTGAACTGTGTCTCTTTTTAGACAATTTCAGGAATGCTTCCTATTCAACTTTCTCTTTTACTTTCAAAATTGATGTCCATAGGGAGTCACATATGACATCCATATCATCCACATTCTCATCCATGATCTGTATTTCTCTATTCTTGACTAGAAATCTAACCTAATACTTTGTCATGTATTCACTTACCTCAGCATAGCTAAAGTATGTGGCTGCTCAGCCTAATGACCATTCTCTTTTCCTTTTCTCTGTATCTAATGCAATAGCCCATCTTTCACTTATTTTGTCATCAAGTTCTTTTGGCAATTGACATGCAAATTCCATCAGTACTCTCTTGAATTTTATCATCATTTGGATGATAGCATGTTCGATCTTTGTTTTGTCCTCGATTGACATTTTTCCAAATTTGCCTATGTCTAGATCTGTCAGATTTCCATTCTCAATTATATCTTCAATAATTTCTTCTATAGTACTATCCCTATTATGAACTAGCTTGAATTGATCAGGGTCATTTTCAGTGTCAATCTCCTCTATATCTTCCTTACTCCTTATGTATTTCCTCTTTTTCTTAGGTGGCTCAGCTACCTTCTTGTTCTTTCTTTTTATGTATTTCTTCGTCGGTGTAGCCGCTCTTCTTTTTGCTACATTTACTGCTTTTTCTTTCTTAGTAGATTGTGCTATAGTTGCTGAACGTGTCCTCATTCCATCAGGTTTTGGTAGCTAAATATCTTGTTCATCGATTGTGGTTAGTTGAATTTCTTCTTCATCATTGGTGGGAGGAACTGGTGTATTATCCTTTTCTTTGTCTGACTCAATCTCCTCATTGTCATAGGGTTTGTCAACCAACTGTAACTGACCTTCAGTTGCTTCATCAATCGGTGACTCCTTAGATGAGTCAAATGTAGTTCCATATCTTGCTGAGAGATCTTTTCTCATTTTCTTTGCCCTTCTAGACATTTTACCAATCTCTATGTTCGTTGTTATTCTAGACTTAGCTTCCTCATATACACCAAACCTACTAGCAGTGATGTCTATCAGTAATGCTAGCAATGCATTGATAGATTTCAAAGATAAATCATGATTCATTTCATAACCCATCAGTGCTAGCCATTTTGTTCTCGGTTCTACTACCTTTATCATTGAGTGGTCTGTGCTTACCACAAAGCATATGTCATCTTCAAATTTACTTACTAATTCCTTTGGAATTCTGCTTCTTTGTTGCATTTTTGTTTGAAATTCCTTGAAATATGCATTGAACTCCTTGTTTAGATTATCTCCTAGGGTTCTCATCATTTCACCGATTTGAGCAGTTATCGGTTTGTCTGATTGCCAATTTACTTTTCCAATACCCGGTACATATTTTTGACAATAGAGGAATGTACAAACAAGCAGTGATCTGTACTTACATGTATTCGACTTCTTTTCTTTTATTGTCTTCATATTGTCATGCAGTTGGTGTAGAAGTAGCTCAGCAAGATCAACTTGGTGATCTTTCTTCATAATTTTCTAAGCCATGTCCACGGTGCTGCAGGGTACACTATTCAATCTACTTGATTAAAATATCTTGTACCCGATGACATGAGCTGCAAATTTTACCGTTGGATCTTTGATAGTTGAGATTTTTAGTGCCCTACCATCCCATTGAGCTCCAGTGTTCTTTTCTACGTCAGGATGAGATGAACTTCGAAAGGCTTTGGCTTTATT
The DNA here is from genome assembly GCA_027943335.1 of Chamaecyparis obtusa. NCBI lineage: Eukaryota > Viridiplantae > Streptophyta > Pinopsida > Cupressales > Cupressaceae > Chamaecyparis > Chamaecyparis obtusa. The sequence continues at coordinate 277,157 of BSBK01005573.1, read as the reverse complement.
GGTTGTAGGGTACCTAGTAAGCCTACTGATAATCTTCTTGGTGATCTCAATAGGTTTGTATAACCAAAATTTGCCGTCATGAAATCTGCTTAGCACGATTCTTATCTAGTCATTGTGGAAGGATTGTGGGAAGTATGTGAAACATCGTAACCCTGACTCTTCAATCTTCTTATATTTGAATTTGAGCTTACCATTTGGTCCACATATTTGCTGATAAGCTACTACAGTCTCAAAATCACATACTTCACCGATCTTGCAGTGAATGTAAGCCCTAACCTCTTCTGTTAATAAAACCTTATCTGGGATACTAGAAAATGCACCCATATCATCTGTTTGTGTTGTGACCTTGGGATGAGGTTTGAATTTCTCCTCAAAAAAGTGTGCCCTAACAATTAATTCCACTCCCTCCTCAATGTTCTACAATTTTCTTGTAGTTGAAGATGATGCCATAAATTATTTCTAGGGTTTTAGCAAACAATAGATAACCAGTGTTTGGTAGGCAGATGAACTTACTAGTTATCGTCAAAGAATTGTCGTCGGTTCGATCTACAATAGCTTTGAATCTATTCTAAAAATCTTTAGCTCAAACTCTTCTCTGTAAAATCTCCTTTCTTCGAAATCACAATGTAACAATGAACTCTGTTTCTGCGTATATATAGGGTTTTTCGATATTCCCTCTCAAACTTTGATGCATTAAATGCATGACCTAACTTTTGGTACAAAGCGGCTGTCAACTCGGTAATTTCTATAATATCTTTTTCTCGGTTAGCATATAATTTCTTCATCGGTTTTTACTGTTGTTGGTTAACCTTGTATAGTGATTACCGATAGGTAACCAACTCACATTTCTTCTTTTACCGACTAGATAACATTTGTAAACTTATAACATATAAACCATAGTGCATCTTCATTCATGCAAATTTGGTATTTGTACATCATATATAAGGAACTGTATGTAAAATGTGATCATTTAAAATGTTAGTTCCATACATACCTTGTCATCTTAAGTGGAGGTATCGATGTCACCCAATTGAGTGGATGAGGTTTCATCGACAGTGTTACTAGACTCAGCATTCTCATTAGATGCCTTCTTCCACATTGTGTTTCTTAACTTCATAATATATGCAATGTTATATCCACTCTCAAATATATGGTTTTCATCAGGTGCTCGGTCTCTGTAGTTCTTGCTTATATGACCGACCTTGTGATAGTGCATACATGCCATTCCTACATTTGTCCAATTTCTTGATTGTCCAATTCGACTCTTTCTGTAACAGTTTGCTACAATATGTCCATACCGACCACATACAGTATAGTTAGTCCATGTATTATAATCCCAGACATATGAGTTACCTTGTCTCTTCGGTTGATATGGCTTTCATTGTAGTTTCTCTTTAGGTGTCCAAACTTGTTTCATTTTCGCCTTGCAATCCCTTGCAGTGTGTCCATGCTTATTACAAGTATAGCATATTTTCTCCTTAGTAGTATTATTAGCAATGTCATTCTTCTTTGCTCTACATTCATAAGCTGGATGTCCAAACTTACCACAATAATAACAATATCCATTGAATTTTGGAGTGATAGGAGGTTTACCTTGTGCTTTGCTTCTACACACATTAGATGTATGTCCTATTTTTCCACACTGGTAACATGTCATCACCTTAGGTTTTTGAGTTTGATTGTTGTTGCCTTTTTCATCTTCTTGTGATGACTCTCCTTCACCGGTGTAGCCTATACCGGCTCTGCTTCCAAATCTCCTCTGATTAGTCAAGAAATCATCAATCCTTTTAGAGCTATCCTTGTCTATCTTCATCATCTCATTGTGTTTCTTTTGTGTTTTTATTTCATTTCTTAGTTTTTCATTATCTTCTTTGAGTATTGCTACATCTTCAAGTCTTCTTGATAATTCTCCATATACTTGGTTCATTTCTTGATTAACTATCATCATTTGATTTGATACTTGGAAGTGACGATCAGTGAGTCTCTGTATTTCATTTTCTTTTGCTTGAAGTTGTTCAGTCATCAGTCTTCAGTCTTCAATAGCTAGATTCTGATCTCATTCATCTTGTCTACCATTGTTCATGATTTCCACCATTCTCACCATTTGAGATTCATGACCGATTTGAAGTTCTTTCACTTGCTCGGATAGATGCTAATTCTTTTCAGATAACTCAGAGATTATGCTTTCAGATCCGTCAAAGATGTTTCCAGAGCTTGATCCAATCTGATCAAATATTTCATCAATAGGTTCTTCATGATAACTTATTTCATTTAGCTAAATTGCAAGGTTCTTTCTTTCAACCAGTAATTTCTTCAGTTCTTCCTTGGCTTGTTTATATTGTTCCACAAACATCTGCATTTGTATCTTCTGATTCTCAATAGTCTTGTCAAGCTTGTATCTCTCCATGACTTAGATCTTCTCCCTTCAGTGGTTAAACTATTCAAGAAGAGAACTGAGCTCTGATACCAATTGTTGGAATTAGGAGAGATAGGTACTGAGAGGGGTGGGGTGAATCAGTGACTTCAAAACTTTACTTGTAACAATCTTTCTAATATATAACTGAATACTGTAATAAACAATCAAAATAACTTGAATCTAATTGCATAAATCAATCATCTAGTTAACTTAAGAAAGTAAACAACATGAAATCAATATGACAATCACCTAACACAAGTATTTTGGTAACGTAGAAACCCTTGTTAGAAGGTAAAAACTACGATGGGGATGACACCCAAAAATTCTTCATTATTGCAGATAGAAAAGGTTTTCCTATTAAGGCTACAAGTTTTGATCACTTTTGGTGATCTTACCCTATTAGGAGTAACATATTAGATTAGCTAGATCTACCTAGTTATAGGATTTAACAACACTAATTGAAGTGTGTACTCGATTAAGAGATTTATACAAAGACTGTTAAGTCTACTTTGTTAAGAGATTTATCAAAAAAACTCTATCATAGTTGTCAGAAAGTAATAGGTAAATTATCTGCTAGTTGATAACTCACTTGTCTAAAATAGATCTATAAGTGATTATCAAAATATCACCTTATCTGTGATGGTTCTTTGCTCTGTTCTGCTTGGTAGCCTTGTCTGATTCTGCTCAATCTGATAACCTTTGTACTTTGTTCTGCTCAGTAAATTGATTGTCTTGAAGATAGGCCAATTCTTCAAGTGCTTCGTGATTCATATATATTAGTTCAACAAACCTCATAAAAATGGTGCGAACAAACAAAATATATAGTGTTCTATTTTTTCGCCTTAGCAAAAATTAGGTTACAAAAATAATCATAACCTTAAGATCTACGGTGCAAAAATAACCTAGATCAACTAATACAAATAAGATAATCATTGCATTTAATGAATATCTTTTACAATAAATGCTCCTCGATCTTGGTAAACCATTTTACAATCTGTTATAACCATTTGCATAGAATAATGTGCCATTTCTGATTACTATGTCATTTTTTGTGATCATCGATTAACACTGTATAATATGCTCGGTGTATACTACGATGCTCGGTGTTTACTAACCGTCAGTGTTGGTGTCGCTGGTGCTCAGTTAACTGTGTGATGCTTAGTGTAGCAAGCTTTACCAACTACTTTGTCTTACTTCTAGTTACCGATTGTCTCAATATAAGTAACCAACCAACCTGTTTATTGTCCTTTGATGCTAAAGACAACCTTAAATGCTCAATAAAGATTAACATTAAACTGTTTCCATTTAGGCTCATCTAGCTTCTTCAAATCCCATTTTGTAATCCAGTGTCTATCAGTCAGTGCCAATCCTTCCCACTACACAAGATATCTGTTGTAGTCACCCTGTCGAGTCTGAGCAATTTTCTTGTCTAGGATTTGTGCAACCTTTTCCTTTTTCTTGATGGGGATAGTGTGTGTCAAGTCCACCTTGTTGGTTCTCGAAACTACAGATTGGAATCCTACGAGTCTTGCCAACTCGATGCTGGGATATCCAACTGGCTATGGCCAACTTGACGGAACTGAATGATATAATCTGAGTTCCATGCACTTATGGCTCTGCAAGGCCAAGGCAGGTGCACCTAATCCTGAACAAAACACTTAAGCCCAGGATGCTTATAGTAGAATGGTTAAAATGCAAATATAATGAAAGCTTACAAAATGGAAAGAATTATAGAAAGCTATGCAAATTAAGAAGTAATAAAAAAAGTAAATGATTGTATAAATATAAGAGTGTTTTAAATAATAATTATGGATTAATGCCACAAATGAATATATTAAATCTTCAAAGGAGAGATGAAATAATTGCCAGCATATGAATTATGAATTAAGAGTAATATAAAGACCAGTGCCTAATTAAATGGGCATATAGAGTCAATATTATAAGTTGAAACGTACAACTTTATAAAACTTTAATGAAATTAAAACTATAAATAAACTAATAATCCAAACGCGACGGATCAATTATATGAATGCTATTTTAAACTAGTCTAAGATGTATTTTAACTCCTGTGATGCGGATACAAACCGAACATAAATATGGAAACAATTAAGTATTGCACTATATCTATGTTTATCAAGTTTAAAATGCAATAATGATCCAGTCCACTTATCTGAATATTAAAATATTTATAGAAATCAATAAAATATTTATAAAGGACACAACTTAATAATAATTTTAAAAACTGTAATATGCACAAATAAAATAGATACTCTTACTGAAACAAGATTGCATTAAGGACACTCCTTACGGATGATCAACCCAATACAATTTGACCCCAGACTCAACAATTCAAATATATTTACTCAAAAATTCACCATTCACGAGCTTAGTTCAAAAATTTCATCCCTTTGCCAATGCAAGAATAATATATCCAAATATAGTATTCTGCTAGTTTTTCAACCGGCTGTGTTCGTGTGTCCTTTCATTTAATTTTACATCTTATATTTATATAAGATGGAGGAGTCACGTGGTTGTGTTTTTAAAAGACACACCACTTCATAAAACTAATAACATATTTGTCTAGTCTTATAACTATATCTTAACATATCGAAGGCTTCTTTGATGGGCCCGGTTGTAGATGATAGGTGGAAACTAACTTTTGTGAACAGACGTGTTGCTTCACAAATAATCATACACTTGTTAATTCATAACATAAGTTCTTTCAAACAAGTGTATGAATAAGGATGCTAGCGCTGGTAGTAATGTATATGTTTCATTCTGAAACTTACACTTTGGTTATAGTATTTAATTTGTATGACCATATTTCATTTCAACTTCACACAAACATGCATTTTGAAAATCCCATGTCACCTTGCTCTAGCATATCATGACAAATTCATTTCCCTTACGTTTATCCTTTGATGTCGCAAGGTATGAGCTTCTTGATGTTTGTAGTCTTACTGTGCTCTCATATTCCCTTTCTAGCGTGTCTTTCTCCTGTGCGCATATCTCCACTCCCATGATGGTCATCATCTTTTTCTATGACCATATAGGCTTGCTTTCTTCATATTTCAAATTCACATGGCTCTTTTGTTTTGATTTTCATTCCCACAACCCATTTCTTCATGCATCAATTGGGTAGCATGGTCTTCGTATAAGATCTCTTTCATATGAAAACCTGTTGGGATGCCTTCCAAATATGTATATTGCTTGACCTTCTCACCTTTCAAGATTTTATCCAGTCAATGTTATAGTCATTCTCGTAAAAAACTATCTGATCAAGACATATCTGGAGCATGATAGAGATATTGTAAACAATCTAATGCATTTCAGATATGAAAATTCCCTTCTCTTAGAGACTGATGTAATCTTCTTCTATATCTGCAATCTTGGAAACATTCATCATGTGATCTTCCTTTCAAATGAAAATTTTTGATTCTGTTGCTCCTTTGTATGCAAGTTATTGTGCGTCAGACATAAAACCTTCAACGTTATGGAAGTAGATGGCATTTGATTGTAATGTAAATACAAAATTAGCAAAAAATATGTGAAGGAATAGGATGTATCATAAAATAGTTAAATCATAAAAATTTATCATATATTATAGTATGGAAATTTACTCAATATGAAAGTCTAGTTCTTAAGGCAAAATGATTAAAAATAAAAAACAAGACCAAGAGTAGAATAGGGATGAGTAAAATGGTAATCAAATGGATGCCCTAATTTTTTAAAATCAGGGCTCCATCAGTGGCTCTTATTGGGGACACATGTTCCTTGAGAGCATGATGAGATTCCAGCTATCTCTGGAGGAGCAGACTGAGGATACATTCTTCACATGATGTAAGGTGTAGATAGGGTAGCCCAACCACCCCCCCCCCCCCCCCCCACCCCCCCCAAAATGAACACCATGTCTTTCCTCTATCAAATACCTTGTCCTGATCATGTAACACTCTGGATCTCCTGGATATGATATCTCATCGTTCCTTAATAAAATCTGATCCATTAACAAAATTTTAAAAACAACCATTGTATAACATGTACTTTTCCTTCATTACTTGTGTAGAATTAAATTTTATGCTTGCTTTATCAACAAGATCATTTAAAATGAAATAAATTTCATTGTCTTTTAATCCTAGCATTTGATCTCTTGGTTGACTCATTTGATCAATGCACATGGAAGAAAAATCCTCAAAGGATTTAATATGATGAAGACTTAAAAATATTTCCATAAACATATCCTTAACAAATATTATCATAGAGTCCTCAGGGATACTTACCTTGGTATGCTGCTCATACTTCATACCTGTATCAACTGCATCACTCTTATGAGAAATACCTACTATCTCTGCTTCATGAATACAATCCTTAGCATCTGACTTTTGTTTAGCCTTTGATAAATCCTCATGTGTTATGTGCTCTTTACTGAACAAAAGATCCCTATACTTTTGATCAATTACGAAAGCATATGGATAAATATTCTCTACACAACTATCTTCTGAATGCATATCATGAGTTGTGTCAACCTCAAAATTGTCATTAGGTATGTTATGTTCGTCATAGTGCTGATATGAAGGATCTTCTTCAAACAATGAATTTAAGAAAGTAGCAAGCTCGGGAATATCTTTATGAGAACTTTCATCTGAAACTTCTTCATATTCATATGTTGTCTTGGATTTACTTTCTTCCTCTTCATGAATGTTCACATTCTCCTCAAGATCTAGAAGTGTATAAGGGCTATATTCTTCATTCTCTTCTGCTAGTCCATCGTATATGCGATCTAAAAACTCTTTGAAATTGTGTTCACATAAATCTCTCTCTATACATAGATCACAATGCACATCTTCAACAAATATGTCAGCCTCCTAAGAAATGTATGCCTTTTCTGGTTCATTGCTTTCCTCCTCATGAAAGAAATACGAATTAACTTCACAAGGTGCTTTGTTCCTGAAAAGTAATTCTTCATGCCTTATAGGGAATAAATCTAATAAAATCTCAAGATCAATCATAGGTTCATTTGAAAACACTTTCTGAATATGTGTTGATCCACTATTCTATTTTGAGAAAAAATTTGTGCCATTCTCTTCAACATACATCTTATATTCCATGTCCAATAAGGCTGAAATTTCATCCACGTTGAGAAAATCTTCTTCCTCATTTCCATATTCCCCACAATGTAATTCTTTTCTAGTCTCATCATGATCAAATTATTCTTCAATGGGATCTAAAATTTCTTCTATAGTTGGATCTGAAACATCACTTAGTTCATATGCATATTTATTCTCTTTTGCAATCAATTCTTTATCCATAAGTTTGAGAAAGGTAAGGAATTGATGATCATGTAAGAGACGTAGTTCTCACATTCTATTGAAAATATCAGAGGTTGGAGGTCTGCATTCTAAAGGTATTTCTTGACAGATATTAAACATCCTCATGAAGAATTGTACTGCAGATTCTTCGTCTTGTTTCTCTGAGTTCAAAAATGCATCCAAAGGGGATATGTAATTTGGATTTTCTTCATCATCACTATGATTTCCATCAAGCACAAAGCTTTGTTCAATCTGATCATAAGACTCCTCTTTTATGTCTTCATCATCTTCCTCTAATATCTGAAAAAGAAGCTTTAGATCAAGGTCACCTAACGAGATTCCTAGGTTTTTGACCTTTCTCATTATTTCTTTTTATGAAGGCATAATTGTTACAGGTATCTTCTGATATATATTTACCATCCTCATGAATAAGTGTGCAAAAGACTCCCCTTCAAATCTCTCCAAACTAAAAAATGTATCAAGTAGAGACATACTATGATCCTCTTCCATGTTGCAACTTTGGTCTTCACACCATTCATAACACATGTCATCTTCCTCGCTTGCATCATGAAACTCATATAGGAACCATTGTTCAAATTCTTTCCAAGATGGAATACTTTGTGTAGGTAGTGATTCATAAGCATGTCTCGCATTGTCCTTCAATGTTTTTACAAACAACTTCATCACCCGATCTTCTGCATCAACCTCATAGTGTTCTATGATTGTATAAAACACATCCAAATGTTGAAGTGCAGATTCATCCCATTCTCCATAAAACTTTGGCACAAGTTGTGAAACTTTTGGGGACAACTTGCTAGGTTCATAATCAAACTTGCTGAAATCCAATGGCCTGATGCCATCTGGAATAAAAGGATTTCTTTCAAATGATCGATACATTTGAAAATTACCCAAACTTTGATTGACCACTTCTATTTGCCCATCATTTTATGGATGATAATCACTACTAAACTGTAACATTGTCCCCATCTTCTTCCATAAGGTCCTCCAGAAATGACTCAAGAACATAGTATCCTGATCAGAGGTGATCATTTTTGGAACCCCGTGCAATTTGACTATTTCAAAAAAGAATAACTTAGCCACCCTAGTGGCATCACAATTTTTCTTAAAAGTAATGAAATGAGCCATTTTTTAGAATCTATCCACAACTACAAAGATAGAGTCATTACCTCACTATGTATGTGGTAGTCCCAATACAAAATCCATACTCAAGTATGTCCACGGTCCTACCAGTACTAGTAAGGGCATGTACAATTTGGTGTTTTGGGAGTACCCTTTGGCTACTTGAAAAATTTGACACCTTTCCACAAATTTGGTTATATCTCCCTTCATCTTTGGCTAGTAGTACTTATCTGCTACCAAGGCTATTATTTTATTCTTCCCAAAATGCCCAGCCATACCACTTCTATGAAATTCTCTAATAGTGTTTTCCCGCATTGAGCCTACAAGAATGCACAATTTTTTTCCCTTGAATAAATAACCATCTTGCATAAGATACTCACCTTGAATAGTGTCTCTATGCCCAGATAATGGATTCTTCAATTGATCAACAACTTCCCAAAAGTCACTATCAGATTCATACAAGTCTTTGATTGCATAAAAGCCAACTACTTTTGTTTCCATGATGGTCAGAAACACAACTCATCTTCTCAAGGCATCTGCAACTTGATTCTGTTTCCTTGATTTATGCTTCAGGACAAAAGTAAACCCTTGTAGGAAAGAGATCCATTTTGCATGTCTAGGTTTTAATTTCTTTTGCGTGTTCAAGTATTTTAGAGTAATATGGTCTATACACAACACAAATTCTTTGGGTACTAGATAATGCTTCCAATGTCTCAAAGCTTACACAATTTCATGGAACTCTATATTATATGTAGAATATTTCTTTTTTCACATCATTCAACTTTTCACTAAAAAAGGCAATGGGCCAACCTTCTTGGCTGAGTACAACACCAATGCCCACATGTGAGGCATCACAGTCCACTTCAAATACTTTGTCAAAATTTGGTAGGGCCAATATAGGAGCTTCAATGACCTTTTTCTTTAGATACTGGAAACTATCTTCAACCTCTTTGGTCCATGGAAACTCATGACCCTTAATGTAGTTTGTCATAGGTGCTACAATGCTGTTGAAATTATGAATGAACTTTTTGTAAGAAGTAGCCAAGCCATGAAAACTTCCCACCTCGGTGATACTACATGGACTACGCCATTCAAGAATGGCTCAAACCTTCTCTGGATCTATTTTGACACCATCTACAAAAATGACAAACCCCATAAAGACCAAGCTTTCTTGCATGAACCTACACTTCTTCAAATTAGCATAGAGTTTCTCTCTTCTTAATACCCCCAATGTGATCCTCAAGTGTTGCAAATGTTCTTCCCTTGCCTTACTAAAAATTAGTATATCATCACAATAAACTACTACAAACTTGCCAATGTAGGGATGCAACATAGTATTCATGAGTCTCATAAAAGTACTAGGAGCATTTGATAAACCAAAAGGCATAACTTTCCATTCATACAAACCATCCTTGGTTTTGAAAGTAGTTTTCCACTCATCCCCTTCTCAGATGCAGATCTGGTGGTACCCACTTCGTAGATCAATCTTAGTGAAATACATTGCTCCAACAAGAAAATCTATGATATCATCCAAACGAGGGATAGGAAAGCGATACTTGATGATTATCCTATTGATTGCTCAACTGTCTTGTTAGAAAGTAAAGTCCACCAAGATAACTGAGAGGGGGGGTGAATCATTTATCTGATAATTATAACTTTTATCAATTTCAACCACATTGAACCATGTAAGCAATATAATTACCAACCATAAAAAGATATTCATACACAATAACACAATGACACAAGATATGTTGACTAGGGAACCTCTTGATCAAAGAGTAAACCTCGGTGGGAATGATGCCCACAAAAGATGCACTAATCTGAATATTCCTTGTGAAAGGATGGACTTTTTTAGGAGACTTATGAAATACATTCAGTACATATGAATCCCTGTTAGGAGATTTTGAATCCCTGTTAAAAGATTCTAACCCTGTTAAGAGTTATGGAAGATAGAAGGACCCACTGCCCAAATAGCTTAAATGGTAAGATCACTGAACACACTATCCAACTGATCTCTAGATTATTCAATAGAATAATATCAAATATGTTACTTCCTTCCTTACTATGCCAAACTGCACTCTCTGCTTCACCAGATCTCAATCTCAGATCTTCACATGTCTTCCTTCACAAATTTGCTTTCATAACTGCATTATCTCTTTTCTTCACTTCATGCGTACATCAAGACATCCAACCATTACTATCATTATACAATAAGGAAAAACATTCCTTCCTTTATACCACACTTAAGTAATTACAAATGAGTCGGCATAAAATTACAAAATAAAAGTTTCCATAGGCTACTTCAAAATTACACAAAACTGTCAGCTTCCAAATACAATAATTCTTCACTCGTGCAACCTCAAAGTTTGCACTTTCATCCACATCACTATCAATGTGTCTTCAAATTCTCTTTAACTACACAAAACTAGATTCCATCTCGATTAGGAGATATCATCTGATTTCCATAAGCTGCTACTCAGGAACACTACCTGAATACTGCTTCCACCAAAATGCTCATAACTTCCATAAATAAATGAATTACTATCTGCACTCTTAACCATAAACATATAACATATCAAAGAGTATATCCTCAACATCACATAGCTCCAATTGCAATATCCCACGTGCGCTAATCCAAACTATGTCTGCTTCTCTGCAATTCTTGGGTAAATCATTATGTTGACATCAATGACAATCATAGTCATGAATGCAACAATAGCTACTACAGAATGGCTGCCAAACATTTAGCATTCATTCCTAACAATCTCTCCCATTGGCATTGATGGCAACATAGATGAAAAAACATCCAATATTCCAAAAATCCAATACTACAATACTGTTGCTCTAGAAAAATATTTCAAATCCTCTTCATCAATCAAATCTTGCTTCATTTTCCTCTTCAGATAGTACAAATAGTTTTTTAATGTACAGTTATCCCCGATTGACATCAATGATAGAAATCTCATCATTATGTCAACAACAACTCCAATGTCAAAAGACACTATTCAGAAAATACATTCACTAGAGTCCTCATGACTCAGCTCATATACACATACTCCCCCATAGAGAAAGTACCAACATCCAATCCAGAAGAAAGATAAGGCTCATATACCACTAGATGGATGCAACCAACTGTATCACTTCTCAAAAGTAGGCTGGGGCATAAACCCAAGCATACCTCTTAGATACTCAAATGTATCCTTAGGCAAAGGCTTTGTAAATATATCTTCTATCTACGCCTTTGTACTTATGTACTCAAGTCTAACTTCTTTCTCAGCAACTTTCTCTCATACAACATGATACTTAATCTCTATATGTTTTGTCTTAGAATGTAATATAGGGTTCTTAGACATACTAACTGTGCTGGTGTTGTCATAATGTATGAAAATAGGTTCAACAAACTTTATTCCAATATCCTTCAGCATTTGCTTCATCCAAATTATCTGGTTACAATTGTTTGCTGCTGCTACATATTCTACTTCTGTTGTGCTCTGTGAGATACAATTCTACTTCTTGCTTAGCCAGGAAACCAATCTTCCTCCAAGGAAAAATGCTCCACCACTGGTGCCTTTCTTGTCATCAACACTACCTCCCCAATCAACATCTATATATGCACATAGGGTAAAATCATCAGTTTTTTCATACCACAATCCATAGTCCATTATGCCTCTTAAATATCTTAGTATCCTCTTTACTGCTGCATAATGTGATTCTCTAGGTTCAGCTTGAAATCTTGCTACAATTCCAATTGAATGTGCTATATCAGGTCTTGTATGCATCAATTACTGTAATCCTCAAATCATAGATCTGTATTTCTTCTGTTCCACTAGAGGAGTCTCATCTGTGCTAGATAACTTATGTCCAGTTACCATAGGTGTTCCAACTATTTTACAGTTCTCCATTCCAAATCTTTTCAAAAATTCATTCAAGTGCTTTCTCTGACTTACAAAGATACCATCATTGTTCTATGTTATCTGTAATCCCAAAAAGTATTTCATTTCACCAATCATACTCATTTCAAATTCAGTCTTCATTTCATCAGCAAATTTGTCACTAGCTTCATTTTCTCCTCCAAAATTAATGTCATCAACAAAAATAACTATAACCAACAAACCATTTTCAATTTCTTTTGTGTACAGATTGCTATCAACTATTCCTTTTGTAAATCCTGACTTTAACAAATACTTGTCCAATCTTTCATACCAAGTTCTAGGTGCTTGTTTTAGTCCATATAAGGCTTTTTTTGGTTTACACACCATGTCTCCTTCTTGAGTCAAAGGAAAAATTTTAGGCTGCTCAATGTAGACTTCTTCCAATTCTCCATTCAGAAATGTTGAATTCACATCCATCTGATATACTTTGAATTTCTTGTAAGCTGCATAAGCCAAAAATATTCTTACTGCTTCAATTCTTGCAACAAGTGCAAAGATTTCTTCATAGTCAATTCCTTCTTACTGTGAGTATCCCTTACATACCAATCTTTCTTTGTTTCTTACTACTTCTCCTTGTTCATTCATCTTGTTTGTAATGCCCAAAATCCATTGGGCATTACACAATTTACTCTCTTCAAAAAAATAATTTTTTTTTTAATGTTCAGATTTGTAATACTTTTCAATCAATTTGAAATGAAACATACAGTTCTTTTGTAAGTTAAGTTTATAACTAACCTTATTTTCAAGTTCAAATGCAAATACCTTAAGTACCCAAGTTACTATCATCATACTAGATTCCTACATTCACATAAGACATATACTAATGGTAATAGGGTGTGTGTTTAGGCATGTAGAGTTGTTTGTGCTTTTCTGAAACATTCTAATGTGAGTAACATTTAGATCAACTTTATTTTATTTTACTTCCTATGCTAGCTGTTACAGTTTGCATACATATACTAGAAAGATATTCAATCTTCTAGCCTTAATATTAATTATCTTTATTTCATTCAACTATGGCATATGAGCTTACAGGTCTTTCTTTAAACTTTCACAGAAGTTAATGAACATACTAAATAAGCAAAATTTCCAAGCTACATTTAACATACTGTTCTATTGTAAGAAATTTTTTACAATAAACCTGATTATTAATTTCGAATATAGAACCCTTTTGGCTTCAATTTACTGATGATATATGAAACATAATTCATAGAAATATCATAAGAGATCTTTTAACAACATTTGAATCACATAAATTAGTTACAAAAACTTTAGCCTTTCAACAAGGAAAATCTAATAAATGGAATAGCATGGAACAAATTTTATCCTTTTTGTTCATAGCAATTTTTTTTAACACAATTACTCTGGAACATATTTAATAAGAAATTCACATTTGTAGACTTTTCAACTTCTTTAGACTAACTAAAAACTGAAATACCATTTCCTGTTCATGTCAAATCTATCTAACATTTATATAGAAAATTGAATTTAAAATACAGATAATAAATACAGATTCTAGGATTGATCCAAGAGATTAATAAAATGGTCACAATTTAAAAATAATTACTGGAATGTCCAAACAAATTTCTAGTTCATAAATATTACAATTTCTTGCTAAAGAACACAAATGTTTTGAAGCAAGAACTCTCTACTAGCTACACACTTGCACAATCTTTACAACTACCAACTTTAACTTTAAGTTTCAACTGAGACTTCTTCTTCAAGTCATGTAAGCAACCTGCAAACACAAGACTTTCTACACATGGCCATGGAGGCTCACCTCCCAGCCTAGGCCATTACATGGCCACCCCCAAGCTTGGGGAAACAAGAATAGGATAGGAAACACTCAAGCAACACCAAACATAAACACTTAACATAAATTAGGAACATAGATTTTCACAATAAACTCCCTTCCCAAGCTTGCACAAAGGATTCTTACACAGAATCCATATAATGGGTGAAGGTGGAATCTTCCAAATGGAGTCACCAAACTTATGATAAACAATAGATGAAACATGTAATACCAGCCTTCACAAGGCCCTTTCCAAACAAACAGCTCAAACCCATGAGCAAACAACAAACCCTTATGGCCCCCAAACACCCTTATGACCCCCAAAATAGCATAAGATGGTTATCATGGTTGCCCATACAACCATGCACTCATACAAAAGGAAATCCCAACTTAGGCCCTTCATCCCAAGTTCTCCTACTCTCCTCCCAAGGATGAGGACTAAACTTGCACACCCATAACATGAACAATTACAAGTAAACAACAAGGTTGAAAACAAAAGCTCAAAGGGAAAACAACAATAAGAAGGTTCACACAGTAAAATAGATTGCAATTTTATTCACATAATCACATTCCTTTCAAGCATGTTTAAATAAACAACAAGATTTTGAAAACCACCAACCTCCTTCAAAGACAAGGCTGAATTGAGAGTTGAAGATGAGCTTCCCTTGGCACCAAGCTTGCTATTTCCAAAATCTTCTAGGCAAAGACTCTCTAGATCTCCTCTTACTTCCTCCCCCAACAAGTATGAACAAGAATGAACTAGTCTAAAATCCTTCTAAGTCTTTCTCACTAAAAACATTCTTCTCTCCACACCCTTCCCAAAACTATTAGGTTTCTAGATCTAAAACAAAATGACACTTTCCCCTCTCTAAGGTTTGGGATGACTTTCCACATATGAAAATAAGAGATTACTTACGGAACATTTCCATTTTCGTGCATGTAAAAAATGGCACATTTGGAGAGACATATAAGTGGCCTAGGAAGATGAAAATAGAAGAATTGAGCCCCCCAACCCAAGTACTAACCTTGGGGCACTAAAATTCAACCAAAACCACTACTTAGGACTCTACAAACCTTCTCAAAAACCCCAATTAATAATGCATCCGAAAATGGAGTTTTGTTTTCAACAATACTTGGTCCTCTAAACCACCTACCTAGCTTGGGAATGCTCAAGGCTAACTAAGGAGAAGGTGGGGTCCAAAATCCACTCAACATGCCACTACATCACTAAGGTGTCAAGTGACACATCACAATATTACACATCGCAAACATATGTGGCATGCCTTATGTGCAAAGACATTTAAACATTTTGAAAGAGATAAAAATTTACTTACAAACATATTTATCAAACATTATCAATCATATACACACAGTCATCACATTTATGAAAGAAAACACAATATGACAAGGTCGTACTCTTCTAGAGTCGAGCTTGGCTTTCAACTGATTACACTTAGATCCTATCTTGTTTCCCCGACTTACAACCATGACCATGTTCCTGCACACTTGAGTTTGATGTCAGTACATTATAAAATCTTGCATTAAATATCATTTCAAAAAAAAAAAGTAATAACATCTAAACTTTGACATTAATGAATAACTGCATTCCATGAACCTTTACTTATCTAGACTATAACCTAATTCTTCAAGCATTGAATATCAATTCATTTTCCACATAAGCATGTAATATTAAGCTAAATATAGAACCATGATTCCATCAATGATCATTATACTGAAAGATAACATAACAATACAGAATGCAGAATTCAACATTAACCTTAACTTTTCTATCAAACGAGGTACATTATTTTAGTCTCTATAATCTTTCATCATAATTTTAATCGTCAAATTAATCATTACTTTCAAATGAAAAATGTAAATTGATTCAGAAGAACATGATCTCATTAACTCAAATGTCACAAAAATCATTCCAGATCTATATAAATCATGATGTAGTTCTAGCTAATTTACATAAGCATTAATTTTGTCAATTCAAAATCATTTATATGGCATAAAATCAAGTAACTAGATCATCAAGCAATTCTCATAATAATATCCTAAAAATTCATCAATATATTTTATCACCTAACCTTTAACCTTCACATAATTTCACATCGCAACAATAATTCAAATAGTGATTAATCATTTTCCTAAACGACTCATCAACATATTTGTACCCAAATTGTAACATCTTAGTCTTTATCTAAATCATTATCTTAATGTCAGTTATAATGTATCAAAAGGTCAAAAATCAACATCTTGTGTAAGGAAAGCATTTGACAAATATTTAGTCCCATCACCTACTGTAATCAAATTCCTGTCAAAAGATAAAATCATATTAATTCATTAAAAACCTTAGGACAATTACTAGGTCTATCATACTAATAATGCAAAAGGTTTTGATGGGTCTAGGGTGAGGCCTCACATTGTTTCTGAATACCCATTTAGTTCCAATAACATTCTTGTCTTTAGGTCTACGGACCAATTCATATGTCTTATTCTTTTCAATTTGATCTAGTTCTTCTTTCATAGCATTAGTCCAACTTTCATCTTCACAAGCTTCACTAGTATTTTTAGGTTCAATTTGAGAAATCAAACATAACTATTCTTGTACCTTATTCCGAGTTAGAACTCCTCTTTTGATACTTCCAATAATTTGTCCAATAGGATGATTTCTTGACAAACTCTTGTTAGGTATCATTGTCTCAGATCTCACTTTAGGTGTAGGCTCTTCAATGACTTCACTATGGCTTTCATTCAACAAATCACTACTAGTCTCATAAAACAATTCATTAGATCCAGTGTTAGGTTTAGGATGAGCTTCTTCATTTGATTCATAATCAAGCATTCTTTCCTGAATTTTGAACTTTTCATCAACTTTAACATTTGCGCTTTAACCAATAGTCTTAGTTCTTTTATTGTAATATCTATAGGCTTTGATTTTCAAAGAATAGAGAAGAAATATACCTTCATCACTTCTAGGATAAAACTTTCCAATATCATCATCTCTCTTTATATAACATTTGCTTCCAAAAATTCTAAAATACTTAACTGAGGGTTCATGTCCAAACCATAATTCATAGGGTGTATTGTCTGTGTCTGCTCTGATTTGTACTCTATTCATTGTATACGTTGTTGTGTTCACTGCTTCTCTCTAGAATATCTTTGCCAAATCATTCTCAAATAACATAGCGCTTGCTGCTTCAGTCACTGATTTGTTTCTTCTTTCTGCAATACCATTTTGTTCAAGTGTTCTAGGGGCTGAAAACTATTTCTTAATGCCATTTTCTTCACAAAAGGTGTTAAACTCTCTAGAAGTAAATTATCCACCTCTATCAGATCTCAAACATTTCATCTTCATTCCAGATTCATTCTCAACTTTATTCTTAATGATCTTAAACTTATCAAATGCTTCAGACTTTTCTTTAAGAAACTCAATCCACATCATTCTTGTAAAATCATCAACAAGAATCATAAAATACCTTTCTCCATAGAATCCTCTAGCCCTGGTAGGACCACTCAAATCTTTATGAACAATCTCTATCTTTTTTATAGATGTAAACTTCTTACTAGGAAAAGAACTTATCTTCTATTTAGCCATCACACATTCTTTGCAAATCATGTTAGTAGGCTTCATAATTTTAGGTAAATCTATTACTGCAAGTATAGTACTTACTTTCACAATGTTGTCAAAGTTTATATGACAAAAATTTCTATGCCATAACCAATTGTCATCAATTTTGTAATCAAACATGTCATCTCAATAGGATTCAATTGAAATACATTACCTCTAGTTTTAGATCTAGTTCCAATCAGATTTCCATCTTTATCCTTAATCACACAAGTTTTCTTAGTAAACCAAACTTGATATCCCTTATCAACTAACTGTCCAACACTCAAAATATTATGTTTCAATCCATCCACAAAATAAAGATCATCATTATTAGTCTTTCCATTAAGAGTAATAGATCCTATACCTTTAATCAAGCAAGGTGCATTGTTTCCAACTCTAACAACTCCTCCATCATAAATGTTAAACTTTATGAACTTTTTCATGTCTCCAGTCATATGATGTGAACAACCACTATCTATAATCCAATAAGCTTTCTTTTCAACTTGAGAAACTAAGGCTTTTTCTTTCTTAACATTAGTTTCAAGATTCTCTTCTTTAATTGCTACAAATCCTATGTCATCATTATTCTCAGTATCACTTTCACTCAGAGTTCTCTCTATACTAGCTTCAAGATCTTCATCATTAGCATAATAACATTCCTTAGATCTTCTAGGTTTGAAATTGTTTCTGTACTTTTTAACTCTCTTAGGACACTTAGATGCAAAATGACCATAGTCTTGACAAGTCCAACATTTAAAATTTGTCTTACAATCTGGTTCTCTCTTCACAAGCAAGGCAATACCTTCTACAATCTTCTTGTCTTCTTCATTTCTAGATTTGCTACTGCTAGCATAATCTCTACTCACACTGATGCTTCTTGACAAAGTAGGGCGAATGCTAAGAGCACTGAATGCTATCTCCATTCCAGGTAAGTCTCCTGATAACCTCAGGTTCATCTCTGTTGCTTCCAATCTTCCAAGAAGAGTTTCTCTTGTAAATTTGGTAGTACAAGGTATAACTTGTTCAATCATCTATGTTGTCTACTTAAATACATGAGTCGATGTCCTCATAATTTTCTATATCACTTCATTCTCTATCTTTGTTCCTCCATAAGATTTTATGCCTGTAAAAATTTCTAACATTCTACAAATATAGCTTCTAACATATTCATCTTCCAACATTCTTATATCTTCAAATGCACATATCCAATTATGTAATCTAACTCTTTTTTCATGTTCATCACCTTCAAAAGTAGAGTGTAAAGCATTCCAAAGTTCATGAGATTTTTTCAAATATTTTACCTGTCTGTACTCATTCTTTGAAAGGGCTGTCAAAAGTGCTTCTCTTGTAAGTATGTTACACATGAATAGATCTCTCTCTTCGGTAGTACATGTTTCAAGATTGTCCTCTTCAATCATATTCTTATCATTCTTTGTAATCAAACAATAACCTGGTCCTAAACACAGTAGGTGTGTCTTCATCTTTTCTTTCCAGCTGTCAAAATTTACTCCATCAAACTTAGGGCTTTCTTTTCTAAAATTTACCATAGATCTCCTTAAGCTATTAAACTTCTTTTTCAAGGACCTATCACTCTGATACCAATTGTCAGAAAGTAAAGTCTACCAACATAACTGAGAGTGGGGGGGGGGGGTGAATTATTTATCTGATAATTATAACTTTTATCAATTTCAACAACATTTAACCATGTAAGCAATATAATTACCAACCATAGAAAGATATTCATACACAATAACACAATAACAAAAGATATGTTGACTAGGGAACCTCTTGATCAAAGAGTAAACCCCGGTGGGAATGATGCCCACAAAAGAGGCACTAATATGAATATTCCTTGTGAAAGGATGGACTCTGTTAGGAGTCTTATGAAATACATTCAGTACATATGAATTGCTATTAGGAGATTTTGAATCCCCGTTGAAAGATTCTAACCCTGTTAAGAGTTATGTAAGATAGAAAGACGCACTGCCCAAATAGCTTCAATGGAAAGATCACTTAAAACACTGTCCAACTGATCTCTAGATTATTCAATATAATAATATCAAATATGTTACCTCCTTCCTTACTATGCCAAACCGCACTCTCTGCTTCACCAGATCTCAATCTCAGATCTTCACATGTCTTCCTTCACAAATTCTCTTTCACAACTGCATTAGCTCTTTTCTTCACTTCATGCATACATCAACACATCCAAACATTACAGTAATTATACAATAAGAAAAAGAATTCATTCCTTTATACCACACTCAAGTAATTACAAATGCGTCGGCATACAATTACAAAATAAAAGTTTCCACATGCTACATCAAAATTACACAAAACTGTCAGCTTCCAAATACAATAATTGTTCACTCATCTAACCTTGAAGTTTGTGCTATCATCCACATCACTATAAATGTGTCTTCAACTTCCCTTTAACTACACAAAACCAGATTCCATCCTGATTAGGAGATATCATCTAATTTCCACAAATTGCTACTCAGGAACACTGCCTGAATACTGCTTCCACCAAAATACTCATAACTTCCATGAATAAATGAATTAATGTCTGTGCTCTTAACCATAAACATATAACATATCAAAGAGTATATCCTCAACATCACATAGCTCCAACTACAATATCCCATGTGTGCTAATCCAAACTCTATCTACTTCTCTGCAAGTCTCTGGTAAATCACTTTGTTGACATCAATGACAATCATAGTCATGAATGCAACAATAACTGCTAAAGAATGGCTGCCAAGCATTTAGCATTCATTCCTAACATGTCTATGCAAATCATCCATGTTCCATCTTTCTTTGGGGTTAATTAGTGTTGGGACAGTACAGGGGCTCATGCTTTCTTGCACTAAACCTTTATGTATGAGCTTAGCTACCCATTTGTTCAGTTCTGCATGATGGGTTAGACTCATTCTGTAAAACACTTGATTGGGAAGACTTGCTCCTGGAATAAGATCAATATGATGTTGGATATCTCATTTTGTGGAGAGTCCATCAGGTAGTTCCTCTGGAATGATGTCTGAATATTCTTCCAACATCGTAGCTTCCCCTAGTAGTATTGTGAAGTCTTCCTCTTTCCCTTTTTGCACTACCAATGCATAACAACACCCTATTACTTTCATCTCCTAGACAAGCTCCTTTTTAGATAACATTCTTTCAACCTTTCCATCATCCATGAGAGGTAATAAGATTAGCTTAGAACCATCCTTCAAGAAGGTGTATGTATTCTTTTCCCCATTGTGAATAACCTTTCTATCATACTGCTAAGGATGACCTAAGAGGACATGGCATGAATCCATTGGGATCACATCACACCATAACTTATCCTTGTAGACTTTTCCTATGGAAAAATTAATAAGGAACCTCTTATCTACTATAACTTTATTACCCTTTCGCATTGGAGATTTGGTTTCTCCACCATTTCTTTAGAAACCATATTCTCATAGCTGCCTCCATCAATAATTACTTGACATACCTTTCCACCTGAGGTACACCCTATTCATAATATGTTGGTTCTGAGCCATGAATCATCAACACCTTTCTCCTCTACATCCTTCTTTGCAGGAATAATCATTGTCCCCCTCATCATGAGACTTTCTCCAATATTTGGAGAAACTTCTTGTTAGATCCTTCATTGTGAATCTGGGCTAGGTTCACTCTGGATGACCCTCCTTGATTTCCATCTTGCATGTTAAAATTGTAACACTCAAAGGCCCTGCATCCTTCTCCACACCTAAAATAAGTGAATGGCCTTCTTTGGCCTTCCCATCCTCTTCCATTACCATAGCCTCTACCATGTTGAAATCATCTTCCTATTTGTTGATTTGATAGGGTTTGACGAGAATCTTCTTGTCTCACACTTCCTTGACTAGAACTTGAGCCTCCTTGATATAGAGTTGATGTACCCCTTTGTCCTCCTCTATTCCTCTAATTGTACTACCTATTTTGTATTTCTTCAGCTTTCAGAGCCAACGGATAGGCATCCTCCGTGTAGTTTATCTGATGCATGCTTAACTCATCCTAAATAGTGAATTTCAAACCATTCACATACCTTGCAACCATTTGTTCATTACTTTATTGATGTTCTATATGGATGGAAAACTTGTAAAATTCATTTGTATAATCTTGCACAGAAGATAAATTCTGTTTCAAATTATGAAACCTTCAGATGAGTGTCTGTGCATAATCCACCAGTAAGAACTTTTCTCTCATCTTTTTCTCCATTTTTCTCCATGTCTTGATTTTATCCTTTCCTTTCTTTGGTTGTTCTTTTTGGAGATGATCCCACTAGATCATCACATGTCCCTTTAACTTGGTGCATGCAAACTTCATCTTCTTTTCTTTTGTCATAGACTTCCATTCAAAAAAAATTCCCATCTCGTTCAACCAATCTATCAATTCCTTTGGCTTAAGATTGTCTGCATAGTCTGAAACATCAACCTTGATCACTTCATTTTTTCCCTCTAAGAATCTGAGCATCCTTTCTTCGAAACTCACTCCTTCTTCTTGTCCTTCTTGTCCTTCATCTATTTCTTCATCTTCATGGATCACCTCTCCATCAGATTTATTTCCTCATCTTCGTAATCTCTAATTTTCCAATCAGTTCATGAGTTCTTCTAATTGTCTTTGCAAACTTATCATATCTCTATGCATTTGGGCAAGACCTCTTCCTCTTCCTCTCCCAGCCATCATCCTGCTCTGATACCAAATGATGTAGCCCAAAACACTTCAAGAACAACAATTCAGAGAATGCACAACATAGAATTTTAGATCTCCAAATTCTTCATTAATGTTCCCCAACTTACTCTGCTTCTACAATGAAAGAAAAACTACTACTTATTACAATTCTAAAAATTACCATATTTGGCAATTTTTGGGGAAATTTAGATTTTTTCTATTTTTGGTAATTTTCAAAACCCATCCTATGAATCCCGATTTTTCTAAAGAAAAGCCCCCAACTAAGGCAAGATGAGTTACCAACTAACCTACGAAATTAGAAACTTGATTTTAGATTTACTACGAAAGATGACTTTCTAAAAAATGGAAAAGAAATACGAAATGCCAAATTCGAAAGCCAAGATGATATTTCTGGCTCCCAGAAAAAGGTCAAAATGGCCACCTATCGAGCTAAGATCAATCAGCAATCCAAATAGCTCATCCTCACACAACTGCCTGTAAAATTTCAGCCAAAACCCACATCCGAGTAAAAAATTATGACACTCAAAAGTACATTTTGACCAAAACCCACATCTTTGTCAACATGCTTGATCCTCAGATGCTCCTGCATCAGTAACCAGGGTAAAGGAAGGATTTCCAATCAAAGGGCCAGACAACCATACAATCCTAACATTAGAAGTACATCAAAGGAGCTTGCAGTTGTTTAAAATAATATGGTGCATGATTATGATTGGTGCTACCCTTGCAACCAACATCATAATCAGACTACTTTTCCTAATGGGGTACTTAATCAAGCCTTAATGGTGCAAAAAAACACCCTAAATTTAGAAGGTACAAATTAGGAATATTATGACCGGTCAAGTGGAAAAAAGATCGAGGTTCACCGCATGTTTCTCTAATGAATCACATGAGAGATGAAGATTTTTGTGGTGTTAATTTAATGCAAGATCATAACCAACATTATGTACCTATTTTAACTGGTACACGGTCCAAGAAACATGTTGTTGAAACATAACCAAAGGTTGAAAAGGATAAAATAGAAGCTAATAGCATGCATAATTAGGCTTTTACAAGCCAAAAATGCCAAGCTGTTACCCCAACATCAAAGAGTACAACTTTTTCCTAGAGGGTAAGATTTATCAGCTAAAGAGTAGTCCAAAGTATAGATTCTGATACCACAAACACAAAAGGATGTTGTATATGATAAATTACAACCAAAGGTGAATTTTCCTTCGTTCCATATTATTGATTATATGAGGAAAATAACTTGTAGCATTTTGATGCTAGATGCCTTACAACTGCTAGGGAAAAAAGAGAACATGGTTAAGGCTTTGGCTATGATTTTTGTGAAGGATTAGTCAACTAAGAAATCAAGGGTTATGGTTGTACGAAAGACATACCAACATAGGATGAAAAGAAAAAATCAAAGGTAAAGCCTCCACCCTTCTATGTTAGGTTGGTTATTGGTAATTTCTTAGTCTATAATTGCATGATATATTCTAGGGCAAGTAGTTTTGTGATGCCTAAGCACTTAGTTGACAAATTGGGTCTAGTTTATGAACCCAAGAAAAGGGCGTAGTTAAGTTGGATGGGTCAACCATCAATATTGTATGATAGACATAGTCAAATGCAACTAATAAAACATAAGAAAATTTTCCAACATCATCAACACTATAGTGACATAACAACAAAGATTTTTCTATAGGTGATAAAAGTTACCAGGCATCAAGAGTTTCTAGTAATTAAGGTATGTTTATGATTTCTTATACACAATGAAAAGAGTAGAAAATTTATTGAAAATTTATATTGAATGACTGTGAACAAAGAGTTAGTATGATGGAAAACACAAGCAATAATTAAAAGAATCAACAAAACCTAGAATGAAGACTCACGTGTAGATATATCCACGACACAAATACACCTATTCTTACAAAAGAGAAGTTCTTGTATGCCACGAAAAAAATCTAAGGTGTTTTGTACCTATTTTCTCTAATGGGTTTTGGAATAAAATTTTGCATAGCATATTGTCCTTAACTACAAAGATTCTAACCATTTTCCCTGTGTTGCTTGTGATAGAATGAAATATAGATATTCTATAAAGAATTATTTAGCCCACATTAATAGTTTACTATCACAGTTAGTTTAAAGCCTTCGACATGTTTCATAGAAATTGGATCATAGAAACAACAAATGCCATGTCAAAATTTAGAAACCCTCTTTCACATAATGATCACAACCAAAAAATATAGAGAACCCACAATCCTTTGTTGTGTTTTGAGACAATGACAATAGTACACCGAAACTTGAACTTAGTCGAGATCCTCAATAGTTTTTTGTAATTTTTTTGGGATATAGAGAAATGCAATGAGAATCATTGTTTTCCTTAGATACGACAAAGCTCAATGGTTTTTAGAAAGAAAAGAAATAGAATGATGAAATGTCTATCAAATACCTGCAAAATTGATTGCAGTATATACCAAAAATCTCCATAATCCCGTCAAAATGTTACAAAAGAATCTTCAAAACACTCACAAAGTTTCTTCAAACCCTCATGTTCAGATGTCAACACCTAGAGCTTAAGAAATTTTCATAAAGATCAAAATGATAAATTAAATCTAAGATTTTGATGCTTTTGTTAAAGTTTTTTCCATGAGTATTTTTGTGGGGATTATTTCCTTACCAATTACATGGGGTTTGGTGTCTTTTCTTAATAAACTTTACCTAATTTAATGTTGATTAACTTGTATTAAGTTAAGTTAATATGGAAATGATAATTAAAAAGTGGAAAAAGTTTTATTTTTCAGGGACTTTTCTCTATTATTTTGCATAAATTTTGTAAATGATATTAATTAAATAGTTCCCCTATGAACTATTTAATGAATTTTATATCTTAAATGCAAAAAATGTGGAAATAAATGTAACACGGTTCTTTTCTTTTGTGGAGATATGCAAGTAAAGAAGGATGTTTGACCTCAGTTGACTTAGAGTCCTATTTTCAGTGGTTGGAGGATTTCTCATTTTTTGCATGACATATGGGATTTAGGAGAGGTTTTTCTTCACTTCATGATGTAGATTGGGTACTCTTGAGCTCATTTTCAGTGACCATGACTTGGAGGGCATATTTGGAGTAGTTGCTTACATGATGCACATAGTTATACCCTTAATTTTATATTATCAGCTCTTGAATCTGACCCCATGTTTTTCATGTAGATTTGGATGGTTTTGGGACATTGTGAAGGAATTTTGAGTTGATTACCAATTCTACATGTCTTGGAGGAGTTTTCATATAGTGATCTTTATTTTTATTGCAGCTAGGTCCCTGATTTTTAGGGATTCTTAATTCTATCTGATCCTTTGGTGCTCTTGGCCTATATCCTCTCATTTTAGCTCATTTTTTAGGGACATCATCCTTTTACTAGTTTTGGCACATTGATGATTCAAGCATTATTGTATTGGAACCATTATTTTCAAGACTTGTACCAGATTTTGCCCCTTGGAGTTGGATTATAGATCAAAATTTTCCCTCCCATTTTGTGTTCACCAGATTTTAAATTATGTTTGTACATGATTTTGGTGGTTTAAAACTATGGAATTATCTTCCCTTTTCATGATTTATAATAATTAAAACCTTCTTTAGATTTTATTATTGATTGTGGGTTGTGAGGACTAAATCTATGTTTTGAGTTTATTATGGATGCAATAATTTGTGAAGTCTTGAAGATGAGATTAAATTTGGTAAAATCACCTTTAAATTCAATTTATTTAAATTCCAAAGAATCATTTGATCCCTTTTATCGTCAAGTTTTAGTTTTAGGTGAACACAAAGGAGGAAGCTAGCCTATGATCCAAAGATTCATTCTCAAGTACAAGTTACCCATCACTGAGAATGTTTCCATGTTACAAGAGGATTGCTAAGTTTTACACTTAGCATTTTCAGGTGCAGTCCTGATTTATAATAGGTTCCCAAATATCTTCTACAAGAAATACATTCCAAGGAATTGCAAAAGAAAGAAAAATAAAAACCACATTGATTCCCAAGTGTCTCCTTGAATCACAACATCACAAAGACAAAATAAAATTTGGCATCTGGAATTCCTATCCTTCTATCTAAATGCCTGCCATCTTCCAAATCCATTTTGGGTCCTTATGTTCTAAAGTCCACATCCACCTCTCCATCAAAATTCTATAATCCAAAATCTTATTTTCCTACATCAGTCCACTACCCCTCAAGGTGTGTGCCAATTTTGATCTTTCCCACATTTCTATCCACTTAAAAGAAAGTCTTCCTATTCTCCCTCCACCATCCAACACTCATTTTTCATCTTTTCATCTACCCTTTCCAATAATTTTTCTAAATATCTTCCCTATTTGATCTAATTATCTATTTCATCTCCTAATACATTACCATACCAACATCTTTGAGCATACCATCAATATCCATGGTCCATTATTGTACATGTTTCAAGTGTATCATCCAAAGACAAAGACTCTTGATTCCTTTCTCTATTTCCTATCACACATCCATTATCTTCCTTAAATGTAAAAAAGTCAAAAAACATTGGCTTGTTGAAAATATGGAAAACATGCATCTTGGTGACATGAACAAAAAGAGAAAAAATAAAACATTGTAAGGAAAAATGTCCATTAGTGAAAATCTACCAAACAATCAATTTGGGCAAGTACCATGATTAGATCCTCCAGAAAAAAAGTGTCATGCATAATCCATCATGTCCTTGTGTTTCATACTTGGGGGGCATGTTTCATTCATTTCAACATATTATATCATACCCCTATCATGTCCTCCATTATTCTTTGTCCATGATAGGAATTATCCTATTTAAATCCATGTTCCCTTTGCCACATTTGATCTTGGAAAAGCTAAGAATCTTCATAAGAATCATGCATATTATATACTTCATGTTATCCATACCCCTTTAGACCATATTGCTTCTCTTATTACACCCTTTGGTCCATATCCCTTATCCTATCCATTTTGATCTTTCTTATCCAATTTGTTTTCTATTTCTATCCTATATTTATTCAACCCTTGACATTGATATACAATAACCTGATGTAAAATGTAAAACATGTTTTCAAAAATCCCTTGATATGTCCATTCTTATGAACCATGATGCCTATTGGAAATTTAGTTGGGAAATGTGATACTAAGAGGGGGGGGGGGGGGGGTGAATCAGATATAACCTATTAATCCATTTTTCCATTTACTAAAACTTGCAAAGATTTTATCATCAACTTCATCAAAGAAATAAAATTAATAAACTAAACATCATTCATGACAATACTCATGTAACATAGTAATTTGGTTACCTAGCAACCCTTGAAAGCTAAAACTGGGGTGCGGATGACACCCACAAATCTTCACTACCGTAGTATAAAGTTTTCCTATTAGGGCTACAAATTTGATCACAAAATATGATCTATCCTGTGAAAGGTCTTCCCTATTAAGAGCTAAAAGACTTATACGGTCTAGCTTGCTAAAGGATTTAAAACTTGCAATTAAGTAAGCACTCGGTTAAGAGATTACATAAGGCCTGTTAAAACCACATTGTTAAGAGATTTACCCTAATGCACTTGTTAGAATCTCTCAGGACTTGATCCTTCAGTTTGCACTGAATGCTGATTACAAATCTTCTCCTTTCAGTATTGGTTTGAACTTATCTATCAAGTTTATCTTTGTTATGTCCCTCACTGCTTTCCTCTATTCCACTCGGTCACTAAAATCTCTTAAAATACTTCACTGGTCTGAAGATATTCCCTCTTCTCCTTCTCATCCACACACTTATACTTGCCCTTACATCATTTTAGGGTTCAAATATTTTCTTATATAAAAAATTGAGTTCATTAATAATTTGTGATCTACGATCCAGATTAACTCCTTTTTCCATTTAACCTTTCCTTAATTCTGATTGGCTCTAAGTGTTGCATAGGGATTAATGATTACAAAATAGAAGTGTGATCACCTTCGTGATTTCCTCAACAAATAGTAAACAAAATAAGAATTTCGGCCAAAACATTTTACCTCGGTGATTGTACCTTAACAAATACATATTTCAATTCTGGCAGCTTGGCAATCGATATCTCTTGCACTCAGCATTCACTGTTCCTTATACACTGGTGCTCGACATTGTCCTCTTTACATAACTCGGTGAAAAATTACTCAGCTAATACAAGAGTACTCGGTGACCAAAGCTTTACTCGATAGTGACTACTGATCAATAAATATACATTATATGAGTCGGCCTATACATGATGACTCAGTCGCAGTGATGACCGACCAACATTACCTAGATAATGACTAAGTGTAAGACACTAATAGAAAAAAAAACTATAGGGATGTACAATCTCCCCCTTTGACATTAGTGGAAAAAACACTTTGTCATGACATTTACAATACATTTACATAGAGTACTTAGTATTAACAGATTACTCCTCCTAAGATATATAAAAATACAAAATTGAGTATATCATACCATTTTGCTTCAGCTTCTGCCCTTGATTTTGGTACCTCCCTATGTGCCATGATATCTCATTTACTTGATTCCCCCTTGTTTTTGGCACTCATGATTTCTTCATTAGTAGGATTGTGTAATATCTTTCCAAAAATGGTTTGTGAAGCACCATAACCATATGCAATGCAGATTCCTAACTGGATGTTGCAACTTTGAGGACCTCTGATTGCACTTCTAGCTTGACCGCTAGGTTGACTAGGCTCTCGACTGTAGAGAGATGAGGATCTTTCTGTATTAGGTCCTTAGCCTTGGCTAACTCTATTTGAATGACCTCTAGGTGAGGTGTTAACATTGTTTGCATAGAGTATAGACGAGCCCTTATCTTACCATCATTAGCCATTAACTTGACTATCCTCCCTTGAGTATGTAGAATCTTGGCATAATGTTTGGAGCTGGAACTAGCATCCAAACCCAATGATTGACCAGTAGAATTTATTTCTTGTTGTAGTTTATCTACTAGTGCCTAATTGGATTTTGTGAACTCTTCTACATTGTACAATTTCATGTACAAAGATTATGCATTGTGTACAGCTCCTTTTGATTCAGTTATTTTGGTAGAAAGTGCTACTTGCTTCACTACAATCTTGACAGAGACCTGATTAAGTAGCTTGGTCTCAAATTTTTGTTCTGACCACTGCAACAACTTATATTTGCTTCACTTTCTTCATTCGTCACTTTCTTGACTATGTGGAAAAGTTGTTCTAGTACTGGATCAGAATCATTTACATCATCTATGTCAAAATTATTGATAAATATACCTTTTATCTCATGCAAAACTTGCTTTTGTTGATGTTCCCTTCTCAGATCTTCTTGCCCACTTTTCCTTTTTAGTAGATCTTGCAATATCTATATCTATTCATAGGATAGGTTATATGTGTCCCATTTCAGAATCACAATAACCTCATCTATTGTTACCTCGGGTGTAGAAATTTTTCCTTTCTTTTTCAATACCTTCCTCTTTGGTGTACTGTCACTTGACATCTATACAAGAGCTTTTATTGCATCTTGCTCCTTAGGCTCTTGGATATCAATATCTTTTTCTTTCTCTTCTTTTCCCTTATCCTCCACATGAGGATTTGTAATTACTAGTGCAAAATGAACTGCTTGTTCCTTCGGTGACTCCTTGGAAGATGTAGAATGGTGGTCCTGTTGCCGACTGATCATTTTCCTTGGTAGTGCTCATACAGACTAACATGTCAACTGTAACAACTTTAGGATTATCGGGGGTTGTGTCAATAGTTGATGTGTCATCAAGTGATGGATAATCCATTACTTGCAAGAGCATGGTGTTACTGCCTCACAAAGATATAGCTTGTGCTTCCTTGGCTTGTAGCTCTTCCTCAGTCAATACTAGATTCTATAATGGGGTATCCTCGGTGATGTCAACAATTGTTACCCCGGATAACTTCTGACATTTTTCTTCCTTGGGAGATTCTATCTCTTGTGTGGGTGCAACCTTTACATCTCCTTGATTAGCTAGCTCAACACCCTTTGATGTGTTGGCTTCTTGTGGTGCATTCTTGTCAATTATTAGAGAAAAAATGGTCTTCCAAATCCTTAGACTTTCCTGAACAATGTTGTCAACCTTTTGTTGAAGTATAAAATAAGCTCTTTGTTTAGGATCAAATCTGTTCATGTATTCCTCCACAACTTTCTGAATACTAGTAGGGGATAGGTCTAGTGCAACTTGAGCTAAAGTGCTCTCTCTTATCTACTTCTTGGTATTTAGGGAAAATTCCTATTTCTGAGAAACTCTCTCATATAATTCATTAGAAATCAACTTCCCCATTTGTATTGGGAGCATCTTGAAGGTGCAAAGCATCTCAAGTATAGCTTCTTCAATCTTCTCCTTATCTCCTATACTCATTCTCTCAAATCTCATTTTTTTCAATCCTTCAAGTCCAATAGAGTTCTTGATGGTGTGGCATATTTCATCCACATTTGGTGCTTTACTCTATTCTTGTAACTTTTTCTTCTTTACTTCCTCGTCACTCTTTGTTTCCTCATCATCTGCTTCCAAAATAAATTTTCTCCTAGGCTTCTTCCTTAACTGACTTGGCACTACCCTAGGCTGAACAATTTTCCTTTTCTTGGATACAGGGGTTTTCTTCTATGGCTTGATAGCTATGGATTTAGAGGCTTACCTTGTTCTTGGCCTAATAACAAGTGAAGAGATAGCCTTAGGTTTTTTTACTTTCTTGCTCATAGGATTGGCAACTGCTGCCTTCTTTCCTTTCTTCTCTACTAATTTCTCCTCTTCTTCAATCTCACTAGATTCACTTTATTTGTCTTCTCCTAATCCTTGTGTTAGTTCAAGAGGTGCATTTACCTCTCTCTCTCCTATCATTTGCACTAGGTTCTTCACTATCTTTTTCCTCTTTCTTTCCATGGTAGAAAACTTCAATCCCATGGTTATTGTAGACTTAGCTTCCTCATATGTTCCAAAGTAGGGAGCCTTTTGATCAATTTCCTCAACTAACAGAGCTATGATTGCTGTTGTAGTCTCATCAATATTTACTTCATAGGGAAATGGCATTAGCCATGACACCCTCACTAAAATAGCTTGTGCATAAGTAAAATGAGTGTCTACTAAGAAATAGATGTCTTGATTGTACTTCTCTACTAGAGACACACGAATCCTACTTCTCTTCCTCATTTCATTTTTGAATTCAACAAAGTAGTTTTCCATCACACCCTAAAAATTCTCTCCTATCTAACTAATGAGCTCATTAATTTGCACTATAATCGGACTTTTCTTATCCCAAATCACTCCTCTAATAGTAGGAAAACATTTTTGAATGTAAAAGAATAAACAGAAGAGTAGGAAACCTAACTTACACATAGAATTCTTTGCTTTCCAGATTGAGGTAAGGTTCTCGGTCAGTTTAGTCAATTGGAGCTCAGCAAGGTCATAGGTATGACCTTTCCTGATAATTTTCTAGGCCTGATCCACTGCCATACATGGGAGGCTGTCCAACTGACTTGACTGATAAAATTTGTGAGCTATTACTCTCACTGTAAACTCAATCTCCAGATTGGTGATAGTGGAGATTATCATTCCACACTTATTCCAAACTTCCTGAGTGTTTTCTTGAATCTCCTCCTTGCTTGAACATTTCATTGTCCTCTTACCAAATATTGTAGGGTATCCAGTTACTCAGTGAATCATGTTTTTTTTTCTCTGAATTGGTCTATCCCCTAGCCACAATTGCATGTCATGTACTCTACTTAGTACAATTTTAATCTAGTCCACTTTAAAGTTTTGTGGAAAATCTAGGGCATGAACTAACCCTTGTTTGACAACCTTCTGGTGTTTCGGCTTCAACACATCATTGCTGCATAATTTATCATATGCTTCCCTAATTTCATAATCTCCAATCTCTCCAATTTTGCACATGTAACACTGTACACATTAAAATATGCACTTCTATGAACCATTACATGCAAGGTTGCTCAAGAATGAGGCCTCACAAAGCGGCTCATAGCTCTCTATGCATGGAGTTGCAAGGGACTATGAGTTTTGCTCTCAGCTAGAGCTATAAGAAAGTGACCTTGCTAGTCAACCATACAATGAGAGATTCAAGTGAAGACAAGGGCAAGAGTGCCAATATCTCCAAGAATATAATATGCAATGCAATGCAATGCAACTAAGATGAAGATGCAAATGTGCAAGCTATGCTATGAAAATGAAAGTACAAACTAAGCTATGAAAGGAAATAGCAATGGATTACAATGCCTCCTATTTAAACTATGTGAGATTTATTCTATTGCATAAAAGGAAATCTAATCTATGATGCCATGAATGTAACCATGAAAACAAAACTATTATGAAATGCAACTAAAAATGTCAAGGCTTCAAAGCTTGAGTGTCTTCAAAGAGAGCTCCAAAACCTGCAGCATAACAATAGCATGAAATATGGATATATATCTATATAAATGGAGGAGAGAGCTCTCCTTTTATAAGAAATGAGGTGAAATGGACCATGGAGATTAAGAGGCAAAAGGTCTTAATCAGCGGTGGAGCTTGAAAGAGGAGCAATCCATGTGCACAAGTATCCTCCAATGAGAGTGAAGTGTTGACTTTTGAGCCTCATGTGAGACAAAAGGTGCTTTTTTTCTTTTTATAAAATAGGAATAATATTTTATTTGTGCAACTTAGGATAAGAGGAAAGTGGGGCTTTTTATTTAATTAAAAGGGGAGGAAATATTCCTTTTAATTAAATAAAGACTTAGGATAAATGGTTAGCCCAAGGATAAAAATCCAATATATGATCGAAATTAGGATTTGATCAAGAAATTGATATTGTTGAAAATATTGATTATTGATCAAAATGATTCAGGGTTGATAAATTGAATAAATGGGGCCCAAAGTCTAGGCGACCATTTTAGGGTGCATACATTTGCCCCTCTTTGACTAATGTGTGATCGATTTGAGAACACATGTAGTCAAAGAATGAAGTTGCAATGTGAGATCGATTTGGGATCACAAAACAACTCAGATATGAGGTCGATTCGGGATCACATCTGGACAAAACATAAACAAAAGCTTAGACCAACACCGTCGCTGCTAGGTGCAAATCAAGCTTTAGACAAAACTATCACCGTCGCTGCTAGGCAATAATCAATGTCTAAAAATGGGAGATAAGAATCTCAAATTTTGAGAAAAAGCTCACAAAAGATGTCTGAATCAGGAAAATCAAGAGAATTAGGGATGAGAATCTCACAAATACTGCCCCCTCGGAATCAAAATCGAAATCAAGTAGAGGAGAGACAGAAAATTGATAAGGATTTGATCAAATCACAATTGAAGGTAAATGATAATAGGATAACCATTAGGCAATGAAACATGCCCCAACGATGAGCTAGAAGAAAAGAGATAAAAGACTAGAAATAGAGCGAATGAAAGATTAGAAAATATGAGGGACATGGAAGGAAGAAATTCCACCAAAGATTGAAGAATTATGCCTCAAAAGGTCAGTCAACTGCGTAGAAGAATGAGAAAATTTGGAAACGCAACTCAGATTTTGATTTCGAGTCCGAAAATGGATAGAAAATGATGTGATATGAAAGACCAGAAATGAAAGATATGATCAAGAAGAATCAAAAAAAAATGAGCACAGTTGACTAACTAGTCCACGTAAGATGAAAAAAGGAGAGCTCTCTCCATATGCAAAGTGCAAAACTAATCTAACATGACCCTAAAAATGCAAGCTACTATGAAAGTGGTTGATTTGCAAGGTCACAACGCTTATAGACATCTAATTATCATCATCGAGCGTTATTGGTAGCGTCGTAAGATCATACAATGCACACTAGCATAACTATGTGGATATGACTATGATCTTTATCAGATAGAAATGTGGGAATCTCACCTAGGCATCAAAGACATATAGGTCAAGATGACTAATGCAGTGAGATCACCTAAGTTTGATATGGCGAGATTATGCTTGTATCAAGACACATGAAAATCAGGATAGCTAGAAGCATGCACTCGCAAAACAGTCAAGGATAATACCTCGTCAATCCATAGTGTCAAGTAGGACCAGCATAAATGCTCATGACAGTTAGGATCAACAAAATATACCCACAAGCAGATAAAGAAATAAAACATGTTCTCATTCCCTCAGTCTTCTAGCTATGCATCATCGAAAACTTCTCAGGGAGAAACCACTCATCAAAGAAATCCTCATAAACAACACACAAAGAAAAATAAAGTCAACATATCTCAACAAGTTGATTGTTTAAGTGCATGTGTGTTGGTCATAGAGTCAAACTCTGGTTATCACATCTGTAAATGAGAAATATCGCATCATACTAGACTGTAGGGTAAGACATCTGATAAGTGTTAAGAAACACTCGACGCAAGGGTAGTGTTGAAAAACACTATTTGGGGTGGTGTTAAAAAAACACCTGTTGTGAAATGTCCTATGAAACAAACACACCAAAAGGACCTATGCGAACAGTTATGCCCCCTAGACAAAGACAAAGACCAATTCCAGACTAACTCAAATAAGGTCAAGGCATGATGGAAAGTGGCTAAGTGTCGAGGATGCATGCTAACAAATAGGAGTGCAAAGGCCTCAAGTAGCGCCTGTTTCCAGGTTTTCACCACTTGGATTCTTTTTTCATTTTTTCCTTTTTCTTTTTTTTGGATTTTTTGAATTTTTATTTTATTTTTTTATATTTTTTCAGGACTTTTTATGCTTTTAAAGATTTTTTCAGCATCATATATCAATTTTTTTGGTATTTTTTTAGGATCAATAAAATATATACAAAAGATGCCCCCAGACAGAAATGGGCATCAAACTCTTTAAGCAAGATCATATCGTGCAGTCCCAATGTCAAGCAAGGTGGAGAACAAGAGGGATGAGCAAGTTGGTGAAAGAGATGGAGGAAAATAGAATGAAGGTGAATGGAGGGAAGAAATCCTCAAAGGAAAACTCCTTAAGAGTACCCAAGCTAGGGAAAAATTATCATGCAAAGCACATTTGGATAAGCAATGAAAGGATAGCATAGGATAAGTCACAAAAGTGCACTGCAAAAGAAGGAAGGATGTAGTCCAAAGGAGTAGACATGTCAAGAGGTTTCATAGCATCATGTTTTACTTCTTTTTTTTTTTATTAGATCAGGACCAGAGGGGAAAAGGATAGCGAAAGGCTAGAATGAATGAAGGAAAATACGAAGGCTAAACATGAAAGGAATGAAAGCAAGATCATCGTAAGATAGCTCACAAGATAGCCAAATATTCATGTATAGGTCAACATTGTCAAGACCAAAGAGAGAAAATGGAATGGATGAAAAATGTAGAAGAACTACGCATGATGCCTGATTGTCAGGTTTTCATCATGGTACTTATCCAAGGTGCCACAAGGGAGTGGTTTTCACCATAGGATGAATTTATTTCTCTTTACTTTTGCTACCAAGGTGCCTGTTTCCAGGTTTTCACCATGGCACATTTTCAATTTTTTTATCATTTTTTTTATTTTTTCATTTTTCTATTTTTTTGAATTTTATAATTTTTGGAAGAAAGCAAGCTTTTTAGATAATGCTCCTTGAAAGGATAAATCATTGATATACCAAGGATTCAAAATGATATGCTCAAAGATGCTAAAGGGGAAAGGAAGACGCACGAGGAATAGGCAAATGAGTAGAAGGATAATGAATGGAAGGAATGTGAAAAGGTAGATGGAAAGAAAGGTAAGATCAACGTCAATACACACCTTGAAGGGTGACAGGAAAAATGGAGGAAATGTAAACCATATTCTAGTCCAAGTGTGAACCATATTCTGGTTCATTATTGCTATCTGACTCTTCGAAAAGAGGATTGGTGTGCTTGTTATAATTCTCAAATGTGAATGAAGGAATATGAGAAGGAATATGGAAAATGTTTAGCAGACGTTGTGGTTCAGGTGCATGGAATGGAAGAATGTTTTTGGAAAAAGATGAAGTGGAAGTCTTTGGAAGCTTGAATGTCAATTTCACTTTTTGTTCAACATGAGACTCTTTCAAGAGAGATTTTGGAATCCATACAGCCTTAAGATTTTCATTTCCTTTTGATGACTGAGATAGAATATCTTCAATGATGGATTTTGGAACCCATACTTGTCTTGTAGTTTTCTTCTTAGATATCTCTTTCGACTTTATATATCCATGTCGATTAGAGGGGACATGGCGATCTTCTTTTTTTGATGGATTCTTGTATTGCTTCTTTTTCTTGTATTGAACATTCAAGTTACTTCCAAAAGACTTGGGACTTGTGGAAGAAGAAGGAGGATATGACCGGTTTAGATGGGTGGGTGGATGAAAAGGATTCAAGGGTATGCATCTATGTTGATCTTGAGGAAAGATAGGAGATGGAGGGACGTAAGGACCCAAGATGGATGACGAATTAGGAGAATTAGGAGAATTAGGAGGGGAAAGTGAAGGGACATAAGGGCCCAAGATGGAAGGAAGACATGAAGCCCTTAGTATTGGCGGAGGAGGTCCAAGGATGGAAGTGGAAGACGCAAAAGGATAATCAATAGGTTCATCAGCATCTATATCACAACCAAGGATATCAGCATCTTTAGAGTGAGCATTAGGATTTTCAATAAAATCATGAACATCTTGAATAGGAGCAGTTTCTTTGATAGGATCATTCAAAGCTTGCAAAGACTTAGGAAGAGTAGAAAGTGGAAGTGAACATGGAATGGTAGAACAAGAAGATGGAATACTTTGATCTTGACAAGGATCTTTGGATAGCATAAGCACATCATTTTTTTCTTGATTTTCAATAGGCTTAACATCAGAAGTAACAACACCATTTTTAATAACCTTAATGGAAGTATCATCTTTGGAAAGTGCAAGTGTAGTAAGGTTATTTTGATTATCAATAAGCTCAATAGTGCAAGTGGTAGCTTGATCTTTCTTAGGAGAAGTCTTAAGACATGGTGGAATGAATGAGGAAGGGCGTAAAGGATCGAAAGAACCATGAAACGGATGAGAGACATCATGAAAAGAATTGGATGACATGGAGGGTCCTTGCTCTTGATCTTTCTTTATATTCTCTTTTTTATCATTTTTAGAGTCCTCTTGACATGGAGCCACTTCTAAGGACAAGAAAGCAGGTTGGAATTGTATGGAAGACTTTGGAAGAGGTGGTGAAGGACTAGCTAAAATAGGCATTATAGCGGATGAAAGCTTAGGCTCTTTAGGTTTGACATTATTGAAAGTATTTGCAGCCAAGTGAAGGTTATCTTGAGTATCTTTAAGAGGTGGCCCTTGAGGATAACTATAGGGAACCGCATGGAAAGTCTTAGGATCTTTGTTGGATGAAAGATTTGTGAAAGATTTGGATGACTCAGAAGCTTTAGGAAGTGTGTGGGTATTGGAGGAAGTGGCGGATGGAAGGGAACCATCACAAGACAAAGGTTCAACATTAATATGATCTTGCTTGAGAGTGAGATCTTTATTTTTAGCATGAGAGTTTTTAGACAAGACATGCTCATAGTATCTTCGTTTATAATCAGCACGGAAAGCTTTCTCTTCCTCAATAGAAGTAGATGTATCATATTGTTCACAACAAATATCATAATTTCTCTCAAAATCAGAATCATATGGATCACCATCACAATCTATCCAATAGGATGACCCTTTAGTAAGCCTAAGCACACGACGAGGAGGACTCTTAGGAATAGAGTTGTCATAAGTATTGCTACATTGTCCATCATCATAGTCATCATAGTCATCAAAGGTAGGTGTGTCACTCTTTGTGGAAGAGACATCACAAAGACTATCACGTTGCTCTTTATGGTATGTCTTCTGAAGAGAAGTAAGACTCTTGGGAGAAGTAGAAGAGGAATGAGATCTTGAAGAAGAGGAAAATGAAGACCTAGTGGAAGAAGAATACTTGGATAATGAGGAATTTGAATGATGTTTAGAAGAGTCATGATAAGATTTGGAAGATGAAGAATGTGAATAGTGTTTAGAAGAATCGTGATAAGACTTAGAAGATGAAGAATGTGAATAGTGTTTAGAAGAGTCATGATAAGACTTGGAAGGTGAAGAAGAATGAGAAGATTTAGATGATGAAAGATGTTTGGAAGAAGAAGATCGTGATATGATCATGTTTATGATTCTAGCAAAGGCATCTGATTTAATCATCCTTTCTTTTATTTTTGCTATAAATTCATCACTCATGAGAATTTTGGAGGAACAACACTTTTCGAATATGTCAATGAGCTCAAGATCGTCTATTCTTAAGAGAGGTTCCTTAACAAGATAGTCAAGATTCATGGTTATAGAAGAGGAGGAATCAAGCATGGAAGAAATGAATAGATGAATAGAAGAAAGTAGACTAGATAATAAGAGGAAAAGAATCAAGAAGAAGAAGAATAATTTCCCATGGGAATAGAAGACTTCAGAAGAACATGGGAAATGGAGAAGAAAGAAGAAGACTAAGAGCCATTTTGTGCAATTGATACCATAACGTTCATTGAGATGTTGAGCAACATGACAACACCTAGGATCTAAGATTTGGACTGACCAAGGAAGACTGGAAATAGAAGACCCTTGGTAATAGGATGACCTCACAAAATGTCAACACCAAACTAGGATAATCAAAGTTCTCTATTGTCCAAAGAGAAATGAAAAGATAGAAGCAGGGGCTTTACCAACACTGTCAAAGAGGTGCTTCAAATCAAAGGGTGACTACCCTTGCACTTTTGAACCAGGCGGTTGGGCTAGGCCAAAATATAATTGAAATTGAGATTAAATGAAAATTATTTGGACAATAAGAGTACGAAAATTTTCCAAGAATGTAGCTCACAATTCTAGAGATAAAATTTCTCACCAAGAACAACCTTATAATGCGATATTTCTGTTTGGCTAATGTGATACTGATGTTGGTCTTGACCAATTTGTGCAAAATTTTGATTTTTTTAAGGTCTGATTTTGGATTTTCTGAATGTTAGGGTGAAAATGTCTGATGTCAATCACAAATTTAATAGCATTTGGACAGGTTTGCAAATAGTAGAGGATCAAACATGTCTTCAAACACTTGAAACAAGGGCAAAAGCAACCTTGCCAAGACAAGCACTTGTGATATCAAAATTGAAAAAACACCCTATGAATGCTACCGATCGTTTGTATGTAAGAACGTTTACACTGGTTTAGCACATTCGAGAACACTTCAAGCAATACCTTCCTACAAGACAAGGCTCAATACTTATCAACTTAGCCCACAACTTGATGCCCCCTTGCCTCACACCAAGTGGTTTCCCACAAGAGATATTGGCTTTGTCATGGAAGTGTCAAACAACACAACCAAAGGGGCACATATGGTGAGTATCTTAAGGTGATCCGGGTAAACCACTTGGATCAATCCTTGCACTAAGAAGATAAGCGGCTAAAATAAGGTGGCTTCTATCTAATGGTTCTTAATAAAGATTTCCGTTCACAACACCCCTCTTGCTCCTCATAAAGGACTAGGACCTCGCGGCCTCAAGAGTACCTTAAGCATTCTTGTCCAATGTTTTCCTCATGGTCGCAATCCCATGAGCTACTCACATCAAACGAAGACAAGTGTTATGTCTATCAAGGTTTTTGGTGTCCTTGATAGCCTTGAGATTATAGTGAGTTGGAATCACTTGCCACCAAGGAGAATGATGACAAGGTTGTCCCCACTTGAGTCGTTCCTCTTGATTGCTCAAGAGCAGGCCCGCTAAAGGATTCCTAAACTAAATAAAAATGGATCAAATCTTGAGGTTCAAGGTTTTTGATTCACCACAAGGGTGAAGAGCATACTCCCCTATCTCAAGAATCTCTCCCAAACACACCAAGCAAAGAGATCAATTACCCCCTTGCTTCCAAAACTTTAAGATGGGTCAAGATTTTCTGATTCACCTAAAGGTGAAGAGCATACTTCTCCTACCACCTCAAGATCCCTTTCACAAGGTATTAAGATTCCTAATACAATTAGTGAATGCCACACTTGAAAGGAAAGCAAATAAACAAGCAAGAATTTTTTTTGTTTTTATGCTTGGGCAGCCCTACAAAAACCATTAGTAGCCCTCTTTGACATGCGTTCTTTTGACAAATTTCAAGTAATGAGAGCACCTACAACCACAATTTGTTAGACCAACAAGAGTTAAGAGAATCAAAATCCAAAATCTACCAATGATTAGTACATGAAAAATTAGATAATCTGCAAAAATATCTAATCAAATGATAAAATCTGAAAATGAAACCATCATGGTTGGATTAGGCTCGGAAAGACCTTTCCAATGATATATCACACTTAAACTTTTGATACCATTTGCAAAATTTCAAAAAAAAATGGGCACCCGTTTTCCAGAGTGGCACGGATTTGAAAACGCTGCAAATTTCAGAAAATTTCAAAAAGATAGCTAAGAACCCAAAACTTGCAAGATAGATAAAATAGCTCAAAAATAGCTCGCTGTCGGGTACAGACACAGTATCGCGCGATACTTCGCCCGACACCAGGCGATACTTCTCAGTCCGCACGATATTTCGCCTTATGCTAGGTGATATACCTCAGTACTGGTGGGCGATATACTCCAGGCAGGTCGGGCGATAGTCCGTCAGGGGCGAACTATCGCGCGATATTTCTCTTCAAAGAAGGCGATATTTCTAGCAAGCGCGAAGTATCGCACCGCTATACAGAGATATATCGCACGATATTTCTGAGAAGTATCGTGCGATACTCTGAGAAAAAAAACCAGAGACTGAAAATGAAGCTAAAAATTGACGAAAATATTGACGGAAAATGCAGAATTAAAGGGACAAAGCTAATCTACTCAGCCCCACGGTGGGCGCCAGAAATGTACACACTAAAATATGCACTTCTATGAACCATTACATGCAAGGTTGCTCAAGAATGAGGCCTCACAAAGCGGCTCATAGCTCTCTATGCATGGAGTTGCAAGGGACTATGAGTTTTGCTCTCAGCTAGAGCTACAAGAAAGTGACCTTGCTAGTCAACCATACAATGAGAGATTCAAGTGAAGACAAGGGAAACAATGCCAATATCTCCAAGAATTTAAATGGAAATGAAATGCAAATGCAACTAGTATGAATGTGCAAATGTGCAAGCTATGCTATGAAAATGAAAGTACAAACTAAGCTATGAAAGGAAATAGCAATGGATTACAATGCCTCCTATTTAAACTATGTGAGATTTATTCTATTGCATAAAAGGAAATCTAATCTATGATGCCATGAATGTAACCATGAAAACAAAACTATTATGAAATGCAACTAAAAATGTCAAGGCTTCAAAGCTTGAGTGTCTTCAAAGAGAGCTCCAAAACCTGCAGCATAACAATAGCATGAAATATGGATATATATCTATATAAATGGAGGAGAGAGCTCTCCTTTTATAAGAAATGAGGTGAAATGGACCATGGAGATTAAGAGGCAAAAGGTCTTAATCAGCGGTGGAGCTTGAAAGAGGAGCAATCCATGTGCACAAGTATCCTCCAATGAGAGTGAAGTGTTGACTTTTGAGCCTCATGTGAGACAAAAGGTGCTTTTTTTCTTTTTATAAAATAGGAATAATATTTTATTTGTGCAACTTAGGATAAGAGGAAAGTGGGGCTTTTTATTTAATTGAAAGGGGAGGAAATATTCCTTTTAATTAAATAAAGACTTAGGATAAATGGTTAGCCCAAGGATAAAAATCCAATATATGATCGAAATTAGGATTTGATCAAGAAATTGATATTGTTGAAAATATTGATTATTGATCAAAATGATTCAGGGTTGATAAATTGAATAAATGGGGCCCAAAGTCTAGGCGACCATTTTAGGGTGCATACAAACACGACCTAATGTTGTTCATCATCAAAATATTTTCTAGAATCGATGACAGAGCCCCATTAAGATCTCCTTTAATTGCGTTCTCTGGAATGGCTTGAAACTTTTGCGGCTTACACACTTCATTCCTCACTAGTTAGACATTGAAAATCTCCTTTCCTTATTTCTTCATAGCAACAGATGAAGATGATGCAATTAATCTAAACTTAAAAATTTCGGAAAATATTTTACTTGGTAGGGTACCTTTTCTCAAGTGTTCAACAGATGATTTTGTCGATGGCACACTGAGAAGAATTTGAAATCTCTCTTAAGATCTAAAATAAATAGGTTACAC
Organism: Chamaecyparis obtusa; assembly: GCA_027943335.1. Lineage (NCBI taxonomy): Eukaryota > Viridiplantae > Streptophyta > Pinopsida > Cupressales > Cupressaceae > Chamaecyparis > Chamaecyparis obtusa. Next base: position 234,088 of record BSBK01005573.1, on the reverse strand, counting down.
ACTCTTGAATCACTCAAGAAATTCTCAAATCATAGGTGAAATGAGATAAACGGTAACATCCTACTTTATAGACTTCAAATATTCTAGGTGAGATACAACTGTCTCGACAATCTTATGTTAAGCTTGGCTAACACAAGCTCGACTGATACAACCATTTGGATATAGCTCGGTGTACATCACATCTTGGGTACCATAGGTGCTCGACATACATTGATAACTCAGTCACTTATGACTTAAACACTGATGCTCGACATCAAAAATAAATTGTTCTTCTTTGCTCAAATATGTCCTAATCCATCTCTTATGTATGCAGATATGGACTTTTTCTCAACAAATGTTAGGAACTGATATAAAATAAAACTTTGTAAGACTCAGTTCCAAACATACTTACTTTTCTTAGTTTGAAGTAGTGTGATCACCGGATCCATCAAATTGGGTGACCTCAGGTGCACTGGCTTCACTAGTGCTTCCTTCTTCTTTCTTCTTCCATGTTTTGTTTATTTGATTTCTCAATTTATCAATTATATCTTCATTATTTCTTTGATCATTGCTCTGTAGGGGTGATCTGCAGTCTCTCTTTAGATGACCTACCTTTTTACATTTGTAACATACCATACCTCCATTCATCCAAATTTTAGATTTCCCTCTGAAATGAATCTTCAGACAATTTTCTCCAATGTGCCCATATTTTCCATAGTAATGACAACTGTAACATGTGTTCTAATCCTAGTTGCATGAGTTACCCTTCATAAGTGATTTTGTCTATCCATTTGATGACCAATTAGGTTTGGATCTGCACTCAAATGTCTATGTCCATACTTTTGACAATTGAAACAGTGCCCTTGAAATTTTGGTGAGATAGGTGGATTGTTGGCCTTAGATTTGCATTCTTGAGCCTGATGTCCAAATTTCTTATAGTTAAAACATTGTCCATTAAATTTAGGTTTAGGATCACACTTACCATGTTTTCTTCTGTAGACATTAGTTGTATGTATTGGATTTCCACAGTAGTGTCATGTAGGCGTGTTATTCTTTGGTTTCTCATTCTTTTTCTCTCCATCTTTTGATGATTATCCTTCTTCAGTGGATGATGATTTCTCATTTAGTCCAAGTCCAAATCTATCATTAGATCTTCTCGGTGACATTAACAATTCTTCAAAGTACCTTGCAGCTTTATTTGGCTTGTTCATCCTTTCATTTATTTCTCTTTCAGATCTCAGTTCATTCCTCAGTTGATTATTTTCTGATCTCAGATTCATGATTTCCACATCTTTCCTACCCAATTCTTGATTAACCAATAGCAGTTGGTTTACCATGTCTATTTGATTATTTGTCAACCTTTGCATGTCACTAGTCCTTTCATCAAGTCTTATTGATATTTGTCTTTTGTCTTCTTCTACCATTGTCTTGTCATCTTCAGCTTTCTTTTTCTATTCAACTACTTCACAGAGTCTGACAGATTGAATTTCTTGTTCTCTCGTCAAATTTCTAATGTCCTCATTTAGTATGTTATTTTTTATCCAGTAGATCTTTTATGGCTTTGTCACTTTCTATAGAGTTCCCATTATCAAATGGTCTAGTTGTTTCTTCTTAATATTGTGATTCATTTTGCTGAATAGCAATCTCTCTTCTTCTGCTTAAAGATTTCTTTAGTTCTCCTCTGGCTACTTCTAGTTGTTGTAATGCAAGATGAACATCAATCTTTCAATTCTCTATAACTTTTCCCAACTTGTAAACCTCCATCACAAGATCTTTTTCTTCAAGTCGTTAGACTTTCTATAAGAAACCCTAGATCTCTGATACCAATTGTTGTAAATTTAGTTGGGAAATGTGATACTGAGAGGGGGGGTGAATCAGATATCACCTATCAATCCATTTTTCCATTTACTAAAACTTGCAAGGATTTTATCATCAACTTCATGAAGGAAATAAAAATAATAAACTAAACATCATTCATGACAATACTCATAACATAGTAATTTGGTTACCCTGAAACCCTTGAAAGGTAAAACTAGGGTGGGGATGACACCCACAAATCTTCACTACTGCAGTATAAAGTTTTTCTGTTAGGGCTACAAATTTGATCACAAAATATGATCTATCTTGTGAAAGGTCTACCCTATTAAGAGCTAAAAGACTTATACAGTCTACCTTGCTAAAGGATTTCAAACTCATAATTAAGTAAGCACTTAGTTAAGAGATTACATAAGGCCTATTAAAACCACTATGTTAAGAGATTTACCCTGATACACTTGTTATAATGTCTTAGTACTTGATCCTTCAGTTTGCACTAAATGCTGATTACAGATCTTCTCTTTTCAGTATTGGTTTGATCTTATCTATCAAGTTTATCTCTATTCTATCCCTCACTTCTTTTCTCTGTTCCACTTGGTCATTGAACTCTCTTAGAATACTTCACTAGTATGAAGATATTCCCTCTTCTCCTTCTCATCCACACACTTATACTTTCCCTTACATCATTTTAGGGTTCAGATCTTTTCTTATATAGACAACTAAGCTCATCAAGATTTGTGATCTACGATCCAAATTAACTCCTTTTTCCGCTTAACATTTCCTTAATTTTGATTGGCTCTAAGTTTTGCATAGGGATTAATGATTACAAAATAGAAGCATAATCACCTCTGTGATTTCCTCAACAAATGGTTACAAAATAAGAATGTCGGCCAAAATTTTTTACCTCCATGATTGTACCTTAACAAACACATATGTCAATTCTGGTAGCTCGACAATCGATATCTCTTGCACTTGGCATTCATTGTTCCTTATACACTGGTGCTCGACATTGTCTTCTTTACATAACTCAGAAAAAACTTACTCGGCTAATGCAAAAGTACTCAGTGACCAAAGGTTTACTTGGTAGTGACTACTTCTTGGTAAATATACATTATATGACTTGGCCTATACATGATGACTCAGTTGTGATGATGACCGACCAACATTGCCTAGATAATGACTAATTGTAAGACACTAATAGACAAAAAAACTATGGAAATCTACAGATGCCATCCAATGGACCATGCCATTACATTTTTTCTCATGTCCAATCCCTTAGATTAACTGTTCAGGCTTAGAATTGTTACCTTACATTAGGCATTGAGGCTAACAACAATTCTATCTTGACAATGGAAACCTCTCCTAGCTGTGGGTAGACTATGAATGAAGAGGAATCTCTAGATTCTAGGCCGGTTCCTATAAAATATGGAATATCACTTTCCTGATCTGCAAATTGTTGGGAAAAGGGAAAAAAATACTATAACTAAAAAGATTAGGGTGATACACCAATGAATAATTCAGACTTCTCAAAAAGATGAATTTCAATCCTGACTCATAAATGAATACTTTAACAATTTGAATCTCTGTTCAACATATAGGTTAACAAACTCATGCTATTAGGGTTCTACCACAAACAGCTTAGAGAATTAACAACATACATTTCTCATGCAAGGCCTAGGGGCAGTTGATTATCTTGAGAAGGAACAGAATTTCATTCACTTCCTTTAGATAGTAAACAATTTGACACTTGCTAGAAAAGATGAAATAGGATTCAATATTGAAAAATAGGTACACAAAATAGGAGTCAAAGAATCTGGTTCATTTCTTCAAAAATATGACAAGATGATTAAAAAAATGGCCTTCAAAGCACCTAGGAACAATGTGTTCACTATATGCCCTCTCTCCAAAATATGCAACCTTTTCCTACTTATGCTTATTGTATTGTATGCTGTATTTTTGAGTAACAATTTTGGCGACTTCTGCTAGATGTCTACCTACTAGACATGACCTGTAGGCTTATCATAGGGTAACAAAATTTAGGAAAACTGAACCATGAATGCAACCTTTATTGAAAATAAAAATGCACCTAAACTAGACTCAATGCAACCTAAAAACCTAGTGCTTGAACATCACTTATTGAATTTTGAAAAATTCAAACAAACCTAACCCTCAAAGCAAAGCTTGAGGTGTATTCCATTAACTAGAATCTTTTATTCTTCCCCTTCAGTTGTGGACAACTAAAAAGCATTGTTGTCCTTAGAGGCTGTTATAAAAAAAGGGCCTGACCAAAAATTATCAAATTTATCATGTTGCCCTGCCCTGCTCTTTAGCACATCCCACTTGAGTACTAAATCTCCCTCTTTAAATTCTCTGAACTTAGCTTTCTTATCAAATGATCTTTTAGTTTGTGCTTGCTTAAGTTCCATTGTATCTAATGCTTTTCTCCTTTCCTCTTCAAGCTATAACAAATTAGCATACCTCAATTTAAGGGGATCTTCTTCTCCAAACAATAACATCTAATCAGCTAGCTGCAAGGCTAGAAATTCAATGGAAACTAGTAATCTGGCCTCTTTACCACAAACTAGGACATAAGGGGAATTCCCAATTACCTGTTTAGGTGTAATGCTATCTAGCCACAAGGCTGCCTTCAATTTGGAATGCCAATCCCTCTTATTTTCTTGCAGAGTCTTTTTGATAATTCTAATTAGATTTTCGTTTGTAGATTCTGCAAGACCATTACCCTGAGGATAATAGTTTCAAGAAGTGTTTAAATAAATCATGTTCTTTACAACCCATTCTGTAATAGCTAAACCAATAAAAGCCATAGCATTGTCAGAGATAATTGATTGAGGAACTCCAAACTTGATTGTAATATCTTCATAGAATTTTAACACAGCAGGTCCAAAAGCCTCCTTTAGTGCAATAGCCTCGGTCCATCTTGTAAAATAATCAGTAGTAGTTAAAATCCATTTATGATCTGCACTAGAATTAGGATTGATAGGACCAATAAAGTCCATTCCCCACTTAGAAAATGGTTGATCAACCACGATTGGTTTTAATGGCAGTGCTGCCAGCCTTTGTTTACCTACAAAAAGTGCACATTTCTGACATTTTCTAGCCCAAACATGAGCATCCTTAAATAAATCAGGCCAATAATAACCTGCCCTTAGTATTTTCTAGGCTGTAGTTTTAGGATTGAAATGTCCTCCACAAGATCCATCATGAAACTCAGATAAAATTCTTCCTTGATCTAGTGAATCAATACATTTAAGAAACATTCCAGAATAGTCTTTTCTATATAGAACACCATCAATATGAACATAGGGAATACATTGTAACCTATAATACCTCCTTTTTGCTTTATCAAGATTATTTGGGCATTGTCCAGTTTTCAAGAATTTGGTCATATCTGACAACCAAGTCATAGGATCATTAAACAATACAATATCACCTTGTAAGTTTTTTAGATTCTTTAGATGCTTCAATCTGTTCTTCTTCTTCTGCCATCTATGCACAAAGGCCCTTGCCTCTAACCAGCTTAGTTACGTGAATCTACACATCATACTCCATAACCCTTCTTATCCAACCAGCTCTCTTCTCATTAACATCCTTGTTCAACAAAAACTCCTTGATGCTAGGATGAGCAACCATTAAGTGCACTTTATTTCTAGCAATTAAATGCTTAAACTTCTTCAAAGCTTTAATAAAAGAAAGTATATGTTTTTCAATAAAAGTGTACCTTCTCTCATAATCATCCATACCTTTGCTGAAAAATGCAACTGCCTGCTCTTATTTTTCATCATTCTTTTGAACCAGCATAGCAGAAATTGTGTCAGAACCACCATAGGCATACAAAATGAAGTCTTTAGTAAAATCAGGATTAACAAGAGTAGGGGCTGAAGACAAAGCCTATTTTATCAATTCAAAATTCTTCTTTCCTTCATCAGTCCAGCTGAAAGGAATATCCTTTTTAAGCATTATGGTCAATGGTTTTAGTAAATTTGCAATATCAAGGATAAATATTCTTACGAAGTGAATTCTCCCAATAAAACTCTGCAATCCTTTCTTATGTTTAGGCAATAAAAGCTCAAGAATTGCATGAATTCTTTCAGGATCAATTGTTGTTCCCTCCTTAGAAACTTGGTATCCTAAGAGTTTTCCCTCATGAACTACAAACATAGATTTCTTAGGATTTAAAGATATACCAAATTCTCTACATCTTTGCAATATCTATCGTAGATGATCAATATGTTGATTTGCAACCTTGTTGTAAATTGTCACATCATCTAGGTATACTAGAACAAACTTATACATTAGATTCTTGAAAGCCATGTCCATTGCTTTCTGAAAAGTAGCTCCAGCATTTGATAACCCAAATGGCATTCTTCTGTAGGCCATAGTACCCCATTTAGTTGTAAAAGCTATTTTAAACTGATCAGATTCCTTGACTAAAATCTGATTATAACTAGAATACCCATCTAAGAGTGAGAATCTCTCAGAACCTGAAACATATTGTAAAATTTGTTCCATGGAAGGAAGAGGGTGTCTATCTTTCAGAGATTCCCTATTAAGGTCTCTAAAATCTACATAAAGTCTTATCTCTTCGTTCTTCTTCCTTACTGGTACTAAGTTAGAAACCCAAGATGTGTGCTTAATAGGAAATATAATACCACCATCTAAGAGTTTTCTTAGCTCTTTCAGCATTAATGGTTCTAATTTGGGGTTTATAGGTCTTTGCTTTTGTCTAATTGGCCTAGCATTACGCTCCAATTCTATAGTATGCTGGGTTAATTAAGGATCAAAACCTTTTAGATCAGAGTAATCCCATGCAAAAACATCATTATATTCCCTAAAAAGATCAATAAATAGTTCTTTTTCTTTAGGAGAATTTATTTTACCAACCTTCAACCGCTTGTCTCTAAAAATTTCTACTTCTTCATAATGATCTTCTTCAATCAGCAAGCTGGTTTTACCCTTTCTAAACTGGTCATCAGAAGTAAAAGCTGATTCCGAGCTTACTAATCCCTTTGGTAGCTTATTGGTTTTCAATTGAATAATCTGGTCTTCCATTTGCTGAATGTTTTTTTAATCTCTTAAAGCTGAAAAACCATCTGTTTTTGTCAAAAAACTTAGGATATGTTCATTAGTATTGAAAACTTGCCAATAAGTGTCATTATTCAGAATGGATGGCTTGATAATTATCTTAATATGTGACTTGTCTAAAATTATTCCTTTATTTTCTATTATTGCAATATGAGCACCAATACCAGCCAACCTACTAGCATGTATATTTTCCCTTCTAGGAATTGAAATCAGGTTGAAAGCATCAAATTCATGTAGACTATCAGAAACTCTACATTTATACATCTTAAGCAGATCATTTTTAATAGTATTGATGCCTCTCACTTGCTTAACAATAGGCTCACTATCACCAAATGCTCTTAGACATTTGATACCTCTCAACCTTGCCCATTCTAATCCTTGGATTAAACTTTCATATTCAGCCACATTATTAGAACAAGGAAAAGACAACTTAAAAGTAGCATAAAATTTATCACCATTAGGTGAAACCAACATAACCCCTGCACCAACACCATCCTTATTCCTTGACCCATCAAAATACAAATCCCAAAGCTGATTAGACACATCAGATTCAGATTCTGGGTCTTTAATCAAATTTGGAACTACTGAATTAGATTCTAAAATCATGTAGTTTTTGAAACCAGCATCAAACATGTCATCATTATGTTCATTCCTAGTAGCCCATTCATCTAGAACAATATCTGGGTATGCTTCAGTTTGAGTATTATACACTGAATAATTAGGAATTTCATCTTGATCCATGATCACACAACTTGCATTAATAGGACTTGGATTATAAGGCTCTATGTGATTTTTGGCCAATAATTCTGATTTTATGGTTACCTTAGTACCATATCTAGTTTTGAAGTACAATTGTGACCAATCTGATGAAAAATAGCCATCTATTTTGGCTGTGAAATCTCTAGACAGACACATAGAGAAATATGTTGGTAAATCAATAACATATATGTCCTGTGGAATTGAAAAATTTGGGCAGGAGTGCAAGGTCAAAATTGCAATCTTAATAACTCCTAAAGTCTTAATAGAAGCTCCATCTAACTGGACTACACCCTTCTCAAGAGCCTCATATTTTAAGTTTAGTGAATCTGCCACTTTTTTAGGCATAACAGTACTGGTTGCACCACTATCCACCATGCAATTATGAACTAATTTATTTCCAATGATCAAAGAAACATAAAAAGGAGGAGGCTTTTCATTTGTAGATTTCTTACCTTCCTTTTTTGATGTTTTTTGTACATTTGACAATTTCTTGTCAGTAGTTACTGTTGTTTTCTCAACATTTGCAGCCTTCTTAAATTTTGGTATTACTAGTTGCTGAACTTTAGCAGGCTTTTTATCTTCTTTTAGTGGCTTTTTCTGAACCTTAGAAGGCTCAGAATTAGCCATTACCACACTTGGTAACTGCTATACTGTTTGTTGAGAATTAGTTGCCAACTTGGACAACTCCTCTTTCAAAATTTCAATCTGTCCTGGAATAGACAAAGTTTCCCATGCTGACAAAGTAACATTTGTTTTTTTCATTGTATCAACAATATTGAACGAAATATTAAATTGCACTTTATGTGATGACCTAGGAGAACTTTGATCAACATTCCTTTGAGTTTGATCTTTTTTAGTGGAAACTGACGGACTCTTCAAAATAGAAACTGGTGGAGAAGAAACACTCCCACCAGATTGATCAGCTTCAAGAGCTCTCTTTTTTTCTCTTGTATTTGTTGCAATTGACGAATCTTCATTAAGTCCACAAAATTCTTCCTCTTGCCAGTTTAAAAATCCAGTATCTATAGCACTTTGATCTGACTGATTTTGAACCTCTTCAACAGACACATTCTACTGTGAATTCATTGAATTCTGTACCATGAGAGCTTGATTAAGAATTCCATTAGAACATGTAGACTGATCATGTGGCTCATTGCACGGAAAACACCAATTAGTAGCAATATTATTTTGAGTAGGCACAATATCCCTAACAGTATTAAGAGGTGCTGGATTATATTGTCTATTTAGTCTCATATTCCAATTCTGCCTATTTGCATTAGTATTTCCTTGAAATTGCTGCCTATTAGCCTGAAAATTAGGTTGACTAGGATACTGTATAGAAGAACCAGCAAACTAATTATGAATAGCAAGGTTTACATGAGCTTGATTCCTCTTTAAGGCCACTAAATCATTACCAAAAGATTGCAGAAGATTTTCAATTTTTTGCTAACTGTCCTTAATAGTCTGTAATTCATTTAGGGGGCTTGTAGGAGCTATTTCTGAAGGTTTATAAGATGGAACAGCAGATAATGGTGGAACTGCCAATGGCATATTAGACTGTATATTAGGAAAGAAAGGCATAGGAGGCCTAGGAGCTATCTTTCCTACCTGGATAAGACTATTCTCTGCCCTCATAGCAGTATCAAAAGCTTGAGGTAAAGTATTACCTCCCATAGATTGAATCATTAAAGACATATCACTATTCAGACTTTTCAAATAATATAAGAATGCATATTCAGCGGAAGGTCTTACCGTAACAGGGATCTGATTCCAAGTCTTTTGAAAATGAAGATTAAAATCACTCATCTCCTCTTGCGGGGCTCTCTTGATTGTAGTTAATTGTTCCACAAGAGACAAGTTATCAGATTTGTCCTCAAAAAATTTGGATAGCCTTTCACCTAGATTATCCCAAGTAGCAATAGAATCTACCGAAAGGGTTCTGAACCAATCAAGGGCTTTACCCTTGAGTGATGTAGCCAATAGCTTTAAAGCTATGTCTTCTTTTGTAACATGAAGAACATTGCAAAGAGTTGCAACATCTCTGATGTGCCCAATAGTTGTTATTGATCCTTCTCTAGTGAATGATGGTAAGCCTTTAAGAGAAGCTAATGGAACATTATTGTGATTTGCAATCCTCAAAGGATTGCCTTGATCAAATGTGACAAATGGCAAATTTTTGTCCATTGCTTGATGTGGAGGAGCTTGCTACTAAATAGCTAGTGTAACCAATGGTTGAGCATATTGAGCTACCTTTCATTGATAAGTCTTTAAATTTTGAGGAGTTACTGTAGCACCACTCACAGAAGCTCTGAGAATAGAATTGTCTATGGATAAATTTTCAATGCTTGGGAATTCTGATCTGGAATGATTAGGAACTTCTAGATCCTCAGGAAGATTAAGCTCCTCAATGATAACCTCTAGTTCTTCTGAATTTGTAGCTTGTCTTTCGAAAATAGAATTATCAAAGGATGAGAAATCTGAATTCAAAGAAGTACCTCTTGGATCATGCAATGTTATTCCACCTCTAGATGATCTTCCTCCCCTTCTTTTTGGCTGTAATTCTTGATACAAAAAACCTTCCTTATTTGATCTTGTTGGATTTCTACTCATAAAATCCACACTTAGAGCTGCAACTTGAAACTTGAAACAATCATAAATCTAACAGCTCAGAACTGAGAAGCAGTTCGTGGTCCCACCAGGCATGCCAAAAACTATCTAGTCTTAGAATTGTTACCTTACATTAGGCATTAAGGCTAACAACAATTCTATCCTGATAATGGAAACCTCTCCTAGCTGTGGGTAGACTATGAATGATGAGGAATCTTCGGATTCTAGGCCGGTTCCTATAAAATATGGAATATCACTTTCCTGATCTGCAAATTGTTGGGAAAAGGGAAAAGAATACTATAACTAAAAATATTAGGGTGATACACCAATGAATAATTTAGACTTCTCAAAAAGATGAATTTTAATCTTGACTCATAAATGAATACTTTAACAATCTGAATCTCTGTTCAACATATAGGTTAACTAACTCATGCTATTAGGGTTCTACCACAAATAGCTTGGAGAATTAACAACATACATTTCTCATGCAAGGCTAGGGGTAGCTAATTATCTTGAGAAGGAACAAAATTTTATTCACTTCCTTTAGATAGTAAACAATTTGACACTTGCTAGAAAAGATGAAACAGGATTCGATATTGAAAAATAGGTACACAAAATAGGAGTCAAAGAATCTGGTTCATTTCTTCAAAAATATGACAAGATGATTACAAAAATGGCCTTCAAAGCACCTAGGAATGATGTGTTCACTATATGCCCTCTCTCCAAAATCCGCAACCTTTTCCTACTTATGCTTATTGTATTGTATGTTGTATTTTTGAGTAACATTAACAAAAACATGTTATCCCATTGCCTAGATAGTCCTTGAAAATGAAGAAAAATATGATGCCATAACAATATTCCTCTATCCCCCATTCAATTATCACCTCAAATTTGAGAAACTTTTTTAGTTCCCATGTTGAAAAATCAATTACAATACCCAAAAACACATTTGTGAAATATGCCCAAAAAGCCCACTTTGAAGGTGTAAAACTTGAAATCCCAAGATCATCGGGTCAAATCACTAGGGAATCATGTTCATATATCATAAATGAGAATGTGTGCTCATTTTTTCCCCCGACCATCATATTTGACATGTTTTCAAAGTGGCAAGTTTTAGGGTTTTGAAATAGTATTGCAGTTCACATATTAAAAACCTTTCAAGTAGCTTTCTATTAAAATTAATATTTTATATCCAAATGAACTCCAAACCAAACCAATTGATCTCTAAAATCATCTATATATATAGTATAATAAAATTCCATGCAAAATTTGAAAACCCTAGCTCCTCATTTGGTACTTTTCCCAAGTCAAATCCATATGCAATTTGTGCCAATCTTGAAACTATTTTGTGCATAAATCCTTAGGAGCCAACTTTGAATGCTATTATTTTGACATGTATTAATGGTCATAAGAAACCACCTTGCAAAACAACTATTTCCATTACCACCTACATGCTTACCAAATTTCAAAAACATTAGATATCATTTGATATTTTTTCAAAGCTCAACCTTTTCATGTTGTTAACTGATTGCAAAACAATGTTATGTAAAAATAACTTTGGTGGCCAAATATGAAAGATAATACCTCGCACCTTAGGATGAATCTTTTAGAATTTCTTGATGTCATGAATTTTTAGGTCAAATGCCTACACTCTTGTTAGTTTATGTGCTCTCCAAACAAGATTTGATAAGTTTTCAAAGACAATTCCAACTACCGCAAAGCTAAATTTTGACATAAAATGGGTTTCAAATTTCAAATTTCAAAATTCTACAAGTGACCCAATTCATAATTTTGTTTTAAATGCCACCAAATTTAATTTCATGGCTTGGAGTGCTCAGAAAAAATCTCCAAAGAAGTGTTAAGCAAGATTCATCTAAGAGACATTGCAATATCTAAGTGACATATTTTAATTCTCTTAGATAAGTTTCATCTAAGAGATATTGAGATATCTAAGAGAGATTTTTTTAATTCTATTAGATAAGTTTCATCAAAGAGAGATGGAAATATCTAAGAGATATTTTTGAAGCCTCGTCAATATGTGACAAACAATAAAATAAGAAAAATAAAGATATGAAATGAGGAAGTGCTCCACCAACGGTGAAATTGATGATTATGGCAATGGAAATGTTTGCACACCCATTGAGAGTTGATACAACATTGAAAGAGTAATCAATTAGACATAATGGTGTAATAGTCCTGGAAAATAAATTAATCACATTTTTTTAGACCAAATTTTGAAGCCCTTTTTCAACCACAAATAGAGGTTTATTGCTTGTTAATGGTGTTGAAACCCTTTCTTATACTTTTGGAGAGATTATATTGTTGTTGTGAGTGATTATTAAATGTCACAAAGCTCAATATCATCTCTACAAAATGTTGCAAATAATTTTTCTCAATAATCAACGTATATATGTGCAACAACCTAGTTAATATTTTACTCAATAAAAAAATATTCATTTGAGTAAAGTTAATTGAGTTATTATGAATAGTTTATTTGTTTAGAGCCAACAAAGTTAATTTTCTCTTACAGACATATATGAGGGTTTTAATAAGATAAAATGTGATGAATGTATTTTTATCATAAGCAAATTAAGTTCATGGGACTAAAGTGGAAATGAGGAAGGGAATTAATTTTCATCCAGTTGAGATGATTCAGAAAAAATATGAAGCTCAACATTGACCAAAAAAATTATCTTTAAATAAATAAAAGATGTGGCAAGAGAAACAAATTTTTAGTTACAAGTGAAAGAAGATGGAGTAAATATTTTACACGGGGGCTTTCTTTCACTCATAAGAGTAAGCTGTAATGTTATTGGGGATTTGGGGATTTAATTTTTTGTGAACATAATCAAGGTATATTTGAAGAATTCACTTTCATCTCGGATAAGTATACCAAGATGGTGCAAAAAGAGGAGTATAAGTGACAAGTTCTTTTTCTCTTTTTTTTTTAATATTTAAGTTTTCTGAAATCAGGTAAACCTGAACTTGGAAGAGAAATTTCAGATTCATGCATGAGAAACTTGAACTTGCAAGAGAAATTTGAGATTCATTCACAAGAAATTAGAAGATGTGAAATGAACATAAATTATAGTAATCTGAATCTAGTTTCTTAACTACTAAAGTTTTTAAAAAAATAGATAATATTAAGGTGGTCAAATCCTCTATGCACGAAAAAATATTCTTGATTTTTTTATGAAAACATAATGTAGTTTCTAGTGTGTGCATCAAAAAAGATATAGTTTGATTTAGTATTTTGATAAAACCTTTGGTAGAAAGATAGTTAAGAGTAAGAGCTCAAAGTTGTGTATTTTTTGTTGAATATTTTTTGTTTATGATTTTTTGAAGTGGTCACATCATGAAAATCAGGTGCCTATTCATGCACGATACATAAGTTGTATCAAAATAATTAAAAATTCATTATTTTAAAGTGAAAAGAATCAAGTGCACAAAAATAATATATAATTATTTTTAAATTTGGTCAAGTAGACCAAAAGTTATTAAAAAAATGGTTCATGTGTGTCTTCGAGAACTATGCAAACACTCGTAAAGAAATTAAATTTTAATATGTTAATGTTGTAAAGCTTAGAAGATGTGTAAGAGTATGATGGTCATTTTTACAAATACCCAATTGATGACATCAAACTTGATGACAAGGAAGTTGATAAACCAATCTAGAAGAACAAAAGTCATGAAAAGGGAGGGAAATGGAGGAAAATTAAGCTCCCAAGCCTTAGGATTGTTAGATCCAAGCCTATTACCCAAGCATAAAGAGATTGGGTTTTTAAATATTTTAAAACTTGATTGGGTTTTTAACAATAAAAACTTGATGGGGTTTTTAAAAATTAAAAACATATATGTGGACATATGTATGTAAATTTAATATATACTACACATAGGTATATTGTTACATATACATACATACATACATATATGTATGTATGTATATGCATATATATTTACACACACACACACACACACACACACACATATATGTGTGTGTGTGTGTGTGTGTGTGTATCTATATGTATGTATATATATATGCCTATATATCTATATACTCACTAAGATATCCTAACACCCTTTAGGACCACTTATGACACCCATAACCCCTTACGACATCTTAGAATACCTTAAGAAGATATCCTAGGGAACAATAGGAATAAATATGACACAAAGAGCTCCTTAATGCATCTTAGGACCCATTAGTGTATGTTAGGACCCCTTATGACCTCTTAAGACACTTATGACTCCTTAGACACCCTTAAGAATCCTGTGAACAATTAATATATCTTAGGACCCCTTAGCACCCATTAATGTATCCCAAAACCCATTAATATATCCTACCAAACATTAATAACCCATTAATATATCCTATGAAATATTAATACATGCACAAGGAGACCTTACGATACCTTAAGACATCAAGGACCCCTTAAGACATCCTAGGACCCATTTATGTATCTTATTCCCCTTTAGGATCACGTATGACACCAAGGACCTATTAAAATATCCTAGGACCCTTTTAAACCACTTAATACACCTAGGAATTCTTAAGAAAAGATAGGGTACATTATTGACCCTATTTACCCTCTATCTCTACCTCATGTCTCTCACCCTCTCTCTCTCTCTCTCTCTCTCTCTCTCTCACACACACACACACACACACACACACACACACACAAGTCCCTCCCCCATCCTTCCCACTCTCTCCAAATATTCCCCTAATCTCTCTCTCTCTCTCTCTCTCTCTCTCTCTCTCTCTCTCTCATCCCCTCTTCCTTCTACATCACCATTGGTGGCGTTGGAGAAATCAATGTGAGTACTTAGAGCATATTTGATGTTAGTTTTCATTGATGAAAATCATGAATTCATTTGATGTCATAAGATGAATAGGTATAAATTGACTAAGTATAAATTGGTGGGGTATGTGCAGGATCATGGTATGCCAAACTAGGCCCTTGAGTGGCAATGAAAATTTAGAAAATCAGGTTTAGGCAAGTTGACATAAAAATTTGAACAAGTTATAAATATTATATCAAAAATATGTAAGAAGAGATTTGGTATGAAATTGAATTTAGTTTCTAAGATACTAGGTCTTTTTTGAATAACAATTATTCTATATGTTGGAAATTTCAAATATCAATGTAGTAGTACGAAAATTTCAGGAAAAAAATAAGAATCAGGTGTATGTCTGACCACCTTAAACACAATCAAATGATAATATTTTTCTACAAGATTCTAGATATAATTAGTAGACTCATGTCCATATGTGACACATATTTTTTTGTAGTTTTTTTACAAGTAAATAATTAATTATGATTTTTCTTCAACAACTTTTCCAGAATATAAATACTCTCATGTCTGACCACGTTAACTTAGTCTAAACTTTATCAAATTAATTTTTTTAAATTTTTTTCTAGTAGTAGGAAAAGAATAGAATGTGACACATGTTTTGGATTTCAAAATTGTTATATAGTTTGAAAGTTATAGCTATTTTTCAATAAGTCTATCAATGAGGAATAGAAATATAACAAGTAGGTGTGTGTGATAATATTTTTTTATAATATTCTAGATAAAAGTATTAGACTCATGTCCGGATGTGATGTATATTTTTTTATATTTTTTTTCCAAGTAAATAATTAATTATGATTTTTCTCCTACAAATTTTCTTGAATATAAAAAATCTTGTGTCTGACCATATTAACTTAGTGTAAACTTCAATTGTACAAGGTTTTGGGTCCTTTCAAAACCTATTTTTACATAATCAAAACTTAGTCTAAACTTCATCAAATTGAAAAAAATGTTTATTATTATTGTATTAGGTGAATCATAGAATGTGATGTATATTTCAAATTTAAAAAATGTTATATTGTTTGAAAGTTATAGTTGTTTTCCAAAGACTCTATCAATCAGGACTTCTTTTTCACATCGCCACTTTTTGGCATACCATGATCCTACACATACCCGGTGAATAGAGTAAATTAAGACATTGGAACTGGTAAAGGAAATTGACAAGTTGTACAAAGAGGCTGAAGAGATTTACGTGTATTGGAAATAGCTGAACAAAATTTTATGACCGCAACTTAGTATGGAAAACATATAGCTATGTTGGTTATGTTACAACCGTTCAACAATAAAGTTCACAGTTTATCAAGATGACTTGGATAGATCGGTGAGCGTTAATGAGTTTTATAGATGCAATGAATCTAGACATTTAGGAAGTAAAGTATGATAAATAAGGAATAATTTAATTATACTTATTGGGATCACAACCTTGATTATGTATTATTTTTAGGAAGTGTTAGAGAAAATAAAGAATATGTTTTTTTTCTACTTGGGAAGGAAAAATTATTAAATAATTGAATAAGGTGGTGAAATTAAAACATGTTATGGTTGAAGAAATTTTTTCTAATGATGGTTAGGGTTGATTATTAGAATGGACTAAATGTGTTATGGAGAAAAGTTATGAAGTCTATTTAATGTTTTGACGAGTTAAACAAAGCGGTGTGTTGGAGAAATAGAACAGTTCAGTATCACACATATCTAAAGATATGATCAAGTGATTTAATGGAGCAATCATAGAAGGTCAATACAAAATATTATTTGAGCTTAAAGGATTTGATTCAAAAAGCATATGCTATTATACATGTCATTAATCTTGTTGTTTCTTATCTATTACAACAAGTTTGTAAATCCTTTAACAAGGTAGTTCTTAGCATGACTTATTTGTAAATCCCTTAATCAAGTGTACTCTTGACAAAGTTGTAAAAATTCTATAGAAAGGTTGACTATAATAGGTCTTTAATTACTCCTAACAGGGTATTAATCACTTTTAACAGGGCGAGTCTCTAGAAGAGACATTGTAAGCCTTTAATAGGGAAAAATTCATAACTACAGTGAGAACATTCATGGGTATTAATTCCCACCAAGGTTTTTCCCTCTGACCAAGGGTTTCCACGATAAAATAAGTGTGTTATGTGTGCATGGATTTTTATTTGGTTTAATGCACTTTTACATAACAGTTTCAGTTATATGCTTTATAGTATGGAAGTTTCTTTTGTTGTTGTTTAAAGGCATCAGTAAAATTTTGAAATTTTTATTAGTTCTGATTCACACCCCTCTCTCAGTACCTATTGTTTCCATCAATTGTTATTAGAGCTCTAAATCAGTAGAAGTAAAGTTTGACAAGTTGGGGAGTAGATCCAAGGAGATGGAAAGCTATATGTATGAAAGACAGTTGGCAACAGCAAATTGAAGAGTTGAAGAATAGACTAAAGGTCATTAGAAGAAAAAAAATTGTCTGAAAAACTAAGAGTAAGTCAGGACAACATTGATGAACTATCTGAAGGTAGTGCTAACTTCACTAGTACATTTTGCACCATTTTTTGATGCACTATTGGTCAAAGTTTCTACCCAAGTCGGTTGAATAGTCGACCAACAGGTTCATCACTATTATTTGCGTCAAAATATTGATCCAGTTCTGCAACCGTAGAATAATCGATGCCAATATTGGTAAAAAATGAGGGCAATCCAGACTGAAAATAACATTAGCAAGTGTTGGTATATTGGTCGATCTTTTGACCAATATAGATTAATATTGGTCAAAAACTTTGGTAGATCCGACCAGGATGCAAAAATCGCGATGGTCCTATTTTGACCACATTTGGTCGAAATATTTAGCGGCTTCGACTAGGATGCCAAACACATGATGGTCCTATTTTGACAACATTTGGTCAAAATATTTAGCGGCTCTGACCAGGATGTCAAACCCATGATGCCACATTTCAACACATCATGGTCGGATTTTAGACCAAACTAGGCTAGACTTTCGATGAAGGTGCATCGAAATTTTGATGAAAAGCGGAGTGTTTAAAAAAAAATTGAAGATAAATATCCATAATAATCACCAATGACATCTTGATTAGTGATTAGTCTAGATATTTATCTTCAGGTGTCGACACTCATTCTTCTGCTTGTTGCCAGGGGGTCCCTTCTCATTCTATTTTCTAGACTTCTTTGGGCTCTAACAATCCATCTGCTCTGCTCTGCATGAAACTATGGGTTTTTTCATTTTATTTGAACTATTTGAGAGATAGGCTCTAACTGGTGATTCATGAATCGGTAGAGCTTCCTCTTAGATGCCCACAACTCTTCAAATCTATTGGTGTGAAGCCCCCAAAGGGTATTCTGCTCTATGGGCCTCCTGGTTCTGGGAAAACTTTAATTGCTAGGGTAGTGGCAAATGAAACTGGTGCCTTCTTTTTTTGTATCAATGGACCTGAGATCATGTCAAAGTTGGTTGGAGAAAGTGAAAGCAATCTCTGGAAGGCTTTTAAGGAGGTTGAGAAGAATGTCTCATCCATTATATTTATTGATGAGATATTACAGAGATTTGTCAGCGGGCTTGCAAGTATGCTATTAGACAAAATTTTGAGAAGGTGAGTTTCAATTGTGGCGGCTTTTGCAAACTAGATTTGGTTATGAATTTCTTAATGGTTTTTTTTTGAATTGGTTTGTTAGAATTTTACATTTTTTGATTCAATTTTCCTCAACTTTTATCTTATTATTTCAATTTATCATGTTCTATTTCCTCTGCACTTTTCCAGGATAATATTGAACATGAAAGAAAAAGAAGCGAGAACCCCAAGGCAATGGATGAGGATGATAGTGATGAGCTAGCTGAAATAAAGGCTACTCATTTTGAGGAGTCAATGAAATATGCCCGAAGAAGTGTCAGTGATGCTGATATTCGGAAGTATCAAGCCTTTCCACAAACACTACAACAATCTCAAGGCTTTGGTTCTGAATTTTAATTTCCTGGTGCTTATGTTGGTGCTTCGAATGTATTTTCTATAGCAGATAATAAAGATGATGAATTATACACTTAGGAAACTTAGTACACAATTTTCATCTTAATGAAGTGACAAATGTGTTTGTTCTAGCAGGGACCTTCTGCTGACAAATAGCCAATGCTATTCAATTTGGCTCTGACTTTTGCTTGTATGAGTTTTATCTGTTCATATGTTTGAAACTTTATTTAGTTTATTAGCCCTTTAGCCGAGGACTTACTAACTTGTAAGTCTTTAGAGAAATATTAACTGTGGCAAGGAAATTTAGCTATGGAAACTTTTTCTCAAGTGGTAGATAATGCTACGAAAACCTTTCTTTTTAAAAAAAAGTCCTGTTGGAAAATATATATTGTTCGCAATCTGATTGCCAAAGTGGCCAAAGACTATGTTAGGCTGAAAAAATATGGGGATTCTCTTTACCACTGCAAATCTTTTAATGTTGGTGCACTTGGAGGGATATGTACCATTGTTAAGAGAATTGGACTGAGTTTGGCTTACCTCAAATAGGTGAGGCAGCATATGGTTATGTTCTTTTTTCTATCTATCTTGTTTTCACTACCTGTCATTCCTTGGGATATCTTGCAAGGGTTCTATAAATTGATGATCTATATTTTGGTGGGTGTCTTGTATGGGCCTATGAACTTTTTTAGGATACTTGTTCTAAATTAGATGTAATAAATTAGAGAAGTATGTCTCAAGGAGAATTTATTTTGCAATTTCAAAGTTTATAAGAGCAAAGATGTTTTATTTTGAGGTTATTGAGCACGCTGCTTGACTCCAAATATTTCCTGAAAGCTTATAAGAGTAGAGATATTATACGATAATACAAATCACATTAATCTAAAAGACTACTACACCATTTAGAAGATCATATAAATAAAATTAATTTGAATCCTCACAAGGCAAACATAACATTCAGGGATCCAAAAATAATGGATTCAAATTCACAAATTAATTTTCTAAAATCAACATTTCATCATATAAGAGGAACTTCCAATATTAATATATTATCTCACAAATAGATGCAAATTCACAAATTAATTTTCTAGATTGAGCATTTCATCATAGAAGAAGAACTGTCAATATTAATATATTATCTCCCAATGTATATTACATACAACTTTTAAAATTATAAATATACAAATCTATAAAATATACATATAACATAAAATGAAGTGTTGATGCATACTGGAAAATAAAATAAGGAAAGCTTCTACTCTCTTGATTTGTAAAATTTTCTCTGCCTCTTCTTTTTCTTGTGTTGCCACCCTCATTCTTGCAGCGGATATAAAACAATGAAACAAATGATGGTGAAATTGAGAGAAATTTTGCGTAAATAAACTAAACAGATATAGAACAAAAATATGAACAAAGTTGAGGATAATGAGTTAGGTTTTCTTAAATAAATGAATACCATCAACCCATTTACAAAATGCAAAAGTATATGCTAGCAATCTCCAACAATATCATGGTAAAAGGACATTTAGTATTGGATGTAAAAGTCTTTCCTTCATTTATTTCATTCATTGCTTTCTTGACATGCACATTAGCCTCTATATCCACAATAAGTGTTTGAACTATCTCATATCTATTGTTTGCCATAGCCTGTAAGCATAGAAATGAACAATTGAATCATACTGCATTCAAATTTCATCTTGTTTGATATTTAAGAGATATTTTATAGTAATCAATTGACAATACAGATCAATAAATAAATGAAACTGATATGAATATATCAACTTTTTCAATTTCTTCAACAACTTTAGCAACCTCATTCTTTTGCTCAAAGATATCATCCAAATTCATCTTTGGAACACCAAAATGAATAACTATAAATCATACATGGAAACAAGGTAGTTTATAAGAGCAGAGATATTATATAATAATATAAATCACATTAATCTAAAAGACTACTACACCATTTCAAAGATCATATCAATCAAATTAATTTGAATCCTCACTAGGCAAACATAACATTCAAGCATCCAAAAATAATAGATGCAAATTCACAAACTAATTTTCTAAAATCAACATTTCATCATATAAGAGGAACTGCCAATATTAATATATTATCTCACAAATAGATGCAAATTCACAAATTAATTTTCTAGATTCAACATCTCATCATATAAGAAGAACTATCGCAGACCTTTTGTGAGGGTATCAAGCATGCAGCTTGACTCCAAATATTTCCTAAAATCTTCCTTCTTGGATTCATTTGCCTGCCATATAAGGATGACAAGCATTATCATAGAGCTTAAAAGTTACAAAAAAACTTATAAGAAATGAAAACCGTTCCAAGAGCAATGCCCATGTTTCAAATAGTTCCCACACCATTTCAAAATCAAAGTCAACCAAAAAAGTTCCACAACTTATATTACCTAATAAAACCTTCAAGGGAATAATAGGACTCAATGGACACAAATAGATTTACTAGAGAAACAATGACAAAAAAATTTTATACAATGTTTGTGGAATCCAACTAAACATTTGGCACACTAGGGCATTGGATGCGCAATAGTGTGCACAAGATAAGTCAATTAATAACCACAGAGGATGGTCAAATGAAAATCCAAAAAATTACAAACATCATAAAGAGAACCATCATTAAAAACATTGCAATAGATTTGACCAATGAAGAAATGGAATGCTGTTATTCAGAGTTGTAATTCTGCTTTGAAGAGATCATCATTGTGCATGCATAGCTTCTTGGATTAGCCACCCTTCAGTAGGTGCTTGATACTTAACTGCATCAAGTCATCATTTGCTAAGACCTAAACAGATAGGCATTTAAATCTTCAACAGGTACAACCTTGTTGTGCAAGATTTTTCACCACATCGCGCTTCTCTGCAGTACTATCTTGTGTTATTGCTCTAATTCTTAATGTTCAGTTCTTGTCATTGAATTCATCCATACAATCATCTACAATTGTAGCACTAAAACAACTAATTTTTGAACACATAAGGATCGTTTGCTTAAGTAAATCCTAAGGGGACATCGAGTAAATTTATTCACGTGGGTGTATTAGGATATTAGCTATAGAATATCTATCCTACTTATAGATTGAACTCACATCTAATTTAACACTTCACCTACTCAAAAACACAAAACAATGAAATAATCCATATTAGGCCAAGAGAGGTTGACGTATTCAATATGAGAATATTTACACAAAATGAAGCCGAATCATGCCAGACAATGACAATGAGAAGTTGACTATTGGCCCTTCTGGTTTTTTATTTGATAGTTTCTTGACAATGACACATTCAAAATGCACTTATGAGAAAAGACTTAGAACGAATGAAATTGATTAAATAATGAAGGTGTGTTAGTTTGAGCTTCACTTGGTTTTGAGAATACTTTAATATTCTCTACTTAACAAGGCCAACCACGTGAAGGTGGAAACTCATCTGGCCTCACCCCCCCCTCCCCCTAACATCAATCTAAATTCCCCATTAACATCTAATTACACACTTCATTCATCCATTTATGAACTATAACATTTAATCAATACAATCACATAACATTTATTAATATGATAGAACATTCATTAATACGCAACACTAATCAAGAATTCATTAACACATAACAATATTCATTAACATGACATATAATTCAATATTAATACACAAAATTCATAGATAATTACTTAAAAAAATGTTCTTTCATTATCCAACAAAGTTAATCAAACAAGTTTTATCAAAGAGCATTTTTAAGAAATCATTTCTCTTTTGGGTTTTTCTTAGATTTCTTATTTAGGTAAAGGCTGACAGGAGCATCAATATTATCTTCCTCCTCTTGTGGTTGTGATCTCAAATTATGATGCTTCCTCATGTCTCGAGGAGGACAACTTTGCTGCACTAAAAGGGGGTCTGCTGCAATAACAAGGAAATGGGTTAAATTCACATACTTTTTTTTACTGTTACATGTATTTCATTAACCAGTAGAACATAACATGCATTTTTCTTTACCTTAAAATGCCACATCATCATGTACAATAACATTTTGATCTTCCACCACCTCAACATGCTCAACATGCTCTAAAATATTCAAAAAAGGTTACACGGCCAATTGCAATTAAAGATGTTAAATTCTATTAATAATTACGTAATTTATTTCCAATAGCAAATTAATACCTCCAACACTGTGATGCACATCATGGCCTTCATCACACCCAGGTTCTATGGTAGGATTTGAAGGCTGTAGTGAAATGTTGTGCACATTGTTATCATGAAATAGTCAATTTATGTTTGAAATTAACTATTCAATTTGATTTACTTTTCATTTGAACAATTTACCTGTGTCTCATCTGGTGCAGCAGATTCTTCATTATGGCTTTGGGATTCTTGGTGTAGGCATGTAGCCATGACTGCATAGCCTTCCTTCAAGGCTATTCTCTTGTCTTCATCCGTGGGCTCTACATTGAATTTCGTGCCCTATAATTTTTTGTTTAATATCATCACTTTTACATGTATGATTTGATTAAATAGAATTGTTTGCAACCTTATATATGTGTGTGTGTGTGTGTGTGTGTGTGTGTGTGTGTGTGTGTGTGTGTGTGTGTGTGTGTGTGTGTGTGTGTGTGTGTATATATATATATATATATATATATATATATATATATATATATATATATATATATATATATATATATATATATATATATATATATATATATATATATATATATATATATATATATATATATATATATATATATATATATATATATATATATATATATATATATATATATATATATATATATATATATATATATATATATATATATATATATATATATATATATATATATATATATATATATATATATATATATATATATGATATGATATGAAATTCCAATGCTGCTACTTACAAGTTGAGAGTGAAGTTTCATATAGCCACTAGAGCCAAGTTTGTGTTGGCCAACCTTTGTTAATCTTGCTTGTGTGGCTTTTGATGTGTGTTGTAGTCTATGAGAAGTTTGAAACATGTTAGATTATATATTTACAAAGATCACTAATTAGTGCATGATTACATTCTACTTAATACTATCATGACATACCTTCTTTTGTATCTTCTGGTTGAATTCCACTACCCTTTAGCCTTTTCCCTTTTGCATCTTCCATTATTTCATTCCACTCCATCAGCGGAATCATAGGAGGACGCTCATACTTTGGGTTATCCTTTAGAGCCCTTCTATATTGGTCCCTCACAGTCTTTATATATTTGGCTACTTTTTTAAGAAGATCATGACTCTGTCAAAAGTTTTATTTCCAAAGAGGTCCTCTAAAGATTTAATGAGCTGATTTTTTAACTCAGCATCCTGATCATTCCACCTTTTTTGGAAAAACAAAATTGTTAGATATCATAACTTTAATATAGTACGATAAATGGAAGATAAGAAAAATATTGTACCAATATTATGAAGCTATGTACCTTTTACGTATGGTGGGCCCAAATAGCTTCAATGCAAAAGAGTTTCATAAAAAACATTCTTTCCTACAAAAATACCATGGGATTATCAGTCCAAAATGAGTTATGTATAAGTAAACTACAATTACACTGTAAATAATAACAATTTTAAAGCACCTGGAATCTTTGGTACTTTTAACGGAACCATATTGTTCTAGTTCATCAACAATGTCCCCGCAAATGAACCAGTACTAGTAACATGAGATGATCCAGGAAATGGTTGATCTTCACTATTACTGGTCTGATCTGTTCTTGTAATAGGTGTAGGTGTGTCTATTAGTGCACAAAATAGGTCCATACAGTGTATAAAATTCACAAAATAAAAATAATCAATGTATGATTAGCACATAACAGAGTATATAAAAATAAGGTTTTACTAGTTGTAGATGGTACAGAGGAAGATGTCTGCAAGCACCTTGTTGTGGAAAATGCAGCCGTCAAATGCATAATGTTAATTGAAGGAGGTGTCTGCACTTCATCATGAGCTGAAGAATACATTGTTAGCAAAGACATTTGCAATAGATAAAGATTAAATGGGGTACTAGAAGCATCCCAAACATAAGTTGAGTCAATAATGCATACAAAGGTTAAATCAATGGTTAAAGGTTTAAGGATTATTTACATGAAGGTAGTGCGGCGCTACAACCCTCACCATGTTGACGATGTTCCACACATGTCAAAAAAATTTGTAAGAAGAACACATCATATTTTAGATCATGATCCATAAGATAGTATAAAATATAAACATCTATTGAACTTTAATTATTGCTTAAGATTAATTACTGCTTACATCAATAGAATTGACTCTACGTGTCAATTCTTCTTCGAGTTCCTTTGACTCCTCAATTTCATTTGCTTTAATTAGAAGGTTAAGAATTTCCTTACCATATTTAGTTTTTATTTGAGTAGCCATGAATATATGGTTAGAATTAGATTCTACGTCATCTATAAATGCCGCCTCAACTTCAGGTCGCAATAGATCTGTTGCCTCTTTTGCTTTTCTCTATCAATAAGTATCAAGTTGTGACATCAATATCAGTAAAATTCTATCAAAATAACTCCAAATCCATAAAGAAAAGAACATAATAATATGACATTTGTTTCTATATAATTTGTAGAATTACACTAGAATTAAGGTTTACCTTTGATGAAGGAGGTGTACTATGAGAAACATCCCCACCTGTATCTTGAGGTGGAATGCATTGCCTTTAGTTCTACTTCAAAAGTTAATATGTGAACGTTTGTCAAAAATTTAATAGTACATAAAGTACATCATATTCTTGCATGAATTTAATTGAGAATACAAATCCACTTAACAATGCTTATACTTGTATTGATATTATTGATTTTTAAATTAAATTTAAATAACAGATCAAAATAAATACACTCTAGAAACTAGAAATTAAAATATCCATTGTTCCAGATTATAGAGATCATAACAGTGAATGTAAACTAAGTTAATGAGTAATGGGAATGGACCAAGTTAATGATCGATTCCAGATCATAACAGTGAATGTAAACTATGTTCATGCAATGAAAATGTAAATTCATTTGAAATCTGCCAATCACTGCCCGTGAGGTTACAATCTGACTATATTGTTGACAAACATTTATTTTTATGGTTGATATGGATTCAAATGATTGCTATGATATGGTGTTACATTTCATTAGAGTTTTGAATAGTTTTGTGCACATTTGGAAGGCGTAATATTTTTCACTTTTATTGCCCAATCTGACTTCAACATTATTTAATGAGATGTAATATGAATTTTTTTAATGAATTTAGAAATGTTTTCATATCTCGAGTTGGCTGATGTTTTTTTGAAATTTTTGGTTTACACTCAGACATCCAATGCTATGACTGATTCTTGGGACAAGAATCCTTTCAAAGGTGGTGAACATGGTGCGGGGGCACCTAGAACATCCAAAGACTACCAGGAGTCCATAATGACAACCGTACCTAATGACATCTAAAGACATCAATTGGAATGTATTGGCACCTATAATGGGCCCTATAAGGTCATTCCATGCAATGCAAATGGAAAATATGTAATAAGTCTTAAAAGGCCTAATAGGCCTTAGGACCAAAATAAGAGCCTGGGATGGCATTGGTGTTACAAGTTTATAATAGTTTAGATTTGATTTTAGTAATACTTAATAAGTTCATTTGGGTCACATTTCAAAGTCTTAAGGCTTCATTATCTTTAAAAGTTTCAAAAACTCCAAATTTGTAATGTTGCAAATTCAAAAATTTGAAGTGCAACGGTTATTAGAAAATGGAGGGAATTGGATTTTGTTATGTTTTAGTGCAAACTAATCCATCCAACTAATTAGGATTGGTTGGGGTAGTTTCTAGGAGTCCATCAAATATGCCAAAGTTTCATTGTATGGCAGAAGAGGCCTGGTGTACAAACTATACTGAGTTTTTGATAAATAAACTTCTTTCAAATGCAATTTCCTTGAGTTCTTAGAGTGATTTTGGATTCATTTTGTCATTTTCTTACATTTCAATACATTTGGAATATTTAGATATTGATCCTAGACCACATATATGTATTTGTGAGGTCTGTATTTGTATTTTTACTCAATTAATTTTGTCTGGCAGAGTAGTTTTAGCCATTCCTTTGATAGTTTTGAGAGTTTCCAATTGAATATGGTCATTCCATGACCTTTGACCACTGTAACACATGGAATGAATAAGTATTAACATGTACTATAGTTCCCTAATCCATTAATGTAATGAAAAGGAAGAATGTTTGGGTGATCACCATAATTTATAGAGGAAACTTAATGAGTTTGCTTGGTATGCTACAGTAGTAGCCATTTGGTCTGAAGGAGGAACATAGATTATGATTTGGATCATCTTATAATGATCATCTAATGGTGAAACAACTACCTATTGGACCTAAAAGTGATTAGAGATAGGAGATTTAAGAAACCCTTGGATTAAGGGTTTAAAAGTGCTAAATTTGGGGATTTTGGGGTTCTCAGTGGATTGAGCCCTATTCCTTTGAGGTTTGTTCATTTTTAGACATTATTATATACTAATGAAGGTTTGGAGTCTTGGAAGTGCAAGGATTCTATGGTTTCTTTGTTATTTGGGGCCTTTTAAAGCACTTATGAACCCATAATGTGTAGATAGTCACACCTGGTCTAAAAGAGTCCATAGAAAGCCGACTACCCTAGTTTTATGTCAAAAACTATCTATAGATGATTGTCACATGATTTCTTTCAGATTTCTCCACCAAATGATCTTAGACCAGTCGCAATTGAAAGCTATGACTCCAGGTAGACTTCCTATGGAGTTAGATTTGAAATTCCAATCCACACGAAGTCGGCAGAAAATAAATACCAGTGAAAAAAATGTTAAAAACATAGTTTTCTCAATCTTGTTTAATGTTTCCTCTTCCAACCTTACAATCATAAACCTAACACTAGTACATTTATAGTGTAACATGATGCAATGATTTAGAAATGTAGGGTTTTGCAAGTTCATCTCTACAAGTTCATCTTTGAATCAAATGTATATAAACAATGATAAAAAATGTGCCAGCAAATACTAAATACATGATGCCCTAGCACATTGCTCACGAGCCCTAAGTAGGTAACCAATAAAACAATGCCAAACAAATACAGAGTAAGGAAATCCTTACAGGCGGTCCTCCTTTTACACCAAATCACAGTGGCAACCCTCATAGGTAGGCAGTCCTCCTTTGAGACCAAATCACAGTGGCAACCCTCGCAGGTAAGCGGTCCTTCTTTTACTCTCACCAAATAATAGTTCAAACAATCGTAGGCTTCAGCTCCTTTGCGCACTCCAAGTTAAAACCAAACAATGAAATGAGATAAGAAATCTTTTTTCTTTTTAAAGTTATGCCTATGTTGGTCGAAAGTCTGACCTACATGGTATTGGTCAAAATTTTGACTAACACGGGCATGGATTAAAAAAAAGAAGGAAGTTTTCCCTCTATAATCCAACCAACCTAAACCTTTTTAATTGATGGTCAAAAATTTTGGTAGAAAAATGAGGTCAAATGTAGTAGTGCTTTGAGGAAGCTAAAGACACAATAACAAATCTAATGAAGAATAACAATATCTTGATTGAAGAAGTAACCAAGATGAAAAGAGAACAAGAAAGTCAAGCCATAAGGATGTGTGACGACCTTTAGGAAAAATGAAAGTTGAAGATGCAAGGAAAGTTTCTCTATGATCCAAGAGAACTGTTGAGGATGTACTAAAAGGAAAAGAGGAACAACTCTCTAGAATATCTCAAGAGAATAAATAGATCCTAAGTGAAAATGAAAGACTTAGAGAAGATAATGAGAAACTAGAGAAGGAATTGAAGTGTGAGAAAGAAGAAAATGAGAAACTAAACAAAGGCAGTGAAGGAATGCAAAATATTTAGGAATAATTGAAAAGAAAAAGGAGACACAATGACCTAACCAGTCTAGGTTTCATAGGACAAAGAATATTTGAAGTCGGTGAGCCATCAAATCCTAAATATAAAAAGCCACAAGAAGATCCAAAAGTAGAAAAAAATAATCTTGGTAAGAAACTTCATAGACCTACTTGTTACAAATGTGAAAAGATTGGTCATACAACTAATGTCTATGGGAGAAACCGAGAAGAAAAGATTATTCATTTAATGGTTATTGCTATAACTGTGGAAATTTTGGTTATCAAGCTTATGAGTGCAGATCAAGACCTAGTAGCAGATCATCTGAAGGGAGTTTCAATGGCTACTATAACACATGCAAAAAATTTGGACACAAGGAATAATATTGTAGATCAAGAGTATCATCATCAAGAATGCCTAACAAACTAGTGAGTCTTCTAAGAAAATAAAGGAAACATGAATGTCGCATGCACTATTTGTGGGAACCATGGGCACATGTCTCTGAACTATCAATTAATAAATCCTAGAGGTAATGCTAGACCCTAGAGGACAACATGTATGGCATGTTTCCATTGTAATGAGTTTGGACATCTAGCAAGAGATTGTAGGTATAGCAAGGTTATTTTATTTTATGCATTTTTCATTCATAGTTAAAGTAATGACATCAAGATTCTTTTTTTACATGATAATTTAGCTTAAATTATTGTTAACTTATGTCATGTATCTTTTTAATGCAGAATTTTTCTAATCTACAAGTGTATCAAATCAATTGAGTTGAGTGTTGATGCCATTCATTTGTAACATCAAGAAGCAAAAATATCTCTTTGGATTAACAAATGTACACACAATCAAACAAATATCTGAAAGTACATGTGAAGCAATGGAGATGGTATACTTCACAATATAAATAGAAAAATAATTACATATGGGCTATTCCCTTATATATCCTCATTTCCAAATCAACCAACATCCCTTATCTTGAATCTTAAAAATATTATGCTAGGAAACTCCATTTATTTGTAGCACCAAGTCATTAATTATATTATCACATTCTTCTTTATTAAATGATATAAAGAATTAGATGCTTTTATATATTAATTTTTATTAAAGTATAATAAAGTGTTTTAAAATGGCCACGTAACATTATACAAAGCTATAGATATAGTAGTGAAAAAGAAATAATAAGAACACACATAATAAAGAAATGGCTAGCAAAGTCTTTGCCAACCTACAATCATAACAAGGATGACTTTGAGATCTCTTGCCCAATGAATAGTAAAACTATTTACATTTTCATCCGAGCGTCATTTCTCTTGAAGACGTTTGATTACGAGCTAGGGTATCCTCCTTTGCCTCCCATACTTTACTTCCTTATATTGATTGTAGACAATATTTGACTATATTGAGAATTTATTTTGTTACATAATCAAAATGGATTTTCTTGACGTGGTTCTTTATATCTTCACTTGAAATGCTAAAAGTGTCTCTCTCTGGGTAGAAATGGAGGAAACCCCTTGTGATGTCATAGGCAGAATTCTTGTTGCAAGTTGGAGCTTCGTCAAATTTCAAGTATTCCCAATTTAATTCTTTGAGTTGTTCATCTATTAAGTTATTGATGTAATATAAAGCATCTTCTTTAGTGCTTTCTGGATTATCTCTCATGTAACACACTATGGATGAAACTACTTCTTCTACCTTACCCTTCAAAACAAAGAATTGAAATTAATGATAAATTTATTATAGTTATACCTAACTTAAAAGCCTAATTTTAATGAATTTAAATAGAATATTGTAAGCGTGAAATTCAGCAACATTACATACCTTGAATGATTTGATGTTTGTGGTTAATTTAAGGCTCCTTGATGGACAATCGAGATTTCAATGGATTATTTGGGGAAGAATTCCATCATTTGTTAATATAGGTTGTAATGTCACTACACGAGCCACAGAACTAGCTTTTCCATTCTCTAAATATTTTGTCAAAATTGGTATCTCTTGTGAAACACGCCATTCAACTTCTTGCATCATTGCATCTATATAAGATTCCCACTACATAAACAAACAAATTTATCAAACAATGCACTAAAATATATTATCCAAAAACATAAAACTAGATTTACTCACTCTATAAAACTAAAATACATTAATATATTATATGTGAACTAAAATAGATTTCTCATTAATTGATATATATTTGTTAATATCAAATTCATACAGCATCTCTTGAAGCAGATAGAGTGACTCGGCCATGAATCCTTCTGGCTTCTACATCCATTTCATTAATTGCTTCATATAATGCAGTGTATATAATTCTCATATATTTTGGAAGGTAATATGCAGAAGCTGGATCCCACCTAATAGACATATTGCAGATAATTATCATAAATTTAAATGCAAAAATCAACAATTATTTTTATTAAATAAACAGAGATTTTGAATAAACTAGCATAAACTATTATTAAATATGATTTTAATACTTACTTTTTAATAGCATTTGTGAACTGTATAAGCTGATCATGAGTTCCATATGTATTATATGTGTCTGCAAGATAGGGAGAAATTGCAGAAAACTTTGCTATACCAGATCTTAACTTGGAATACTTCTCATCTTCGCAAATTGCACATGCTAAGAAGAAATATTCTATATAACGACGACGAGCACATTTTAATTTACATAAACCAGAATCTGTCCACCATCTGAAAAGCCACGCCCATTGTTTTAAAAATAACTTGAAACTCCAGTTATACAAAACTTTTATAAAAAAATTCTTAAAATATGCTGAAAGTAAGCAACCATTATATTATGCTTCAGGTGGGGTCTTCCCCAAACGTAAGCATTTGCAATGTTACGGCTTTAAACTCTTTCTCTAAAATAACGTCCAGTTAACCGTACATTCAAACACAATAAAATTTAAGTAAGTTCACCTGGAATATGTTTTAAGCTCTTGCTGATGCAACAACTGGATCATGTCGAAGTCCATTTGGGCGAGGGCTATAAGTTTCTCGTTAGCATCCATCCTAAAAAAAACATTTATGATAAATGAAAATTTCAAAATCTCAAATACATATGTCTTCAATACAGTTTTACCCCCACAATGACAAAATGTCTAAACCATCATGAATTCAAGATCTATCAAATCGATTTTAGTTAGTTATTAAATCTTTTAAATAAATTATATGATTTAATTAAAATAGTTCAATTATATTTAAGAAATGATATTATTTCTAATTAAATCATTTATCAAGATTCAAATCTTTGAAAATATAATATAAGAAATAAGATTGAGATTCTATCCAAACAACTGATAAATAATTATCTCTCAGTTCTAAGAACTCTGAGTTGAAAAAATGCTAACATAAATTCATATTTTTAATAACAAAATGAACTTATAAATGATATAAATATATCATCCCAAAAATCTTTAAATAGATGTGAAGACTACATTAAATGCATTACTATTACCTGACCCACGCGCTGTTTTCTACATTAAGGTGGGAGCTGATCCCAGTCTTCTGAAGAGCTTGACTTAAATAAGTAACACAGAAATGTTTAGCCTCATCCAAAAAAATTTCTCCCGGGAAAGCAATCTATGAAGCCCGATACAAATTTAGAATATCTTTAATTTTCTCTTCCTCTGATTAAGCAGTAGAGCACAAGAAATGCCCATTTGATGTTTTATAGGGTCCCAATATTCCTGCAATTATATCATCCACCATACAGTGGTAAATACATAAATTTCAAGTAAACAACGAGTTCAATCAATTCAAATCAAAACATTATTTAAAGTTTTTGAAGTATCAGTATAAGAACATAAATTTCAAGTAAACAACGAGTTCAATCAATTCAAATCAAAACATTATTTAAAGTTTTTGAAGTATCAATATAAGTTCTTATATGAAAAATATAATTTTATAATTACACAAAAAATTATATTTGTAATAATTTACAATAAATAAAACTATTTTTTCAGAAACATTCAAAATATTTGATATTTATTCAAGGAGTTAAGTTATACAATCATTAGATTCTTATTTGAGATCAGAGTTCAAATTTTTATAGTGACAACTAAAAGTGGAATTCAAAGTTGTGAGTTCAGTTTTTCATTTGATGACTTGTAAAAATGAAAATTTAAGTTGTGACTCTTGATCTTCAAGGTTTCTAAAGTACTCTTGATCTTCCCTAACTGATTTCTAAATTATTGATTTAATATTAATACTTGCCCGAATAAAAAGATTTGTAATCAACATTCAATTTTTAAAAAATAATTCAAATTTTTAAAAATATTTGACATTTAAAACAGAAGAACACAGATACCTGAAGAAATTGGATATCTGTGAAGTCGAAGAATCCGAAATCCCAAAGCTGTGGTATTGAGATCTCTTTGGCATTCATCCCATTTCCTGCTAACCCATTGTATTCCCTTAAAACTGTTGGGAGGAGAAAATTCTTACAATAATATTGATACATTTTAACATTATAGCACGTGGAAACAAACCTGTAAATAAAATCAAGTGCATCTGTTATTTCTTTCTAAAAATGTCGATCGATTCCAAGTCGTTCGATATTATCGACCATGGCTAGAACTTGGAAAACATTGCTTGGATGTGATTCATCAGCAGCAATTGCACGTAAAATGCCTTTGATGTCACTAATAAGCCTCCCAGAATGTTCAGCATAGGAAGGAACCTAAGAAATTCATACAACAATCTAGTTTAGGTTTTCACCTTTTGGGCAGCAAAAATAATTGAAAATAAAAGTTTAGAACCAACCGAACAGTCACTGTGTTGTTAATACTATATTGGCTACTTAGTGTTAATACTATATTGGCTACTTGGTCCAATCAGACATTGTCCACGTGCCTCTATTATCCTTCCTTTTTCTTTTATAAGAAAGTTAAATAACAAACAAAAAATCAAAGATGATTTTATATTATTCATGACTTTATTTTGCTATTTTATTATTCATACGTTTATTTTACTATTTGGAAGTGAACAACAAGCGTAGGTTGATATTTCTTTGATTAAGAGTTAATAAATTAAGGATATCTTTCTGCAAAAGTTTCCTATACTATACTTATGAAGATTTGACTCATCAATTATAACTGATTTTTAATAGACAAAAAATAGATTGGTTCAGTCTTTCAATGCTTAGTGCTATGGTAGAAATACTTGGTGTGTCATCCACCAAGGTTTAAACCCTCGTTGGACCATTGAGCTTGTAAACCTTGTGCTTTTGAGTGCCTCATGAGTTTGGACAACTGCAATGTGGGGAATAACGGCCCCCAATAAATGGTCTTGTTGAAGAGATCCTCCATACATAATTTCTCTGAACTTGAATCATTTTAAAAACTCAATTTTTCCAAATCAAATTAGATCTATTCAAATTTGTACAACTTATATCATACTTCTAAAAATTTAAAGCTTCATAAATCATCTCTAATATAAAAGAACAACATATAAATTAACTCCCACGTCAGTCCTAAATATCTCAAACCAAAGCTAACATGGAAAAGAGTTGAATGCAAAGATAAAATATTAGAAAACTGGCTTGCCTTATAAGGATGTGTGGCAATAGGCTGTAGAAAATCATCTCTCCACAAGTTAGAATGTCTGTTGCTTGTGCACTGAAATGGGATTTCAACTTTAGCTAAGGCCTGGCCTAGAATAACTTGAGTCTCTTTTCTGCACATAAATGGCAATCTTTTATTGAAACGCTGAGGCATTCGCGATTGAGTCGGCTGAGGATTGAGGCAGAAACTCGAATTGAAAGCCAAAGCAGAGGAAACAGCCATTGCAAGAGCTTGTTAGGAAAGACTGTTGATTTGTTGACGATTTATATAGAAATTTGATAATCCACGCGTCAAGATTTCGAGGCTTCCTAGCACCCACGTATTGAACTGGAATAGCTTAAATCGCCAAAACGTGCAGTCCATAGTCAATGAACTTTCAACTTGTCTCGATGTGCATTGAATTAAAAAGCATGTGGTCCGACACATTTGACTTTGGGTGTTTTTCCACCACAAAACTTACGGACATATTAAATAATTTGTAAACCACGGTTAAATATTCAGCTTGGAATGCTGAAATTTATATAGAGGGCTAAAGTTTTATTTAATTTTAGTTTTACTTTGAGTGAAAGATTTAATATAATTATATATTAATAAATGGTGTACTTTTGTGTTAGGTTTTGTTTCTTTTTAATTTTTTAATCTATTTTTTTAATGAATTGTCCCATTTTTTATTAAATAAATATAAATTTTTAATATTCACAAAAAAGGGGTCGAGGGATACAAGATCATCCCACGAGAGTTCACAGCACAAAGATGGAATCACAAACACTATTCATAATATATATATATATATATATATATATATATATATATATATATATATATATATATATATATATATATATATATATATATATATATATATATATATATATATATATAAGCCTTCAGGCTGCAAGAGCAATGCCAGCTGAAGGAGTCGGAGGATCTCTGTCATCAGAACCCCAAGCATCCCTGGGATTGACAGGAGGGTCGGGAACCAACCAGCCATCATCAACATCATCATTATCTTCTTTTTTCTCCTCAGCCCGTGGCAAAGAAATAGCCAGAGCTAGGCAGGGGAAGGACCACTTGGAGGAGCTGGCCTTCAGCCAAGTAGATCCATCATGACCAGTAAGAGAAATGAGGGGTAGGAGGCACCGAGGACTAGCCAGGGTCATAGCGAGACGAAGAAGCCGAGCGGTGCTACTAGCCAGTATCGCCACCACTAGGAGAGTGGTGGCAGGGAGCCTGCGAACATGGGGTATGAGAGCGGCGATTCGAAGAGTTGTGAGCCTGGTGACAACCCCGGGGCAGAGTACGATCAATAGAAACAACGTCAGGAGGAACTTTGGCAACTGTACAGGGAGCATTGCCCTAATGATTAAGTAGCTCCTCTAGGTGGGCCACCTCCAGTACTGCCTTGATGGCTTGCACTTGAATATGCATCATTACATTATTACATATACAAGCTTTAGTGTACAAGGCAACATTAATATCGAGAGAGCTGTGGGAAAAAAGAACAACATTCCTATCCTTCCATAAAGTAAACAAAATCTCTATCCTGAAAGTATGCCAAATCTGGGTAAAATTGGAAGGAAGCCTCGGGAAGTATCCCAACAAAATCATGTATCAGGAAAAGGGCTTGGGCCGGAAAGGCTTAAAATAATCATGAATCTAGTGCCAATACTGTTGAGCTCTTATGTAGAACAAAAAGAAGTGCAAAAAAGACTCTGGATTCCCACAAAAGGGACATCGAGGATCAGGCACACGTAGGTGTTTGAGTCGAGACCCTAGAGGGAGCCCTTGCAACAACATGCACTAATAAAAGAGAGTAATTTTGGGCTTTGTAATAGCAGCCCATATGATTTGAAAGTGAAACCTCTAGTGGTGATGCAAAGACTTCAAATGCCATCTCTAATTGAGTGTTTCAATGATAGGGAGATGAGGAATTAACCACAGATATCCCAACATGGGCTTGTAACTACTGAAGGGTATAGTAGGGTACCACTTCTAGTCTATCCACCAAGGTTGAACAGGCTGAGTACCCAATTTATGTAACAAATCGTCAAGAATGGCAGAGACCAACAAATTAAAAGTCTTACAATCTAGTCAAGAAAGATGGAACTGGATTTGCATTTCTTCCCAAGAGTGGAGACTCATAGAGACTTTGGAAAAGAGGTCTTTACTGGTCTTGATGCCACGTTTGTAAAAATTGTAGAGCACTAGCACCTTGAGTCTAAGCAAGAGGAACACCCTGAATGGAAAAAAGAGGGGACCATGAAAGGTTCTGCTAGTTCAAAGAAAGCCCATCACGAAAACCACTACCAGCCCAATGGACTCAAGGCTTGATAGCTTCCCAAGCTTTCCAGATGCTCTTAATAACAAAGGTGCCTTGGATATGCACAAGCTCCCACATAATAATAAGAGTTTGAAGACCAATCCCATTCCAAGCTGGCTGGTGAGTGGGATAGCCCGAAGAAATGCAATGTCTAATCAAGATCTTCCAAGGTTCATAACCCGAGAGAGCACAAATGATCCATTTCACATAGAGGGAGATAACCTGCTTCTGAGAGGAGAGAAGGTCAAGGCCTCTAGATTCCCTGAGTAGACAATAATAGTCCTAGGACACTCTATGAAAGCCATGATGGTCAACACTAGAAGCCCATAGGAAGTCTCTGAGAAGGTGCTTTAGCTTAAGATAAGAAGCCTTAGAAGGAGCCCAGCAAGAGGGGTAATAAACATGGGTGGTAGCCAAAACCTTAGAGAAAATATGGAACTTCCCAACAAGAGAGAGAGAGGCTTGGTGATCCAATAATCCAACTTCTTTTCAAATTTAGCATGGACAACATTCCATAAATCCATAGGAGATGCTTGAAAAGCAAAGGGAATGCCTAGGAAGCAAAAAACTTCCCCATGCTGAACCCACTTCCAATCATACTGAGCCAACCAAGGAGGAGCCAAAAGAAAGGATTGTCTATAGCAGAGAGTCTTGTGCCATTGGATAGCCGACCTAGAGGCAAGGAAAAATGTATCCAAGCATAGAAAGGCATTGGAGATATTTTCTTCATCCTTAATGAGAGTGAGAAAGGAGTCATCAACAAAGTGACCATTAACAAGTTGGGAAGAGGAATCAGGCAAAGAGATGCCACACACCAAACAAGAGGATTCAAAGTGGGCAAGTAAGTAACCAAAAACTTCAATAGTAAGAACATATAGCGTAGGAGCCAAAGGGAAACCTTAAAAAATAGACCTAAAAATCCTAAAGGCCTCAGATTGAGCACCATTGATAGAGATGAAAGGAAAAGCATGTCACCAAAAAGAATTTCCACATATTGCAAAATATTTGGGCTGAAACCAAGAGCCTGCAACATGGTAAGAATAAAAGGCCATTCAATGTGATCATAGGCTTTAGCAAAATCAATTTTGAGGAATAAGGTCTGCTTCTTGGACTTACAAGCCAACTCCATCCCTTCCTAGACAACAATAATATTGTCGAGGATATATCTAGACTTAATAAAGCCAGTTTGTTCTGGTGAAATAATCAAAGGAAGGAGATGTCTAATTTTTATAGATAAAGGCTTAGCAATGATCTTGTATGAAACATTCAGCAACGTGATGGGCCTCCAATGACAAAT
The DNA here is from genome assembly GCA_027943335.1 of Chamaecyparis obtusa. Taxonomy (NCBI): domain Eukaryota; kingdom Viridiplantae; phylum Streptophyta; class Pinopsida; order Cupressales; family Cupressaceae; genus Chamaecyparis; species Chamaecyparis obtusa. The sequence continues at coordinate 195,914 of BSBK01005573.1, read as the reverse complement.
ACCCTCAAGGTCACCAACTTTAGGTATGAATATAATATTTCCTTTGTTAATAATAGCTCCCAATCTTTTACTGTGATATGCTTCAAGATAAACTTTATGCAAGTCAGGGCCTATAGTATCCCATTAATGTTTGTAAAATTCACAAGGGAAGCCATCACACCCAGTGGACTTGTCATCATCCATAGAAAAGATAGCCTCTTTGAGGTCACTAATGGTGAGAAGTTACTCAGATAAGGCCCATTCCTCTACCGCTAGGTAGTTTGGAGTAACAAAAATACACATTCTGAGATCCTCATCTCAAGCAACTGAGTTTCCCTGCGAAGAAAACACTCTTTCATAGTGTTGAAAAAAATCCTGAAGAATAGGATGAAGATCTGAAAGAGTTTCATGACCCTGTTTGATTGATTTAATCCCAAAATTGGTATGACATGCCCTAAGAGCTTGGAAAAATTCCTTGGAAGCTTGATCACCGACCTCCGACAAATGGAGGTGAGCTTTGATTTACTCTCCTGAGCACCATAATTATCAACAATCTTCTTTTCATGGCTGAACTTAGCAAGATGAACTTGAAGCTCAGAATCAAAAGGATTCAAACCAAGAGCTTCAGAGGCACTCCTAAGAGCTTTGGTGTTGGCTTCATAGGAATGTCTTCTATACATGGCCAACTGGTGACCGTAGATTTTGAGAAATATGGTTGTACGAGTGATGACATTGTTCCACCAATGAATCCAACCATCCTGGTTGTGGGGCTGAGGCACTAAGTTCTAGACCTACAGGAGATGAGAAATGGTAGAAGAATGACTCAACAATGATGTATTGAGAAAAAACTAAGTTTTGGAATCACGTGGCACAAGAGATCTCCAAGTAATTGCAAAGAAGATGGGGTAGTGGTTAGAAAAAGTCACATCTAGTAGAGGAATGACACGCAATTTCGGATCTTCAGAAAAGGAGAAAAAATATTGTGCAGTAATCATAGCATGATCAAGTCTCTTAAATATGTGGTCAGTACCAGCTCTAAAATTAGACCAAGTGTGCCAGACCCCACTCTGTCGACGGTAGTTAGCATTGGGATAAAAAAGGCCCGATTTATTATGCATATAACACCATACTTGTCGATACCCAACTTTCCATGGAAAAGGTAGAATCCCTTCTTTGTCAGAAGCCAACTCGACCATATTAAAGTCCCCAAACACAACCCAAGTGGCCGAAGGCATATTATCTAACATCCAACACCAAAGTTGAGATCTTTCCACAACATCATTGGGAGCATAAACATTAACTATACCAAAGGAATAATTATTGAAGGACATCAAAATCTAAATTATTCTCTACATAGGGTCAGACCCATGAGAAATAATTGCAGATTGCAAACAAGGTAAAATGATAGTAATAAGACCCTACCAACTTTGTGTTGAGAAGAAAACACAATGCCATCCAACCATATGACACAATAGGCAGAAGTAAGCGAAAAACTAGAAATCTTAACTTCTTGCAAACACAAAATATCTAGACTTTAAAGTTTGCAATGAGTATCTCAAACATAATATTTTATGGAGAGGTCAGTTAGACCTCACACATTCCAAGATAAAAAAGTTTATAAAACCTCTTGCAAATCTTCCTCATCCTCAAGAGAGGAGAAACTATTTTATAAAAGAGTTGGGATGGAGCCAAAACTGGGAGGCAACTCTCTAGGTGAGACAAACTTCTTCTTTTCTTCTGGGTCTTTTGCATGATCATCAGGGCTGTGAAATCGATGCAATATCTGTGAAACAATAATTGAAGACATAGCCTATGGAGAATGCATCACATTAGGGGTGGTATCCTTTGCTGCTAGAGATATCCCCTGAGAAGCAGGGTTTGAAATTTGATGAACCATCCTCAGCCCCTCAATAGTAAGCACTTGTTCTCCAGCTGGAAGAATCGATGGAGGAGCAATGGAGGAGGCCGCGAGTGATAATTTGGGAGCCGAACAGGTCTTGCCTTTGAGCACAATAGTACTCCATTCTTCCTTCTTTCTAGCCTCCAAATGTTCAACAGGAGCTTCCTTTGGCTATGCCTTAGTTTGAGGAATGGCCAAAGGGAAATCGTTGATCTTGTGATCTATTGACTGACACCTATAGTAGGTGTTCGGAAGGTCCAAGTAAAGAACATTCTTGGAGAAGGTGTGGGAGCCGACCTGGATCTCTACATAGTCCTTGAGGTTCTTAGAGAGGTCAACCTCAACACACACACCTCTGCAGACGAGCATTGAAATTTTTTTTATGCTCCATGGTAATAACTTTGCCAATGGTTTTGGCAATGGACTCAATAAAAGGTCATGATGGCAAAGGGAGACCAGGAAATTCAACCCACATAGGAACCGTAAGTTTCTTTTCATCTGAGACAATGAAGTCTCGAGACCACCTTTGGAAAACAAGAATGGATGAACAAACTGACCAAGGACCATGACTAAAAACTGCCTTAGCTTGGGAAGGGTTAGAAAAATGAAACAAAAAAAACCTTTAGTAAGGTTTTGAATAACCTCAAGACAGATGAGGAGTCCATCTCTTGGGGACCCAATCTTTGAGCATGGTTTCAGGAGAAGTGCGACCCACAAAATAACCTATTAAGGTATGTTTTTCAACCATTAACAAGAAGCATCAAAATCTTGCATGTTAAACACAATATCATGGTTACCTCATGAAAGACCTTAGAGACAAACTTGCACGGGCATTTGTTCAGAGGAGATGCCATGGCTTTCTGAACTATCAACTCGATCACCAACCTCAATTGTTGGGCTGCAATTGGCCAAGGCCATTATAAATTAACCCTAATGAAAAAATCCCATAATAATGTGGTATGGAAAGTGGAAAACTTAGAAGAAAATCTCATACATAGATATGTATGCATGAAACCCTAGCAGAGAGAAAAAATGGATTGTCCCACCCAAACTTTTCTTTTTATCTATTTTTATTTATATCTATTCTATATATTCAATTCTATTCCATCTATCATTATATGCATTTTCATATATTCAATATTATTAGTTATATATTATACCTACCATTAGACTATTTTCCCTCACCTTAATATTTATGTCTTCTTTTCCTAGCCAATATAATGACATTGAAGATCAATATCAAGTCACTTTGTATCGACAATTTAATTTCAAATTTACAAATTCATATTTTTTGACAATTACACCTCTTAGTAGCCATTAGGAACACATGTTTGTGTAATTATTTATTATGTGTCAATATTTAAAAATATTAATTTGTTTATTTATAAGAACCTCTAATATGAAGGAATAACAAAGAATATGTAAATGCAAAGATAATTAATATAGGAATTATAGTGCAATTTAGTAGAGTTCAATTTTAAATTCCTTTTCACCTCTCATCTCTTCTCTTCGAACTTAGATATCTTTCATGGTCTCATCTTAGGTTCCCTATCCATGTTACCTAAGTTGCCTTATTCCTAAAAATGAAACTCGTATATATTTTTGGCTCAATTTATCAAATGTTATTTGTTCTCATGCATCCCTAGATTAGGTTAATCAAATGTTTCATGGGAGGCTTGATTATCCTTAGATTCTGAACACTCAAAACTAAATGAAATATCTATCACTTTTATCTAGTAATTGGTAGGGGTTTATGCAATGGAACACATTCCATTTAGTTCTAGCCTTGCTATTATTCTATATATATGTGATGGGTTCTTAGTGTACAAATTTTTTTTTGTCCCCAGGGCCAATTAGAAAATTCATCTTCAAGATTATCCCATTCATTAACTATGTTCCCCAAGGAAATGATGTATCATAGCCATAACCCATGCCACCTTACCAAGGAGGATGATGATTAGGTAGGATAGAAAATATAGATAGGAGTTGTATCAATTTTAGTCCACTATGAACCATTAGATCTATGATACATTGACATATGAGAGTTAAATTATTCTGAGAATTAATTCCCTAACAAGGACTAGTGGGCTATCTATAATTTATCAATGATCTTAAATGGTTTTTCTTGTAAATCCTTGATGTGATATTCTCAAAATAGATGTGTGTGAACTTACCAAATTTAAATTGTTCTTTAGATTTGGACTCTACTCCCTAGAATGGTCAGTGAACAAAGACCACATAGGCCTATTACTCTTGAAATTTTTATAGACATGATTGGGGATTAAAGTTTTTAATATAGGTATTTTATTCCATAATAGTGGTTTTGTAAAAGGTTAGATTCAATTAAGTCAAGGGAACAATTAGAGGAAGAGTGGATGTAGTATTGTAAATGGAAACCTCTTACAATTTCACACTCCTTTTGGGCCCTTACATAAGTAAGCCCTTTTCCTATATCATTTAAAGCTTTTTTGGGGTTCTATCCTATTTTGAGTTTGAAGGAACATAATTCACCACTTAAAAAGTGTTGATACTAATATAAATTCCAAATCTAAGATTATGATCCTATTATATTATTTTCATAAAAATTGCAATAAGCTTTGTTGACACTATGTGTCTTAGATACATATTCCGATGTTGTTTGGCCAAAAATTTTGGAGAGTAATATGTTGGTCTTAATATTACTAGATATAGTCTTAAAAATCTAGAAATTATTATTTTGAGTAAGCCAAAATAAAAAATACCTTGAGAACCCTATTTAAGACATGACCCCTAAATCATTGTATCATATCATATCCATAAGTTTCATGTCAATAGGAAATTATATATCCTCAAGGATAGATATGCACTCATGGAGAAGCAAGCACAAGGCATCTTTGAAATTATGTTCTCAGGATGGAATTTGGGATTATTCATCTTGCTATTGTATCAAAACTTGAATAATTATCTAAAGATCATTACATCATCAAACAAAGGTATAATGATTTCATTTTAATACTTAATTTAGGATCTCCTTCAACTTTAGCAATGACCCTAACAAGGTTAAGCTCTCTAATAATAATTATTATAGTTGAGGTAAGCACCTACTTGGGGTTTTAAATAGGCAAGTATTGTTCAACACCACTATATGTTGAGACCTAGGGTGGGGTGGAGGGGGGAATTAACATAAAAAAATAACTAAAAATTCTTCCACGGTTCTTCATTAATAGTTATTGATCCACCTAATTAATAGTAAAAGATATAGTAATGAAAGAACACACACTTGACCACTATATTTATGTAGAAAATCCAATGTGGAAAAAAACACGGTGAGAATATTACTCACTATATGAAATAATCAGTTTAAGAAATTTAGGCTAGAAGCCAAGGAACACATTGTCCTTAAATATTTAGGCACAGTGCAGAGGATCTAACTAATCCCTAGAGAATTTGCACAAAATATGTAGATCTTTACAATGATATTTAATGAGAACACTACCTTCTTGAAGGCATTGAGAAAATATAAAAAGATATAGGATCTATTGATAATATTTGACAACCTTTCTATGTAATTCAGTAATTCACACTTCTTTTCTTTAGCAATTCACACTTCAGAAACTTTAACAAGGTTAGCAAAAATGATATAAGTATTATATGTACAAAGTCGGTCATCTTAAGTACAAATACATAATTTTGAGTCCACCCAATTAGATGAATTGGAACTAAATCCATCATAGATAGTCTTCCCCAAATGATATAATAAAAGAACATGCATGACATAACTCCTTAAGAATAGACACAAATGTAACATGTAGAAAAGAATAAAAAACATGTTACTAGTAAGTTACTCAACCTAAAAATAGTCTCCAAAGAACATAGAATCATATTAAGTATGAGATGCCTCATTAAAATCATCCTTAACCTTTGGAAAATTTCCTTATCCTTTATCCCATCTAGTAACACTCAAATCCAGTCATCACAAATGGCTTAGTTATCCAGAGGCCAACATAGACAATTTTATCACACATGTGATAACAAATCTTCACTAGTGGAGAAATCCATAAAATGATAAATGGAACTAAAAAACCATACAAAACTTATGGTCATACCTACAAAACTACATTCCTTGAAATAGAAATACAAAAATTCTCCAAGTCTGTGTAATCCTTTCCTCATAACTATAATACCGCAAAATTGGCACCTTGCAATCTTAATCAATTTTGGTGCATTCCTTCAAATTTCTACATCATCGAAGTCCTATAGTACTAGGCAATACTTTCTCATAATTGACTTTACTTGACTTGGTGTCAAATGAAAAAAACCCTAAATTTGCATTAATCAAATACTATATTTAATTCCTAAATATTGACATTTAATTCCTAGTGCTTTTATTAAATTAATTCTACCCCCTTTAGCTAATACACATCAAAAGGAATAAAATAATTATTTAGTTCTTTAAGTGAAATATCCCCATTTGAATTTAATTATTCAAATAATTCAAAAATCCACCCATGTGGCAATATTTCATTTAATTAATTAGACAATTCTTCCAAATTGTTTCATGTCCCACCAAGGAGATTAAGAGATGACCATTTCTTTCAAAGAAACTCTTCAGTCGCCACCCGGGCTTCTCTATATTATGACCCTCTCATTCCTCATTTGAGAAGGCACTTTTTGAGTATCAAAACTATAGTGAATTGTTGTCTCATTCTTACATTCTAAGCTATTTTCTCATTGCATATTAGAGTAATTTCATTTATTAGTATAATGATGCATTTCTATTGATAAGTTAGTTTTCTTTACCATGTTCTTAGCTTAATTCTCATTTCATTTACAAGCTCTAGATTAACTTTACATTCTCATTCTTAGATTACAATTGCATTCTCAATCTTAGCTTGATTCAATTTCAATCATCTTTAGATAGTGTTTTAAATCCTCCATTTTAGAGCTTGGTCTATGGTTGTTGGGCTCTCAATTCTGAGAGTGATTCAAAACCCCACCTAAATAGGAGGCAATAGGTTGATTCATGTATGTTTGTGAATTGAATAATTCATATTCATTTTCATAATTTGCCTCATGAGCAATGACCATGTTGAAGTCTATGGTTGAATTAGAGGTCCACATTTGACTATAAACATTTTGGAGCCCACCGTGGGGTAGAAAATTGATTTCTAGCCTCATTCTTGAAATTTTTTTGACAAAGATTTAATACTTTATCTGTACAGTTGTACGAGTATGTACAGAATCTCACATGAGCTTTCTCACTATGTCGCGTGAATTTTTTCTATCTCTGGCATTTCCTTGCGCGAGAAAGGTGTTCTCTCATACGGATTCATTTATTTACTCACGCAAGTCTGACAGTAAATTTTTAATTTTTTTTCTAGATTTTGTACTTTTCTGCTGCAGTTTTATGACATTGGTTATTTGCTATGATTTTCATATCCCTATTTTCTGCAACAGCATAACAGTGTGTTGCAGGATGTTGGATGAAGACTATAAACTTACTGACGATTTTCTTGCAGGATGGTTGTCAAAGATATTTAAAAACATTCTGCTTGTTTATTACTTTATTCACATAGTATAATTAGGGCCTTTTGAAGATTACGTAAGGGTCTTGATAGTAGTATAGGGTAATAGGATCTTCATTACATTGAAGTGATGCCCATGGATGAATCCGAGACCCATATTTTTCTAGCATGATAGATACCTAGGGAAGCAAGGAAAGATAATGAATCTTTAGCACGTCCATTTGTTAGGGCATTATGCTCTTCTCTCTTTGAGAGAACCAAAAACCCAAAAACTTGTGGATTGGTTGAAGAGGAGTTAGCTCGGTGATAGACATGTCTTTTTTGTTTGGGTAAGGTGAAGAGGTAGAGAAGTATGCTCTTCTCTCTTTTAGAGAATAAGAAAATCCAACCCTTGGATCCAAGCCAAAGTTTGTGTCACCTTTAGAGGGCCTACCAAAAGTTGAACCTCCAGGAACAACCCAAGTGAGTACACACCTATTTCCAGTGATTCCGCCTCACTATAATAAAGAAAGATTTGTTGAGTCTAAAGACTCCAAATCTATGTTAGCTTCTTTCTCTTGATTACGACTATCATCTTAGAAAGCTCTATCTATTATACTGAGCGGCCCCGCTCCTAGCCCTTCTTCCGGGGGTGTATGACTTTCAGGTGTTGGTGTGGCTACAAGGCCCCAATCCTGTATTGGTGGAACCAAAGGTTAGTATGAACAGAATCCCACTAAACACTCTCTTAGTTGGTTGCCTACCCAGATCACCTCCGAAAGGAGACATAACCTTTGTGTAAGGAGGGGAAGAATCACTCCCCTAGATTCTCACCATAGGCATGCACCTGGATGTTTAAAGGTGGTATATGAAATTGGCCCTTGCTTAAAGGGTAACCTTTGAACATATATTATTGAGTCCTTGGAAACACCAAAAATAGAGGCGCCCTCTAGGGGGTGACATAGCTGTGTGAGGTGAACGCATGCACATAAGTTGTGAGGAATGAATTTTGTCTTCTCTACCATTTTTTTTGTAGGGATAACTGAGTGTTTGTTTTGAGTCTTAAACTGTCCCACATGATCAAACTTGTCAATGAATCCCATGATTCTTCTGAGTTGCTTTTCCCTTGGTAGAACTATTTGCGACTACTGATTGCATCACTATTTCTTGGTACAAACTTTATGGTTGTAAATGATTGCTTGCAACATTCAAACTGAGATTGCTAATTCAAACTATCCGAAATCTATCTGAAAACTATATTTTTTGCCTGAGAACAATTTATTCTATGTCTTGAAACCTAATTCTATCTCAAAAACTATGTCGATCTATCAAACTTTGGTCTTTTCCTGTGCGAGATTTTAGTTTCCTGAGCATTTCCTTGCATGAGACAACATTTTCTCATGCATAGTTTATCACTTCTTCATGTGAACCAGCACTTCCTCACGCAAGACTGTCCCTTGATTTCCAAAACAGTGAGCTATTTCCCATTGAGTGGTCAATTTTTTGCCTAATCTAATTTTTGCCTAGGGTTTGTTTGCCTATTCTCTTGTTGTCCACTATCTTAAACTAGATATTTCAAGTTGACAACTGAATGATTACTGCTTAAAATGACATTGTCTCTCCATTGTCTATCTTATCCTACTGTGATTTTTTGCCTTGTGATGCAATAGTCACATCTTGACTGTTCTTGTCATACTCTCGACGATTCATGCCGAGTGCATCTCACCTTTATCTCATTTTTTGCTATCCTAGAGACAGAGTTCTGAGCATAATCCTAAGTCCTCTCTCCTCATTTAATCTTTTCATATGACTGTTATAACTAGAAGTGGCAATACATTCCCCTTATGTGGTACCAAACAAGGTAGAGGTAGATCTCGCAATCAAGGAATAGGTCATTCTGAACTTGTCACACAATTTGAGTGTTGTGAGATCCTCACGTTCCTCCTTGTTGGGTGCATCAAAAGAGAGCCCATCTCAATCCTCATCTCCAGTGTTCCAAGAGCGTCATAATTTGTTGTTTCAAACACATCCTGACTTATTATTTCAAGAACATCATAACCCACTGTTTCATAAAGGGCCACTTTCTCAAATTAGCCCTATTGAGATTATCAAACCTATCAACCCTTTCAAGCCTATTGATCCTTTTGAACCTATTGATGCAAAAAATATTACCTTAGCCATAGCTTCTTGGCATAATACACATACTTATACTAAGCCTACACTCGCTGCACACTTGCACACTAATACGATGGGAGACCCATTCCACTTCATAGTGGGAGAATACAACAAGAGTCATGAGCAATCTTGAAATGACCATCATCATGATCAATCTCAAAATGATCAGAATCAGTACCAATTCCAATACAAAGATCAAAACAACCAGCAATAATATCACTATCACTCTCAAAATGACCAGAATCAAGATCAAGCCCCAAGCATTTATGAAATTCTTGGTAATGACGATGACGTGATAACCCAAAATGACATAGATGCTGTGAAAGCCAATAAGAGTCTTATCAAGATAATGGAAATTCTCCTTGTAGAGGAGAAGGAGAAATATTTTCTAGAACTGGCTAAAGAAGGAGCCAAGTTACCCCCAAATTTTAAAATTGGGACACTTGTGGCCAAACAAGAGGACACTGAAACTGCTAAGCTACAAAAAGATGGTTAAAGACATGCAAGACCAAATCAATCAACTTGTGAAGTATAAGGATAAATCATCACAACAATTCACATTGGAAAATATGTGTCCTTTCCCCTTCGATAAAAGTCTTTACATGCCACCTTTTCCCAAAGGTGTAGAGCTACCTAAGTATGACAAATATCTGGGTACTACTGATCCTCAGTATCATTTGAGAGATTTTGGAGCTCTATCTATGGAATTTATACATGACTAGACATACCTCATGCATCTCTTTCCCTGTAGCTTGGGTGGGTTAGCTATGGACTGGTTCTCTTGACTACCCACTGGTATCAAGACTTTTGACGAGATTACTAATTTGTTTCTCCAACATTATTCACACAATATCCAACATTCAGTCAACATTCAAGACCTTTTCAATTTGAAGCAACTACAAGGGGAACCTTTCTTGGCATTTCTCCAGAAATGGAGACAACTCTGTACAAAGTATCCTTGCAAATTACCTGAGTCTAAAAAACTTGACATCTTTCTAGATAATCTTGTCCCCAATTTTGGACATCAAGTACAATTACTAGGTCCCCTAACCTTTGATAGAATGACTAAGAAAGGTGTGTGAATAGAAGCATTTATGGTCAAGAAATGGGAGTTGACTTTGCAAAAGGATAACAAAAAAGGGTCTTCCTCCTCAAAAAAGGACAAACATAAGTTTTTCAACAAAAATAGAGGTGTGGTGAATGACAAAGTTGTTGACAATGTGATACCAAAACCTTCGAAGTCTATTTTTAATATTACCTCTAGTATATAGACAATCAAAGCCATTGAAAAGGTTGTGATAGACACTCAGTCACCTTCAAGATTTTCTAGAAACTAACCTTGGGCCTCTCGACCCAAGCGTGAGTTCACTTCCTTAGCAGAACCCCTTGATGTGGTTTATAAGACTCTCATGCAAAACCAAATACTCACTCCTTTGGACAATTCACGTCTCTATGATCCACAACCTACAACCCACTTGGTGGAATGACAATGCATACTGTAATTATCACCAAAACAAGGGTCATAAAACTATACTTGTCTCTAGCCACACCATAAGATCCAAGATCTGATTGACAATGGTGACATTGTTGTGGACAACCATAACAAGAATTCAAATCATCAGGCATTCAAAGACCCCTTTCCTCCTAACAAGAAGGGATAATCTTCGAAGACCAAGAATGCCAATGCCAAAGTCAACTACACATACAATACCAACAACAATGTGATTAATATGATTGAACCTATTGAAGTCAAATATTATGATGAGATCACCATCAAGGGGAGCGAGTATTCTCCTAAGCCTAAGACCCCATTTGTCTTGTGAGGCCATGTGTCTCACTCTTCCAAACTAGAATCATCTTAGGATTATGTGAATGTTGTTACCCAATCTCATGTGAAGACCACCCTTAAGGGTTCGGATCCTTCTACATCTGCACCGAAGAAACTTGTGGATAAACCTGTTGTTGGACCTACCAACAAGAACTCAAAATTGGTCCCCATGCCCAGCACTACTAATTACAACATTGTAGACTAGTTTCAATGCACCAATGCTCAGATCACTATCTTTGAGTTGTTGAAGATCTCATCTACTCATAGGGAGATTCTTGATAAAGCCCTCACTGAGGCAAATGTCCCAAAAGATTTAGATCTTGATCAATTTCAATCCATGGTGGCTCACCTGACCTGACCTCATTATCTGTCTTTCTTTGAAGAAGATGACCATTCATTGAGCCATTCGTACAATGACCCTTTGCATATTGAAGTCATGATAGGCCTAAAGCATGTCCACCACGTCCTTATTGATAATGGTGTTGGCTTTAATATTTTCTCTGTTAAGCTACTCGCCCAATTAGGCTATGATGAAGACTGCATAGATGCCTGCAAGAAAATTACCATTAAGGGATATGATGAAGAGGAACAAAAATCCAAAGTTCTTCTTGTGCTGCCAATCTGAGTTGGACCTATAGAGAGGGATGTTATCTATTAAGTTCTAGACATTCTCCTTATATATAATATACTTTTGGGAAGACCAAGGATTCATGAAAAGCAGGCGGTTCCATCTACATATCATCAATGTATCAAGTTCCCATTCCATGGAGAAGAAGTAAAAACACTTGCCAATAAAAACTATTCTTACAATACACTCACACAATCTAGAGATAGCTTTGTCCCAACTAATAGAGAGTCTACTGAATTCTATGATTCCAAACTTAAAGAAATGGAACAGACTCTTAAACTCAAAGATACAAGCATGGGAGGTTATCATATTGAACCTATTTTGTCATTAGAAGCTCTACCTCTGTCTCCACGTTCCTACAGGAGACCCTCTGAGAGAAATAAACCCTTTTCTAGTTCCCCTCAAATAGTCTATGATGGTGCCTTTGTATGGGCCATAATGCCACTAGAAGATGGGAATGAGGAAAGAGTTATTACAGCTTGGATCTATAAGGAAAAAGACACATCTAAACAAATCACTCCAGCTCGTGACTTAGAACAAGAACCATACAGTGAAGCCTTCAAAATCATGAAGCGCTTTGGTTACAAAGGGAGTGGCCCTATAGGGGTGAATGACAATGGATTACTTGAACCAATTGAAGAAACAGGTCATTGAACCAAGGACACTATAGGTCTAGGCTTTAGGAAGATCTTGTTTCATCTAGGGATTAACAAATTTATACGAGAACCATTATGTTAGCCAGAACCTGAAGACACTATCACAGTTGCACATCTAGAGGACAGCTCCAACGAGGATATCTTTCCCTATCCTATTCCTCTAGATTTTTCTAAACTCTTTGCAGAACCAGATGATCCTATTATACCTATTAACCTGTAGAGACTGATAGTGATCCTGATGACACCACTTCAGTGCATCTACTCACATACGACCAATGGAGAGCAATTTAAATTGCCAATATCAATTTTTAGGGTGAACAATATGTGTTGTCCTCTTTCCAAGAGTGGTTTAAACATGATCAACTTTAGAAAACCATTAATACTACAAGAGATGAAAATGATTCAGATGGTACATCAAGTGTTGATGGAATTCCCGTATCAAGCATCACTGATTCACATGAGTATGAGTTTGATTCTCTGTCTGATGCAACTTTTGATAAAGATATAGATGTTGTTCATGTGTATGAAAACCTTCTCAAAGTAGGTGAGGGGTCTAGTGTTAGGATGAATGAGTGTGATCCCACTAACATTAACATTTCCTCTACTTCTGCTATGACATCTTGAAGGGACTCAAACACACTTTTGGATGAGATTGCTTTAGGTCTCAACTTGTTTTTCTGCACTTTTGATGACTATACTATGAATGCACTTGAACCTGCCACTTCTCTTTCACTCCACCATCCCTAGCTCATCAATTGGAACTCTCCCTCACCAACTAGTGAAGTCCTTATATTCTTGAATGACTATAATCTTGCATGTTATCTCAATGTTGTCAAAACTTGGAATGTTCTCCACCAGTGAAGACAGTGTCAACATGACTGAAGTTGATATCAAATATCTCAATCAAAAAATTAAAAGAGAAAAGAATAGGTGCTCTGATGGTGAAAACCACATTGTGGTAGTGTGAGAGCTGAAAAAGTAAAAGTAAAAGATGTATCCAAGGGTGAAAACCTCTCTGAGGCACCCAAGGATGAGATACTTGATACACTTCCAAGTCATTTTCAAGAAAGATCATCAGTGATGGTTGAGCCAACCTAACCAGTGAATTTGGGTACAAAATTTGCACCTCAAATTATTCATTTGGCACAATCACTATCTACAGAGGTGAAAGAAGAGTTCACCAGTTTCTTTCGAAGCAAGAAAATCAATTTTGCATGGACTTACTTTGATATGCTTGGATTAGATCCTAATATAATCATGCATCATCTGTATATTGCACTAGGTGTTAAGCCTATCAAACAAAATCTTCCTAAGATGCATCCACATGTGGCACTCTTAGTCAAAGTTGAATTAGAAAAACTTCTCAAGGCTGGTTTCATCAAAGAAATTGACTATGCAAAGTAGATCTCTAATATTGTTCTAGTTACAAAACATGATAAGTCTATTAGGGTCTACACAGACTTTAGAGATTTGAGCAAAGCTTGTCCCAAGGATGACTTTCCATTACCCAACATCGACATGATTGTTGATATGACAGAAGGCTATGAAATGTATTCACTAATGGATGGTTTCTTTGGTTACAACTAGATCAAAATTGGGCCAGAGGACCAAGAGAAAACAACCTTTACATGTTCATGGGGAACTTTCTATTGGAATGTCATGCCCTTTGGACTTAAGAATGCTGGAGCTACATATCAAAGGGTTGTGACCACCATCTTTCATGACATGATACACAAAACAATGGAAGATTATGTGGATGACACTTTGTCTAAAAGCATGCAGTCAAAGATACATCTTACATATCTAGGTCCTACACTATATCAAATGGAACAATTTAGTCTAAGGCTCAACCCAAAAAAGTGTTCATTTGGCATCACTTCTGGCAAGCTATTGGGTTACATCATCTCTGCTAAAGGCATAGAGGTAGATCCTAAGAAAGTTCAAGTTATCATCAAAATGCCTCCATCAAAGAACATCAGTCAAATGAGAGGACTTCAAGGTAGACTACAATCCATTCGGTGCTTCATTGCAAAACTGGCTGATAAGTCATAACCATTCACCAAAACTCTACATAAAGGTGTGACTTATGAGTGGAACGAAGACTGTGACAAAGGGCTTACACAGATCAAACTATATCTTGCAAATCAACCAATCTTGATGCCTCTTATTGATGGTAAGCCACTCATCCTTTATATCTCAGCTATAGACACATCTTTGGGTGTCCTGTTGGCTCAAGAAGACCAAAATAACAAAGAATGAGTCATTTATTACATTAGAAAAACACTAGTTTCTTATGAAGCAAATTATTTAGTCATTGGAAAAGCTTGCCTAGTAGTGGTGTTTGCTTCACAAAAGCTATGACACTACATGCTCACTCACACTAGAAGAATTATTGCTAAAATTGATCCATTAAAGTATTTACTTAGTAAAGCTACCCTCATGGGTAGACTGGCAATGTGGGTCATGATACTCAATGAGTTTGACATTGAGTATGTGGAAAGGAAGGCGCTTAAAGGATAAGCAATCACAAATTAGTTGGCAGAAGCTCCTCTTAAGGATCATCGACCATTGAGCATTGAGTTTCCAAATGAGTCCATAATGCTTCTTACACATCAAACATGGAACATGTTCTTCGATGGATCTTTCACCCACCAGGGGTCAGGTGCTAGAATATTGTTCATCACACCACAAAGATATTCTTTACCTAAGGCATACAAAATGTTGTTTCCTTGCACAAATAACATTGCTGAGTAAGAAGCCCTAATCAATGGCATGAAGATAGTTGTTGAATGGCGTGTGGATGAACTTAAAGTCTTTGGAGACTCACAATTGGTCATCGATTAGGTTAATGACATCTATCAAACAAAAGATGAAAAGCTAGTGCCTTATAAATGGATGGTCAATGACCTAAAAAAGTACTTTGCACATATCACTTTCCAACAGATTCCAAGACCAGATATCAAAGTAGATGATACCATGGCTACTCTTGCCTCTACACTAAAAGTGCCAGAAAATGACTTCAAACATGAATTCCTGGTGGAGACATTATGCTACCCAGCCTACAATACCCCTTAATCTATGATGATATGTTTAGTCATTAGACACGATTCCTCCTGCTACCATCATATCTACTCCTACCTTAGGGATCAGATTATTCCAAACACTTACACCTAGAATGAAAAATTCCACCTAATTTGTAGTGCTTCACATTATGTCATTGTAGCTAACAACTTGTATAGGCGAGGTCTAAACGGTACCCTCCTTAAGTGTTTAGAGCCTGACAAGTCCAAACATCTGTTAGTTGAGGTGCATGAAGGCATCTGTGGTTCTCATTCAAGTGGCTTGACATTGGCTCATAAAATTACTAGAGCTGGTTACTATTGGCCGAATATGGAAAAAGAAGATACACAATATACCAAAACTTGCAAACAATGTCAGCTTCACATAAATCTGATTCATGCTCTTGCTAAGGAGCTCATTCCCTTCATTAGTTTTTGGCCATTTCAGAAATGTGCCTTTGATTTAGTGGGTCAGATTCATTCGTCTTCCTCTAGAGGACACAAGTTCATTATCACTACTACATATTATTTTACCAAATTGGTTGAGGTGGTACCTCTGACCAGTAGCTGATGGAAAATCTGTAGCCAGGTTTATACTAAATTACATCATCTACAGATATGGTGTACCCTCCTCAATAATCACTAACAATAGGGGCAGTTCAAGAAAAAGGATCTGAAGGAATTATGTACTAAGTTCAAAATCATTTAGCACTGGTCTTCCATCTATTATCCCTAGGGTAATCGATAGGCAGAAGCATCCAACAAGATGATTCTCAAGATCCTGCACTGAATAGTTCACAAATTTGGTAGAGATTGGCATCTCCAGATTAATATAGCTTTCTGGGCCTATAGAACAAGCATTCAAACACCAACAAGGGGCCACACCCTTTTCCTTAGTTTATGGTGTGGATGTTGTGTTTCCTATTGAGGTCCAGATTCCTACATTGTGAGTCTCTTTGAAGGGCCTCATTACTGATGAAGATATTAGAATATCTTGGCTAGAAGAGCTAGAATTAGTGGATGAACGTCAGCAAGTGGCGTTCGATCATCTCAGAGCATACCAGAAGAGAATGTCTAAGAGCTACAATAAGAAGGTCAGACCAAGGGAATTCCAAGTGGGTGATCTCGTCCTAAGAGAAAGCCCCAAGAATCAACAACAGCGGATCAAGAAAGGAAAGTTTGAACCAAACTGGCTTGGTCTGTACATTATCACTACAAAATTTGGGTCTAGTGCCTACCAACTCTCTACTACTCAAGGAGAACAACTCAAAGAGCTAATCAACGCTATGCACCTAAAATGGTTCTATAGCTGAGACATCTTCTGTGTGCTCTTGTACATACTCTATTCTGAAAAAATCCCCAAAATTGTAAAATGTCTTGAAAAATGATCATCTTAGTGAAAACTTGGTAAATAGGCACTTTGATGCATCTATTATCTTGGTGAAAACCTGGTAAATAGGTGTCCTAATAATACTAAAAGAAAAAGTATGAAAAAAAAGGAAAAAAAAGGAAAAGTACAAAAAAATTGAAAAAGAGAAAAATGTGCCATTGATGAGAACCTGGCAAATAGGCGTCATGGTAGTAAAAATAGAATCTCTGCCAAGATGGTGAAAACCTGGTAAACATGCACCTCTTGTTCCCCAATGCTATCTCTATTATAGCACCGCTTGGCCTTGTGTAGTTTTCTTTCCTGCCTTTTCAGCTTTAGTTTGTTTCCTGCTTTAGTTTTCTAGCTCATGCACTTGCTCTCAGTTATCTTCAATATTATGCTAGACTCTACATGGATTGAAACTAGTCACACTTGGGGGCACCTTCTTGGTCTAGGGGGCATTGTCCCATCATTTTTGAAATATTTTCCTTACATCAGTCACCAGTGGTTCTCACTGTGTCTACCTACTGATGCCTAGCTATTATTGAGATTTCTCTCGTTGAGGATCTCTTGTGTATCATTCACTAATGGTTCTCACTACATCTTCCTACTGATACATAGCTATTACTTAGATCTCTCTTCTTAAGGATTCCTCATACATCAGTCACCAGTGGTTCTCACTGCATCTTCCTGTTGATGTTTCATTCGCTCTTAGATCTCTCTCCTTGAGGATCTCTTGTATCAATCACTAGTGGTTCTCACTATGTCTACCTACTGATACTTCATTAGCTCTTTGATTTATCCTTGAGACTATCTCTCGTGTTAGTCACCAGTGGTTATCACTACGTCTGCCTACTATCATTGTCCTATTGAGACTTCTCGCACTGTATACTTTTGATCCGACATCAATCCACTCAAATTGAAACTGAAATTGAAAATTGGATTTGTAATTCTCTGAAGTGTGCTAAGATTTTCTTTTGTGTGCTTGTTCTTTTTCTTTATCATTTCCCCTTGAGCAACTCTAAGACGTCATCTTGACCGAGAGAAGAAAAGACAGGGGGCATGGTCTTTTTTTTTCTTTTCTTTCTATTTTTTTGTTTAGTTCCAATGATCCAAAGCATCCATATAAGAGGGGTGTCCACTATAAGAGCCTTCATCTCATGTTGGATGGCCATGTGTACCTTGACTCCTTTTATATGGAAACTTTGGTGAGGTTGGTTCTTCTCCTTATCTGTTTAAGTGACTTCTTTCTGATACAAGTGAAATTGAAAATGATTGTCCTGCTAAGTGAACATAAGGGTCACTGTGAGCATTCTTAACAATTCTAATCATTTACTTGGCAAAAGAAGAAACTCTCACGTGTCTAGAATGTCTGTATGCAAGGAACATTTAGGTCATTCTAGCAACTGTGCTTTGATTCTTATGTTAACTTGCTAAATCAAAAAGAATAGGTGTTCAGGTCATTCTATCTTCTTGTGCCTTCATGCTTACACCTCATTTCGATAAATCTAAGACTAATGTCATATTCATATTCTCATGATTGCAATGTCAGTGAGGGTTGTATGACATCCAATGATCATCTGATACTAAAAACTCTATGATGATACTTATGTAATGGGTCCAACAACCAAGTCCTAGGGATTTCATTTAGCTTAGGCTTGTATTTTCATTCTAGGCTTGCATTGAGGTAGTGCTCTGATGCTCACTTCATGATGCTCTTCTAGATTCATTCACTGAGGGTTCTCATCTCATGTCCCAGCTTCATCACGACTGCACAAGTGCTCCAATTTGCACAAAAACTTCACCCCTGGCTAAATCAACCGCTCTAAATCCATTTTTAGGATTGAAATCGAAATCAGACACTCCTAGATGGCTCAAAATCACATTTTAAATTTTTGGGACCATCAAGATTGGATGCTTGTGTAGTTGACCTCTTGATGTCATTTTTCTTGCCAAATCTTGTCTCATGATCAACCTTAGTCAACAGGACCTCTAAATCATTCCAAATCACTTCTGCATCATCTCGATGCTTTCTCAATCTATTCTGAGTTCCTTTGGATCTTTGATTTTATCTATATCTGTAACCTTTTGGCTGTCAATCATTTTTCTAACATGTCATCTTTTAATTTCACTCTGGAGGGGATAGGATGATTGTATCATTTAATCTTGTTGAATCAATTCTTGAATCAGTCTAACCTGAATCAAAAGTCATCATCGCTCGGATCTCATCACTAGGGGCATCCTTGTGCCTCACATCTTGTGATCTATCTTTTAGGTATCTGAGCAATCTAACTCGGATCCTTGAGGATCAAGCTTCATTCTAGAGATGGTTCTTGAAATCTCATTAGGTATTGGGGCAATCTAACCCTAATTCCTGAAAGTCAAGTTTTGTTCTAGAGATGGCTCTTGAAAACTCTTTATGACCGTTATCTAGACAATCTAACCTAGATCTCAGAGGACTAAGCTTCATTCTGGAGATAGTCCTAAATCTATAGCAGTTATCATTTAATCAATAGGTATTGGGGCAATCTAACCCTGACTCCTAAAGATTGAGCCTCATTCTTGGGACAGTCTTCCTTCAAAGTGGTAATCCAACCATTTTCTTCTCAATCTAACTTAGACTTCAGAGAATCATGCATCGTTCTGAAGTTGGTTTTGCAACTCGATTTGATCGGTGTCTTGGCATCCTAACCTCAACTTCTGAGGGTTAAGCTCTATTCTAGAGATAATCTTGAAAACCTCATCAATTGTCACATCAGACTATTCTTTGAATCAACGCGTTGCTCACACATCAATTCAAAGAGGGGCAAAATGTAATACCCCAAAATTGGCACCTTGCAATCTTAATCAATTTTGGTGCATTCCTTCAAATTTCTACATCATCAAAGTCCTATTGTACTAGGCAATTCTATCTCCTAATTGACTTTATTTGACTTGGTGTCAAATGCAAAAAACCCTCAATTTGCATTAATCAAATACTATATTTAATTCCTAAATATTGACATCTATTGGCTAAATAAACCCTATGATTAATTAATTTAATTCTAAAGTCCTAGTGCTTTTATTAAATTAATTCCACCCTCTTTAGCTAATACACATCAAAAGGAATTAAATAATTATTTAGTTCTTTAAGTGAAATATCCCCATTTGAATTTAATTATTCAAATAATTTGAAAAGCCACCCATGTGGCAATATCTCATTTAAGTAATTAGATAATTCCTTTAAATTGTTTCACCTCCCACCAAGCAGATGAAGAGATGACCATTTCTTTCAAAGAAACTCTTCAGTGTCCACCTGGGCTTCTGTATATTATGACCCTCTCATTCCTCATTTGAGAAGGCACTTTTTGAGTATCGAAACTATAGAAAATTGTCATCTCATTCTTACATTCTAAGTTATTTTCTCATTTAATATTAGACAAATTTCATTTATTAGTATAATGATGAATTTCTCATGATAAGTTAGTTTGCTTTACCATGTTCTTAGCTTAATTCTCATTTCATTTACAAGCTTTAGATTAACTTTTCATTCTCATTCTTAGATTACAATTGCATTATCATTCTTAGCTTAATTCAATTTCAATCATCTTTCTAGTGTTGTAAATCCTCTATTTTAGAGCTTGGTCTATGGTTGTTGGGCTCTCAATTCTAAGAGTGATTCAAAACCCCAACTAAATAGGAGGCAACAAGTCGATTCATGTATGTTTATGAATTGAAGAATTCATATTCATTTTCATAATTTTGCTAATGAGAAATGACCATGTTGAAGTCTATGGTTGAATTAGAGGTCCACATTCGACTATAAATAATAACAAGCCTTACTACCAGCCAACAACACATCATAACTTTGTCGAATGATTAGTTGGGGACCTAAAAATGTGGCAGTGCAATATTCATAGAACACATATCTATTATAACTATAATCACAAGATGATCTCATTTTATATGGAGGAATGTTAACCATTCTCGCATAAGGTCTTCGAATACTCTTTCATGCATATTCCATCTTCTTGTTATACCTTATACTATCTAAGAAACATCATTTGGAAATTTAATCCCAAACACTTATTATATTTTAAAGACTCAATCCAACATATCAATTTCAGATACTATTTTCTACAAAATATTCTTCATATCCTCTTCATCAATCAGTATTTTATCCTTAGCAACTGATCAACCTCAACTAGTTAACGTCAACATCACCACAAAGATTTGACACGAATAAAAATATAGAGCATATAATTCTAACAATCTCCCCCCTTTTCATTGATGGGAATACAAATGACAAACACAACTTAACTTTATTCTTCATTTTTACCTCATGAACAAAGGGCACAAATATTTTCCCCCCTTACATTTTTCAACCAACAATCTCAATCTATTGCTTAAAAATACTTCTATTATGAAATTTTCACTTTTAGGGAAACCAACTTTCTACATCCTACCACCTACATTTCTCCTCTTGAGAGTAATCAAGATATAAATATAAGATACAAAATATAGTTAATGATTATTCTCCCCATGGAAATATGTGCTCCCTTTATGAATCTAGATTGAAAAAGGAGGGGTAATAACCCCTAATTTGTGTTTCAGATACCTAAAAGCATCCTTAGCTACAAGCTTGGTGAAAATATTTGTAATTTTTTCCATGGTATACACATAGTCTAACTTGACTTCCTTTTTGGAAACTTTACCTCTTAAGAAGTGATAGAAAATAGAAATGTTAAATTTTTCTTAGTGGCTCATTGAATTATTTTAAATGAAATAATGACACTTGTATTATTATGTACACATTATAAAAATTTCTTCATAAAAAATAACCTCACATCCTTAGGAATTAGTTTCATGTAAAGTATCTAAGTGTATCAAGATGCTACTACAATGTTATCTTTTCCTATAGTAGATAATTAAATTGAGTCTTGTTTCTTGCTAGTCCAAGAGACTACCTTGTCTCCTAAAATGAATGCACTGCCACTTGTATTTATTCTATCATCTTCACATCTATGCCAATAAATAGTATTAAATTATTTTAGTGATAAATCACCATCCCTTTTATACTATATGCCAAAATTCAACATTTCTTTTATGTATCTAAATAGCCTTTTCATTGGGACATCCTGAGATTGTCTCATATTGGTTTGATATCTAGTGGCTAAGCAGATTTCATGCATAATGTCTAACCTAGAAGCAACTAAGTATAGAATTTGACCTATGATTTTATATATGTACTTGATTTTTGATTAACCTACAAAGATTCATCATCCTTTCTCAATAGACAACCTTTTTCCATAGGTGTTTCAAATGGTTTAGAGTTTTTGATTCTCAACTTCTTGAGGATTTCTTTAATAAACTTGGTTTGAGAAATGAAATTATTATCTCCCTGCTACATAATGTTTTTAAAATTCTATTATAGAAAATATCTATCTAGTCTATCTTACCAAAGCTTAGGGGATTTATAATTATATAGTTCAAGTGTAGATAGGAAACAATAGTCTAATTTTTCACCTTCCCTACCAAGTATTCTCCTTGTATGAGCACCTTTATCCTATCTCTAATAATATGCTCTTTCGAATGATCTTTCTAAACATATCTTGGAGGTGTCTTTTTTTAAAGATTATTTCTCTTCTTCTTCTAATCCTTCTCTAGTTTCTAGAACTTTATTTTCTTTTGTAGGAGTAGTAGGGACTTCTTCTAACACAACTTTAAGTTTAAGAGTAGTCTGATCGCATAATTGATTAGCTTTAACATT
This sequence comes from Chamaecyparis obtusa, assembly GCA_027943335.1. Classification (NCBI taxonomy): domain Eukaryota; kingdom Viridiplantae; phylum Streptophyta; class Pinopsida; order Cupressales; family Cupressaceae; genus Chamaecyparis; species Chamaecyparis obtusa. Next base: position 173,088 of record BSBK01005573.1, on the reverse strand, counting down.
TTCACTTTTTGCGACTTTCTTCAATCTCATATTATAACATCAGGATGTGTTTCTTGTATTGGAGTTGTAGACACCTAAAAATGGTCAGATAATCCAAGTGAGCAATTAGAGAAAAATAAATTAATTAACTAATGGCTAAAGAAATTAAATAAATCAACAAATTAATTCCTAAAATTTCTCAACTACCACATGGGAAGGAATTCAACCATCCAATAGGAATTGAGAATTGAGCTCACATGGATCAAAGCCAAATTAAATCTCAGTCACTCACCTTGAAAATGCATCTTGACCACTCATTTTGTCTCATTTTCCCAAGCTTTGAGGACAAAATATTTAAATTGGATCTCAACATTTTAAACCATCAACTTAACCCAAACTTGATCATGATTAAACTGACTCCACCCTCTAAGCTTGGAGAAATCTATAAATAGAAGGCAAAAACCAGGAGAAAAGGATCACATTATCATTTTATAATTACATCCTTATTATAGTCAATTTGAGTTACAAGCATAATTTTAGTAATTTTGAGCAAGATGTTCTTTATTTCATCATTCTTAGAATAATTTTCTCATTTTAGAGATGACTCTAATGGATGCTTATTGAGATAATTTCATTAGAATCTTTAAATAGGGATTCATGAGATGATTATTATTTTAAGCTTTCAATTCATTATGTTTTAAATGTTAAATTAGCTCAATTTGAATTGATTTAAAGAAAACTAAACTCGTGAAGGTATTTCTTATACACAAAATGGTGCTTAGTGTGGGGATTCCTTCCTCTACATGCTAAATTTCAAGTTTATTTGAATAAATTACATGAATATTTATTTCAATTCACTGTGTGACAAGTCAAATAGCACATACTAATTGGGAAATAGTGCATGTAAAGAAAATTTAATCGCATTTACATAGTAAAAAAAACATAAACACCAAAGTTCGATGCTTGTATGCCAAATGTTAGTGCGTAGAAGTTCCTTCTATCTTCTATCTTACTTTCTCTCAATGCTTATACCTTGACCCCATAGCACGTACAAACACTGTATCAACGCTTAAAATAATTTTCTATTTTAAATATTGATTACTAAGAATTATTTGTTAGCATTTAAATGATTTAGTAGTGCATATAAGAATTTAAATAGACCTTACAATATATTCTAGAGCATGTATACTTGTCAGAGTGATGCATACAATGCTTTTTAAAGCCTGTAGTACTAGTTTTGTAAAAAAAATAATTCTGTTAGAAAAATGATTAATTTTTTGTGTACTGTAGATGACAGAGCATAATTAAGTATGAAAACTAGATACCGGAGTTAACAGGGAGGACAAAAAAACAAAAGGTAGAAGCATACGAGAGGTACTTGCAAATAATTCAATCTTACAAATCTAAATTTGTATCTCTAAATTGGATTTTTGTTCCTTAGGATTCTTCAATTTCAATCATTTTAAGGAACGCATCAAATTTTGATTTTCTTTGATTCCTTCACCTTTGTTGGATTAATATGTGGAAAGTTAAGTACTGAGATGGGATGGGTGAATCATTACTCCAATTTTTTTTTTATCTACTTTATTAAACATTCACCAAATTGTTAACTTTGCATATAACAACATAAAACATGTAAAACAAAATCATAAAACACAACCCATAGCACCATGATTTATGGTCTCGCAAAAATCCTTGTTAAGAGGAAAAAATTTATGGTGGGGATAACACTCATAACGCTTCAGTACTATAGTAAAAATCTTTCTCGGTTAGAGCTACAAAATTAGCCATTTCTAATAGCTTACCCTATTAAGAGTATTTACCCTATCAAGAGTATTTACCCTATGAAGAGTATAAATACTTATTCAGTCTACCTTACTAAAGTATTTTATAGCTCTAATCTAAGAGATGTACCCTATTTAAGGATTTAAAATTTAAGATAGTTAGGTCCTACTCAGTTAAGATCTTTTACAATTCTAATTACCCATTTATTGATACAAAAATTACCTGTATCGTTTGCAACAACATATGCTTAACTGACTTAATTTTCTCAATAACAATTTACCTCATACGATACTTCACACAAAATTTCACTTTTATACTCGGTAGCTTTAACTCCAAATCACATTCACAACTATGTTCTAACTGCTCTTTTACTCGATGGCTTTTCTTCTCATTGTAATACCCCAAAAATGGGCTACAGGTTCATTAACCTCCTACATCATCAAATTGATCGAAATTGACATCAAAGTCCTAACCTAAGGCACATCTGCACATCCGTTCATCAAAACCCTAATTGATTATCTTAATTCTGGATCGGGGAATATTCCTTGAATATTCTTAATTATCCTAATTATCTTTAATTAAATATTATTTGGTGATATATGCCATTATTTATCTTAAAGTTAATTAATTGAATATGTTAAATATTTAAATAATTAATTTAATTCTGCCACTTAATTATTTAATTAGATTTAATTATATTTATTTCTAATTTATATTATTTAATTTTAACAATAAATAAAAAATCCTAAGAATAATTGATTAAATTCTTATTTAATTAATTAAATCCAGTTGTCAATATTTAATGATATAGTTTTTGAATAAAAGTTTGATTTAATAATTGATTAACCCATAAATCAATTGTTTTAACTCAAAATTAGTGAAGTTGAGAATAAATCACTTTATGTGTAAAATAATTTCATAATTAAATCATGCACAATCAGAAAATTAGTCAACTGTAAATCAATTTTCAATTTCAATTTGTTAACTTTCTAAACTCAACATCTGATGATGAGTTGAAAAAGAGAACTAAACTCTATTTTGAGATAAAACCTACTTTTGCATGATTTTGTGAGTTAATTAATTCTGATTTCTTGTTAACTCAAGAATCAACATGAGTTTTTCAAGAGTGATTTATGGTTTTTCTTATGCATCCTCAAACCCTGGATTTCTATAGAAACAAGGCTTAGCTCTTCATAATACATCCCTCAAATTTGCATCCTTACTCTAGCAAATTTGCATATGAAGAATCAAGCTTTTGCAAATAGGCTATTTGTGAGATCTTTCATTGTTTTTCGTATCTTTGCATCCATTTTCATATAAATTCATAGCATTGTTAGATAAATTTTTACATATCAATTTCATACATTCTAGATTAGATTCATACAGTTTCTCATCATAATTGCATCAAAAATCCAAAAAAATAGATTAATCTACATTCATATCTCATTGCTTTCAATCATTTAAATCCTTCATTTAGGTGTTGCATTTTCACTGATCTCGGTCTGAATCTGAGAATACCATACTCACACCTACTAGAAGGTAGTAAATTGCCTGGTTAGCTAGTTTCATTTATTTACAGATTTTTAATTTTGCTAACCTCTAATGTTTTACTGAAGTGTTGTGTCTCCAGATAGGTACAATTTTCACACACGCATTTTTGGTGCCCACTGTGGGGCAACCCACCTTTACATGTTGGTTTTGGTTATTTTTTTGGAGCTAACCCCCTTGTGGAGATTTGCTTGGAGACTAAAACCCTAATTTTTCAAAGATTTAATTATATCTCCCAAATGGCTTATATTTTTGGTCTAAAATGTTTTTGTAGGTTGGCAACATATCAAGGAAGCTTGAATAAAAAATTCATATTTTTTTGAGATATTTTTAATTTTTAATAATTTTTTCTTTAGTTTTCATAAAAAATTAATTTTTGGCACAAATCACCACATTTTTTGGAAATTTTTACATTTTCAAAAATCTCTTTAAATTATATAGGGGGCCCATTCTTTGTGTTTTAAATTTGGATGCAATATCATAGCTCATATAGTCGATTTACAAAAACTGGTCTGTTTTGGTAAAATGGGTCTCTAGGGCACAAATGAAGAGATTTTCTGAAAATTTTTACATTTTTGGAAATCTCTCTATTTTTTAGTAGGGGTCTATATTTTTCATTTCTCTTTTTGTGTCCAAAATCATATCAAAAAAATTAGATCTTGTTCACTAGGTCAAATGCAAAAAAAATAAAATTTTGTGATGGGTATGCACTTATTTTTCATATGATTCAATGCATGATATGAGTTGTCATTTGGATTATTTGTTGGTTATTATTTCTTGTAACAATTCATTTTTAGATCTAACCCTAGGGTTTGCATAAGTTGAATATATGTTGCATATCTTGTTTGCTTGTTGGTGAGTTCATGGCTTGCTTGCGCGGGATTGCTCAACAAAGCTAAAAATCAAGTAAAATTTACTAAGCGCGTTGCGAGGGAATTCAGGTATTCTAATGCATCTGAAAAAATTTCAATTTGGACATAAAATTAATATCTCATGTGTCTAGCTTGAGTGCCTTTCCAACTTTCATAAATCACACTTCAGTTTTGGGCTATAAAATGAACATAGATTTGCTTTTTTGCATATCTGTTACACATAGTAAATAAGCCCTATGAACACTATTTGTGGAGTTCTTGAGAGATTGGGTTTCATTCGCTAGCTTTTCATGTGAATTCCTTCTTGACGATAGATCCCCTTATAGGTCGGGAAGGGTACTGTTATTATCTCACGTTCTACTTGGTTTGGTCCTCAACTTTGATCGGTATGTTCTCTCTTGGTCCCACTTAGAGAGCTAGATAGACATCGTTGTTGACATAACAAAACTTAGTGAGGTGATTTCAGTCTTAGCGTGTCAAATAATATGTCTACTATGTTTGGGTAAAAGTGGAAAGGCTAGAGGATTATGCTCTACTCCCTTTTTGGGTAGTATCAAAAACTCAAATCCTTGAATCTGGACCAAGTACCCATGTGGTATAATTTTCCAGTCACCTTTAGAGAGGGTTACCCATAGTGAACATTTCCTTTATTGGGTCAACCACGTGGACGGAACCTTAAGTAGTAATAGCCATTTTCACCATGGTAGCAACAACTGCTATATAAATGTCTTTGTGGAAGAAATCTCCACAAGTGTGGTCTCTTGTTGGTAAGCCTGATCTCCCTAGATGCTCCTGATTGATTGAATTCTTGGATTGTGTCAAAACCCTGGTGCACCTAGATTGGAGTTCACCCTGTTCAATCAAGATCTATCAAGTTCAAGCATCCATGTCTTCATTCATCTCAAGCAACTAATGTGTCTTCTTCTATAGATCTAGCTTATTTCCCGATTGGAGGCAAGAAAAGGATTTTTCTATCAAGGAAGGAGATCCTCATTCATCATTTGAGTCTTCTCTTTGTTGATCCCTAATTTTTGTTGTCTATTAGTGTCTTACTCTTAGTCATTTTCTAGGCAATATTGGTCGGTCATCACTGTGACCAAGTCATCATGTATAGGCTGAGTTATGTGTAGAATTGTATATTGTACATCTACTGAGCAGTAGTTACTACCAAGAAAGTCAGAGGTCATTGAGTATTTTAGTAATAGACAAGTATTTTTATGCCAAGTTGTGTAGATATGTCAGTGTCGAACACCAGTAAATGAAGAACACTCAATGTCGAGTGTCAAAGACTTCATATGCCGAGCAAGCCAGATTTGACATATGTGTTTCTAATGACACAAACACTTAGGTAAACCATTTTGGGTGGACATCTATATAAATTTTTATGTTTGTTGAGGAAATCATGAAGGTGATTATGCTTTATAATTGTAATCATTGATCCCTATGTAATTCATGTAAACAATCAGATTTTGGGAATGCTTAAGAGACATAAGTAGATAATCTAGATCATTGATCTTGATCTATGGAGTTATTTTGTTGTCTATATAAGATGATATTTGTACCCTAAAATGTAGTATGAACATGAGGTATGTAAGAATAAGGATCTCATATATGCAGAATAGAGAAGTGTGTTGATCATCAGAGGCGGAGATCGGTGACTGAGAAAAGAGGTGAAGGACAGAACATAGATATATTTGATAAAGGAGATCAAATCTATAGTGGAAGGAGAAGATCTATTATCAAAATCATAGTGCAAACTGAGGGATCAGGTACTAAGTCATTCTAATAGGTAAATCAGGGAGAATCTCTTTACAGAGTGGTCGTAACAAGCCTAAGAAAATATCTTAACCAAGTGCTTACTTTTCTATAAGTTCAAATCCTTTTACAAGGTAGATTGTATAAGTCTTTAAAGCTCTTAGCTAGGAAAACCTCTCACGGGGTAGATCATTAGTTTATGATCAAACATTGTATCCCTAACAAGAAAACTTTAATACTATAGTAGTGAAGATTTTTGGGTGTCATCCCCACCCCATTTTTACCTTTCAAGGGTTTCCAGGTAACCAAAATCTTTGTGTTATGTTTTATTTTTATGGATGAAGATTAGATTACAACTTTAGATCTATTATAGTATTGAATTTGGTGTTTATGTTATGCAAGTGAATTTAAGTCAAAATGGTGATAATAGTAGATATCTGATTGACCCCCCTCTTAGTATATCACTTTTACATAATAGATTTCCAACAATTGGTATCAAAGCTAAGTCTCTTATAAGAAATCTATTCACTTGTGGGTTAAGGTCTTGGAGATGGAGGTTTACAAGTTGAAAAAGATCATAGAAAATCATAAGATTGACATTTAGCTTGCATTACATCAGCTTGAAGCAGCCATAGGTGAATTGAAGAATTCCTTAAGTAGAAGGAGAGAGTTGGGAATACAATAGAATGAAACTCAATATCAAGAAGAAGACATTGGAGGTCTATTTGATAATGGTAATTCTACTGAAAGTGACAAAGCTATAACAGATATGTTGGAGAAAAACAACATACTGAATGAAGTCATCAAAAACCTGAAAAGGTGAATAGGAAATACAATCAGTAAGACTTTGTGAAGTTGTTGAATAGAAAAAGAAAGCTAAAGAAGACAAGATAATGGCTGAAGATGACAAAATAAAAATATCTATAAGACTTGATGAAAGGACATGTGACATGAAAAGGCTGACAAACAATTAATTGGATCATATGGTAAATAAATTGTTACTTTCTAATCAAGAGTTGGGCAGGAAAGATGTGGAAATTAAAAATTTGAGATCAGAAAATAGCCAACTCAAGAATGAACAAAGATTTGAAAAGGAAATCAATAAGAGGATGAACAAGCCTAATGAAGTTATGAAATAATTTGAAAAATTTTTAAGGTCACCTAGAAGATCTAGTGATACTTCTGGACTTGGACATGATGAGCACTTGTCATCCACTGAAGAAGGAGAATCATCAAAGAGTGGAGAGTAGAGAAATGCTAAGCCAAAGAACAACAAACCTACATGCCATCATTGTGGAAATTTTGGACACACAATTAACATCTGCAGAAGCAGAAATGGTAAGTCCAATCCTAAACCAAAATTCAATGGAAATTGTTTTAATTGCAAGAAACATGGACATCAGGCACATGAATGCAAGTCAAAGGTCAGTAAACCACCTACCTCACCTAGATTTTAAGGACATTGTTTTATTTGTTAGAAATATGGTTATAGAGCACAAGAGTATAGATCCAAAGCTAGGTGGACATCCAATAAACAGACTAAAGAACCTAGGAAAGGTAACACATACAATTAGGACTACAATACATGGTATATTTTTCATTATTGTGGAGATTATGGTCATATTAGAGTAAACTATTTGAAGACACATTTCAGAGGAAAATCCAAGAATTGAATGAGTAGAAGTTTGGTCTGTTACAAATGCAATAAGATTGGTTACTTAAAGAGAAACTGCATAGCACATATACAGAGTAATGAACAAGTCAAGAATGAAGAGACTGTTGATCAAATGAGAAACCAGATGAACAAGACATGGAAAAAGAAACAAGAAGCAAGCAATAGTGGAGCCAGTGAACCTGAGGTCACCCAATCCAATGGATCAAGTGATCACACTACTGCAAATTAAGAAAAGAAGATATGTGAGGAACTAAATCATACAATGCTTTATTTTACATTAGTTCCTAACATTTGATAGGTTAAAGTCCATATCTACATAGATTAAGATGCATTAGGATAGATTTGAGGAAAAAACTACATTGTATATTTGATGTCGAGCATTAGTATTTTAGACCATAGTGACCAAGTCACTAGTGTATGCCGAGATCCTTTGGTAGCCAAGATATGATGTGTATTGAGATAAAACCGAATGATAGTGTTGACTGAGCATATGTCACTAGTACATTTGAGACCTTTTTCTAACAGCTGAACATCTAAATTTAGACAGTATATTGTCGATTAAGCGACACCACTCGACGTCATAGTTTTGCAGTCGAAAAAACCAATGATTTTGTTAGCTGTCATAATTACAACAACCATGGCTATCACAAAAAGAGGGTGCCAACAAAGTGAACCTTTCGTCAGACCTATTTGTGGCCATTGAAATTGGGATGCCTATCCATCGCAACAAATACAAATGACGAAAACTCGTCAGAATATTCCAATGGGTAGCCATCATTTGTAACTTGTTCACTGAAAAAAATGCTATTAATGCAACGAATATCCATCAGAAGTTTATGATGGATGTCCATCATTTATGGTTTGTAACGATGTTTATGCTATACATGCGATGGACATGCATTGGACATTTATGACAAATATCCATCATTTATGGTTTTTTCTGATAGTGATGTTGTTAATGCGATGACTGGATGTTGGATGTTTGTGATGGATAACCATCACTATTGTGAGGCTGTCATAGTTACAACAACAATCAATTTTTATTTTTTTTAAATATATTTGTTGATTCAGAATGGTGTTCTTGCAGATCTAGTTCCTGCTTGTGATTTGGTTATGGATCATTTGAAGATAACTTTGCAATAGATTTGGTAGTGGGTCATGGATTATTGAGTCAAGTCTAGAGACTTAGATTTCAAATGGATCCTACCAAATCAAGACTTGTGACAGTGATGGCTCCAGCACAAGAAGCTAGTGTGGTGATTAGAGATGCATTCTTCCTGATGTGTTCATGGGATATATGTGGACCTGATTGCATTCAGATCTAATTCAAGTGACTTCTTCACTTCTTTGGTTCAAATTTGATGTAATTTATTCCTATGGAGTGTAGTATTGGCTTGACTTGGAGTTTGAGTAGACTGTGCATTGATCGGCTTGAAGATAGTATCAAGCTACTCTTTTCTTTGTTTTTGAGATCGGGTTGTGATGGATCGTTGGGATCATCTACCATTTTTTCCACAATTTTGAATGAGTTAGGTGTGATGTCGAGAGAGCAGCGTGTAAAACTTTCACATTGGAGATTCGTAGATCACTGTGGTTTTCGTGATGACTTGAGAGAAGTCTTCTTCTTGGTGAGCTGATCTGAGAGACTTAGATTATAGAAAGTGGATCATTTCATGTGACTTATGAGACATTGAATGCCTCTTCACAGTGGGTTTGCGGTGTAGTCTATGGTGTTTCTTTGCAATTGGGTTCTTGAGAAAGATCTATTGATTTGGTAGCCATTGAGATGGATCAATATATATTTGTCATATGTGGATTGAGATCTTAAATTATTGAGCTTCTCTTTGTTTCAATAATAGTTTAACATTCTCTACTTAACAAGGCCAACCATGTGAAGGTGGAAGCTCATCTAACCCCTCCTAGGAGCCTCTTATGACCCTTTACGACATTTTAAGATCTCTAAGATGTATTCTTAGGGATCGTAAAGGGTCGTAAAGGGTCATAAGGGGTCCTGGGAAACAAGAGCTAACAAACATAAATGTAGGCATCATGGTCACAATTTATTGGAAATAAAACATAATTAAGTGGTATACCTAGATGATGCAACACAACTACTCTAGTTCCATGTCTACACTGCATAAAAAAAACCCAAAGATAAAGAATAAATTTAGATAGCATAGGAGGAGAGTGATAACATCCAAAATAATATAGGGACCTATATTAATTTGGTCATTCTCACTCTCATCCGCTCTCTAAATTTATTTTTTATCTACGGATTTTATTTACCGCAGTGTAAACTTGGAACCAGAGGAGTGATATATAGTTGTGTTGCATCATCTGGGTATACCATTCAATTATGTTGTGTCTCCAAAAAAATGTGACTATGATGCCTACATTTATTTTTTCCAGCTATTGTGATATCTACATTTATGTTTCTCATTTGTCGTGCTTATGTGCATGTTCTTTATGTGTATCTACTAAAAATTCTAAAAAAAAATTTAGTATCTACAATAGCCCTCTGTTAACCACATTTACGCATATGGTCCTAACAAAGTAGTGCACAAACTACATAAAGAAGGCATCATAGAAATATGATTTCTTCTTTCACCATTGAAGTAATCTTGGCGGCACTAGCTACCTCTCGAGTCTTACACAAGTTGCACTCATTTCCTACATCAGGTATAGATTTAGATGGGGTAGATATAAATCTGGTAATTTTCTTAATCACGTCACTAATTTGTGCATGTCTAAATAATGGTGTCTTTTAAGTGATTTGATTCTTGTCATGCCCACTACAAATGAGAACTATCTTAACTAGTGGGGTTGTTTAAGCATATAGAGATTAAATACACTCTTTTAGAATGAAATTTCTCTTAACAAAAGATCAAAGATATATAAGTAGGACATATAAAACAAGGTGAATAAGAGTAGTACATATAAAATAATCATTATAACATGCCAAACATCTGACATAATTTAACATTTCATTCATGTCATTGATATTCTTCTTCATCCATCTCATCATCAAGATCATCATCATCGATGACATCATCACCACCACTATTGTCATCATCATCATCATCACCATCAGCATCATCATCATCATCATCATCATCATCATCCTCATTAGTAGCAGCATCATCCTCATCAGTAGTAGTATCATTATCATCAGTAGCAGCATCATTTTCATCTTCTTCTTCATATTCTTCTTCGAGTAGCTCTTGATCATAATTTGGTTCTATGTCATCTTCCACTTCTTCATCTTCCTCGGTATCTTCTTCCATCTCATTATAATTTTTTGGTCATCCTCTTGGATCATGTCTAACAAGAAATGACCAACCTGGTTTATGTGAAACCTCTAAGTAAAATACCTACTCACATTGGCTTGAAAGAACATAGGTCTCTTCTCCAACTAGCTCAAACAACCTTGTATTAATCATTGGAAATCCATTGTAATGTTCAATAAAAGTTCTATCGGGATCATTTTTATTGAGTCACAGTTTGTACCATTTCACAATGACGAGAACTAATTTGAAGGAATTGAAGTCACAATCAAGTATATCAACCAAAATACCATAGTATCAATTTTGTGAATCTCGAGGATGTAAGTCATTTTTAGATGAAATATTAGTCACCTGGAACACTACACTTATCCCAGAATCACAAGTTCTCTTCATGTTATCTAAATTTTTGATGAGAAATTTATAATCATTGCAAAACATATCCTTGTGGTGTTTCACCTCCAATAATGTGAAACATGTATAAATTATTGCATCACGAGTTGAAAAATATACAATTGATTAATTAACAAATTTATAAGTACCCGATGATCTCTTAAACTATATGCTAAATCTATTTTCTTTTGTGTAACATTGGGATCTCTATTGCGATGACCTTGTATAACCAATGAAGACATGGATTCCCATGTTAATCTATGACCATCATGTTGACATTGTTCAATCCATGCCATCATCCAATCTTGATTGTTTGCAATAAATAAATGTATTGCATCCCACTCTTTAGCAGTTGTACAAAAGTAAATAGATGACTTACAATAGATTTATTTTGAAGATTAAGAATTAATTTACTACAATAACATCTCATAATTTATTACCTTTCAGTTTCTTAAATCTACCGTTGCCCACCAGGTACTCCCCTTCAAATTTTTTAATTGTGTCGAGATCCCAAATGCAATCTATATGGGTCTCTGCTACAAGATTAAGAAGATATTGAGTAACGCACACCATCATCTAGTATACCATGTATCCCTCAACCATAGAACCCTCGGAATGTGTTCTTTGTCATACCAAACCCTTAAAAAATTTCAAGTGTCTCTCAACCATCCACATTGACCTAGCATGTACAGGTCCACACAATTCAATCTTCTCAACTTGGTGTATGAGGTAGTGTTCTTGTGCATTGAAAAAAGCTGGAGGTAAACACTTTTACATTTCACACATTAATCAAAAAATTCTTTTCTTCTAATATTTTATATCTTCTTTATGGATTTCTTTAGATGACAACCACCTACAAGGGATTCAAGACATAAATATATAAATACAAGATTTTACAATATATTCTTGTTTGATATTATTGTTTGATATATTGAACAAATATCACTGCTTACCTCATGTATTTTCCAAGATCATATATCACTTATTTGATATTATTGTCCAAGTTCTCTGGGAGAGATAGGGGTAGCAAATAATGCAACAATTGTCAACTGATAATTTCATACAATGAAAATTGAATGCAATTACACAAATATATTGTAAATACAAAAGACTATGACTTACTTTGCTGAAGGTATGTCAATCATGCATTTTCATCCCTGACCCAAAATCATTTTTCTTTGATGTGAGATTGCTTATATCCACAACAAATCTTGTAGGAAATCAAATTTTTTGGATCACTTCTTTTATGGCATTACTTTTTTACTCTGTTAATAACCAAGGAAGATCACTTGCATTAATCCAATCTCCATTTCTATTTGATTCAATGATATTTTTCATTGCATGATTGGAATCATGAATGTCATTACAAATTTTTTCAAGTTTTTCTTTGTCACACCTTCGATCCAATATTTTCCATAGTGTCTTTATTACATTATTTCCAATATGCATAGTATCAAACAAATGCACAATTTGTAGATGCTCATAGTAGGGCAGCCTACTAAATTCTCTAGGATAACATTTTAGTCCCTTTGGAAGCTCATCGGTGATCCCTTCATGACCTTCAAGATCATCAACTACATAATTAGCCAACAAAACACAATAAAAATATATAAATTTCAAACATCGACCATTATGTGGAATGATATTACCTTGAATTCTATTATATTCCAACAGCCATAGGTGAGGTGTCATTCGATGGGGCTTTGATGTAGTCTCTTCTTTCCCATTGAAAAGATGAATTTTTGCACTTCGATACTCATCAAACACCTATTTTCTTAAACTTTTGAAATGACGGGATTTCATCTTTGGACCACACATTAGAAATGAAACTTTTCCCTTTGTTTGAATACCTACAAGATAACGATAAAATTGGATTAAATATGTATATTTTTAGAATTTGAATTATCACATACAACTAGAATTCACCATAACATACCACAGAAATGTGTCAACCCTCGAGCATCATGAATTGTCCACATAAGCATTGCATGGAATTGAAATTCTCTTTGTCCAATTGGTTGGGAGATGTCATACATAGTGAAACCATTCCATAACACCAACAACTCATCGATAAGAGGTGCAATATATACATTCATATCTTTCACTTGGTACTTACCTAGTTGAATTAACAACAACATCAGATAATTATTGTGGCCATTTCACTCCAAGACTTATAATTATATGTAGATAACTATAAAATAATAAGATATTTGGAACAATCATTGCCAACATAATGTGCTCCCTCTTTATTGAGATCCATGGAGGAAGGTTATTATTTATAAAAAAAATAGGCCACACCAAGAAAATGGATCTCATCTCTCCATGCGGATTGACACCGTCTGCTGCTAGAGAATGCCTGAGATTTTGAGGTTCCTCTTTAAAGTGTGGCCATTTTTCCTCTATGTCCATAAATGATGAACCATCCACAAGCATTCAAATAATGTCATCTTGACTCCTGCCACATGCATGGTAATCCATAAATTATTCCAAGCTATTGCACCTGAATAATCATTTTAGATGTGGAATAATGGGGATGTGATGAAGAACCTTGTGAGGCACCTTTTTTTATCACTTGATCATCTTGATATAATCTCGTATGGTATTCAGGGCATTCTATTGCATTTTCATGTTCTTTATAATAAATAATATGATCTTCGGGACAAGAATCTATTGTTTGATACTCCATTCCAATATGTTTCATAGTGGCACATAATTCTTAGTATGAGCGAGGGAGAACATTTGATGATGGTAACAAAAAGTTACCTATCAATCTACAACAAATAATATAAGTCATTATTATAAACAATCTTAATGGTACATGTTTCACCTTTTATAGACTATAATGACATATATGAGAAACCTTAGCATACGTGACATTCCTATGTTGGCTAAACCATTCATAACCTTCAAATTCACCAAAAAAAATACAACTAAGAGAAGAGTAGGTTAGGAGCCTTCATAAAGGGTCGTGTCTTCCTTCTCAAGTAGAGGTATATCATGGTTGTCGTCAATGTCATCCTCATCATAGTCATCATCATCAATAGCACCAGTAGCACCAACAGCACTAGTACCAAATGTGTCAATGATCAATACATTCATACCATCATCTTCAAATGTGTTTTCTAGCACATGATCATCATCTTCCATGGGATCATCCTCTATATTCATAGTGGGGAGATCGAGCTATATAAAAATGATGATAATCAAACCTCCTTCCATGGTTCATATGTATATTAATTGTGAAAACAATATAACAAATAACTTACCATTGGATTATAATCAAACCCCCCTTCCATGTAACCATTCTCCCTACAATGTCTCTTTGTTGTTTTGATTTTGATTTTTCTTGTCTTTCAGCTATTACAACTCTTGCATGGATAATAACATTTGTCATCACCTTCTCTTTGAAAGTTAGACAACAATCTAATGATTGTCTCCCTATTTTGATTGAATTCCCTTGTATTATCTAACATGATCCTTAATGTGTATATCTGAAAAACAAATTGGAGATGCCTCCTTTCATTAGCTTCATGTCACCTTCTCATAGCTTCTCATTTTCTAACAGATTTCACCAAAAGCTTTGTAGGAAACCAAGTAAGGGGTATTTTTTAGTTCAAACACATTGAGCTGCTATAGCTAAATTATAAATCATGAATTCACTATAAAATTAAAAATGAATAGGGACCAAAGTAAGATATTTAATGCATTATTACTTCATCATGATGATAAAAATTTCATTGGCTCAAAGCACATAGAAATTCAAAACAGTAGGATATCTTAATCTTTATGAGCTCAAATTCAAAATAGTAAGTGCATTATTTTATTACTGATGTCCCTATTTGGTCTAATAGCATTAATATAACAAATAGAGCACCAACCAATCAAATAGGGACATGGGATGCTCAAATAGTGAGCTCAAAAAACAATATATTTAGTCTTAATAAAATCTTATAAAGAAACATATATTGTGTGAAGTGTTTGATCTCTCTTTATTTGTTTTGTTGTTGATATTAGCTATGTGGTACTCCCCGTTTATGATCATTTCATGAAGAAATGTCTTGATGGCTTGCAGGCTACAAGATAGGGCATCATGCATTATTTATGAGCTCACTGTTTGACCACTGGCCAATCAAATAGGGACACGAGGTGCTCAAATAGTGAGCTCATAAATAATGCATGACGCCCTAGTTGTAGGTAGTTATCTTTTCTATAATGATGGAGGAGTGAAAGGTAATGATCAATGAGGTTTCTGCTATTAGATCATAAATTAATACACTTACAATTTTGAATTTGAGCTCGGGCATCATGTAATGTTATTGTTGTCATTGAATGCTTGTTGCTGTTGTGCACCATATATTATTTTATACACTGTTTATTTCATTGAGACTATGAGCTATTGTAGTTGACTATATTCTTTTGTTAGAAATAGGAAATACTGAGAGGGGGGATGAATCAGTATTTCACAAACTTTTTCTTTTGCTCACTTATGGATATAATAGATTAATTTAGTGCATAAAAAGATTATCAAGCTGATTAACAAACATAGCAGTAAATAGAAAGAACTCATAACACATGATATGTTCTTGAGGAAACCCTGGCCAAGGGAAAACCTCGATGGGCATGGTACCCACAAAGATCACTAATCAAAAGTATCCTGTTAGGGATATAGGACCCTATTAGGAGTCAATTTACAATATATAGTAGATCTGTCCTGGTTAAAGGACTTTAGGCCTTGTTAGAAGCCTTAACTCTGTTAGGAGTTAGATTACAAAACCTAATCACCAGCTAAGCTCACTGCCCAAATAGGTAATACAAAATGTTTTTGACTATAATATGGTACTTCTTACAACTTCACATCAATAACCTTTACTGCTATCATAATATACAACTATCGCAAGTTATCTTTTCTTTCTTTTTACACATCACATATATTTTCATTACATTTCAAGTATGCCTAATATATGAGTTATTAGAGCTAATAACTTTACATGGTCAGCTTCCAAAATATTTATCCAAGAGTAAACATCTAGGATTTTATCCCTTCATAATGTTAAGTCATTATTTTGACAAGCAAAAATTAATCCCTTAACTCTTTCGCTAATACTATTCCCAAAACTGTTCTGTCTGCAAAAACTATCTTCGGTAAACTTTGAATAACTTTGTCCATACTACTCCAAACTTTATGTGCACTGAGATGGGGTATCCTCATACTCTATAGAAGCTTTAGTTAACTATGCAAACAAAAATATTGCTCCAGTGGACATCGCCGACTAAATCTTCATCGGGTTCTCTGTTAGGATCACTGTATCCATACTTAGACAATTATTTTCTTCAACTTGCCATACTTGCATTCCAGATTCTGCGCTCTTAATAGAGATCATATGTTGCCATAATGACAACATCTATGCACCCACATTAGCCAAATTGCCAACAATCTCCCCCTTTGTCATTGGTGGCAACATATGGGAAAATTGGCTAAGTGTGCAAACAAAACTTCAAAGTATTTACACAAAATTGTGGCCAAAAGTTACAACACATATACAATATTGTACTCCATAGAATAGCTCCCCCTATGAGTATCCTTCCTCAACATATATTCAATTTTTTTCTATCTCTCCCCCTTTGACAACAATGACAAAGATAGGGTGTACAAAAATTTTTAAAAAAACTTTATACCTTGTTATCAGCTATTGCAAAGCCGGTAGGCTTGCAACGTAGTCACCAAACTCTGACTTCCATGATTCAAAATCTTTCTCCCATATCTTCCTGATGGATTCAACAACATTGACTAGAGTACTCAATCTGTATGCTGCTATCTAACAAGCTTGCAGGGAATTGAAGCTAAACTTCTGAAAAGATATCTTTGCTGAAAGACATTGCTCAATTTGGTCTTCAACAATTGAGGTCTTGATTGAGATGTGCTCTCTCAAGATGTTAATCCTGAGCATCTTTCTAGTCTTCTCCTTTGCTAACATTCTAATTTCATCATTTAACTTCCTTATGTTCTTCTCTACAGAACTTATCTTTACATTTGTTCTTGACAAGGTGTTTGTTTCAGCTGTAATTGCATCTATCTTCTCTCTGATCTTCTTATCTTCTTTAGCTGTTAGGATTTTTGATTTTGTGCATTGTATATACAAACACTTTCCAGTCTCAAAATGCTTTCTCAAATTCTTTATGCATACATCCAAATTACCTATATCATTTCGAATATTTACACTTAAATTTTGTTGCATTTCTACTTCAAAGTCTTCTTGAACTTTTATTCTAGCAATATCCTTTAAGTTAGAAAATTCAGAGTCAAAAGAGTTTATTACTATTTTAGCTTTCTCAAGTGGATCCGATTCAGATACCTTAGTGTTGATCACACTCTCAAGTTTCTCTGTCAAAACTCTAACTTTTCCTTCAAGGTCCTTCACCTTCTTATTCTTTCCTATAATTTTATTAAGAGATGTGATGAACTCAAGCTGATCATCATCTTCAACTTCTTTTCCAAGGTCTTTAAAAATTGAACCAATTTGTCTCTTCTTACTATCAGGTGCACTAGGGGTAGTGACCTTTGTCAAAATTTGTTTACCTTTAACTGTCTGTTCTGCTGGAACTGATTCTGATACTGCTGGTGCTTCCACTGCCTCTATATCCTTTTCTAATTCTGTAATCTTCTCTTGCTCTTCTAAAGCCAAATTGTCAACAATGTTTCCTAGATCATGAAATACTGCATCATTTGACTCTAGTGTCACTTTGGTTCCTTCAATGTCCATTGATTCTTTGCCAATATTGATATGTGAAGAAGATGGAACTTCTTCAATACCAACTTCCTCTGCATGCGGTTCCTCTGATTGCTTCTGCTAAGGGTCTGATTCAACTTACTTTCCTGAAACTATATCTGCAAGAAATTGCATTACTGCTTGCTCTGTCTCTTTCTGTACTTCCTCCTTTTTGCCTCCCATTATAAGGATTGTTCTTCTCTTAGTTCTCAATAAAGTTCCAAGAGACTTCAAGAATCTCTTCAAATGATCTTCATCCTCAACTTCACGGAACTGTCTGATTACATGTTCTCTCATTTTTATGTCCTCTTCTTGTGCTCTCTGTTTTCTATTCACAAGTCTGTTATACAAATCTTCTGGGATCTTACCATGAATAGTGCTAAGTTTCTTATCTGTCACAATCATATGTGTAATCATTACATTTTCAAAATTCAATTTGTCAAATGATCCATATAGATCATAGAATTTATTCAACTTAGTGAAGTCTCCATGCTTCAATATGTCTTCATTAACTCTTTCAATTCTTGGTTTCCAAGTTTTCTTCTTGATTGAAACTACATCATCATCTTTAATTACTGCTACATTTCTAGGTACAGGTGGTACAATCACTTTCTGTCTCTTGTCGGGTCCTGTTGCACTCACTTTTACTCTTTTGCTAGGAATAGGAGAAAAAGATTTATCTCCTTCATCTTTTTTAGGTACTTCAACTTTTACCTTTACTGCAATAGGATCAATAGGATCTGCACTAGATGCCTCAGGTGAAATTACAAGATTTTCACTTTGCTTCAAGGCTTCTGCAGTCTTCTTAGCTATGTCAAACTCATGACTTGACATACCTGATTCTTTTAGTATTTTCTTCATAGTAGATTCAACTCTCTTACTAGATTGCTTCTTTTCTCTCAAACTTATTGCAGAGCTGAAATTCTCTTCATAGGTTCCAAACCTATTTGCATGACCATCCAACTCACACTTTAACAATCTATTCACATATCCTATTGTTTCTGCTTTAGATATTTCATAGCCAAGAGGGTCTATGAATTCCATTCTAGGCTCAACTACTTCAATGTAGGTGAAATCAGTGTCTACCATAAAACAAATGTCATCTTTATGCTTTTCAGCTAAGGATTGAGGAATCCTTGATTTGTTCTTAACAATATTCTGAAAAGTCTTCAATACAAGCTTCACACTATCATTAACTTTATCAAAAAGGTGCTTCATGTAGATTGAGTTTATTCTTTCCATTGTGTTCACATTGTCACTCCAATCAACTGTGTAAGGAAATCTTCTCAAAATATGGAAAAACATATAGGTTATTAGAGATGAAAACCTAAACTATGTGTACTTAGCCTTCTTAATCTTTTTTAAGTTCTCAAATAACTAAATTTTCAAAATTTCATATAGGTCTACTTGTTTCTTCTCAATACACATAAGATAAGCTACATGAACCATTCCTATAGCCATGTCATCTTCCCTTGAACTACCACAGAATTTAGTTGTTAGGATCTTGCAAAGGTACCTAACATCATCTTGCTTAATCTTACTTATCGCAATTCCTCTACCATTATAACTAGATCTAGTGTTGTCTAAAACAATCTTTCTCATGTTCTTTTCATTCAGTGGAATCTCTCCAACTTTTGATAATCTAGTAACATCATGAATTAGGTCGGCAGTTATATCAATAACTCTATCCTCCATCCAGAATTTCCCATTGTGGATTCTACTTAAAATGATCTTGGTACATTCCTCATCATTAAATTCATACTTCATGGAATATTTGATAATTTCATTATTCTCTAGGTGCCCATAAGCTGGTTTAATTGACATTTCTTGATTGTACAATTTCCTATAATCATCACTAAAATCTGCATCTCCCAAAGTTTCAAACTTGCAACCTAAATATCCTTTAACATTCTCAATGTGCAATACTCCATCTGGTACGGATGATAGTGCTAGATTGTTATCAATTTTAGTTGGTTCTACTGGTTCTTTCTTAATCTTAGGTCTATTCTTATCCTTAACATTATGAACCATAGAAATATCCATCTTATCAACTGATTAAAGATCAAAAAATACCTCAACTTTGCAAATCTAGGGTTTTGTTATGATCGTCACTGCAAACTGCTTCCAAACTTCTTCAAATCATCCTCAATTTGCTTTTTCTTCTTTCAAATCTCTTTTCAATCACTTTTTAATTGTGATAACTTTGATTTCAACCTTATAACACTTCACATTAACTCGATCTGACATCGCATTCATTCATTTTGCCGCTAAAACCTCAAAAAGTTGATTCTGCAAGCCTGCAACCATAAAACTTTCTACGACCTTGCAAAACACAATATTTTCTTTTGCGCATTTAACCATAGCATTATTACAACATAATAAACCTATATCTAACTATGCAAAACTTAACTCATTCAAATTCCTAATCTACACTAATCCTAAGTCCTAAACTACAAAAACTTACATAATTTAAGTACTTAAAGAAGGGTCAGGTAAAGAGTCATCCTTACCATTAGTTACATTACCTTCTTGACTACTTTTAGTGCTGACTATACCTCCTTGATTTGTTCATTTATCAAATTTTACTTCATCTTTATTTCTACAACAACCTTTCTCTTTGTTTCCTACATTTTCATTCCTTCTTGCATTATTCCTAGGGTTAGGGTTATGATGATAGCCTCCATTGTTCATTCTGTAAAATCTTGCTGAGTGTCCAAACTTGTTGCATATCTGACAAATGATTCCATTGTTTCCAAATCTCTATCCTTGCTGGTTAATCTATGACCTACAATTTCTAGCAATATGTCCTACTTTGTTGAATCTAAAACATACTACCACTTTTCTTTGATTCATTTCTTCAATAGATTTCTTATCTGCATTGTTAGTATTCCCAATCATTCTATCATAATTATTCAAAATTACTTTAGGTCTTCTACATTCATTAGCTCTGTGTCCAAAACTATGACAATTATAACAATGTCCATTAAGAGGTTTAAATTTCTTACCTATGCAATCTCTCTTCTGTGCCCAATAGTATTACAAGCAAAACATCTACCTTTGAATTCTCTTTGCATACCTTTAGATGATTCTTCCTATTTTGATTCTTCTTTCTTTGATTCTTCTTTCTCTCTAGGTGGTTCTTCTTTAGGTGGATCTTCCAATGTGTTCTCATCTAGCTTTATTTCCTCCACACTTTCAGATGTCTTCAGATCTAGCTTCTTACTTTCATGGATTATTCTAAACATACTAAATCCAAATCCAGTCCTATCAAAGAATGGTTCTTCAAAAGAATTTTGTTTTCCAGTCTTACCACTATTTGAATATAGCCTTTCAAGTTGTTGTTTAGATTGAGTTAATTCACCTTTCACAATTTTATTATAGTTCTCAAGTTCCACATACTGCACTTTTACTTTTTTAGATTCGGATGTTTCCTTTTCAAGTCTTGACCTCAGATCTTCATTCTCAATTTTCAATTTTTCATTATCAGATCTCAAATTTCCATCTTTCATACTAAGCTTCAAATTTACTATCTTCAACTCATGCTTAAGGATCTAATTTTCTTTTTCTAATTCATCACAATCTTCAACAAGCATATTAGATTTCTTTTCAAATTTTAGATCTTCAATCTTACCTTTTAATTTGTCAATACCATTCTTTGCATCTTCATATTTTCTTCTTAAGGAGTTTCTTTCATCAGTAAGCATATCAATCTGTTCAAGAGCTTCTTCAAGATTCTTTTGAAGTTGATCCATATCCATAGAGATCTTACTCAAGCTGCTAAGCTTTCCTTGAATGTTCCTTCTTCAAGTAACTGTGATTTGATACCAATTGTTGGAAATAGGAAATACTGAGAGGGGGGGGTGAATCAGTATTTCACAAACTTTTTCTTTTGCCCACTTATGGATATAATAGATTACTTTAGTGCATACAAAGATTATCAAGATGATTAACAAACATAGCAGTAAATAGAAAGAACTCATAACACATGATATGTTCTCGAGGAAACCCTGGCCAAGGGAAAACCCTAATGGGGATGGTACCCACAAAGATCACTAATCAAAAGTATCCTGTTAGGGATATTGGACCCTGTGAGGAGTCAATTTACAATATATAGTACATTTGTCCTGGTTAAAGGACTTTAGGCCTTGTTAGAAGCCTTAACTCTGTTAGGAGTTAGATTACAAAACCTGATCACTAGCTGAGCTCACTGCCCAAATAGGTAATACACAATGTTTCTGACTGTAATATGGTACTACTTACAACTTCGCATCAATAGCCTTTGTTGCTATCACAATATACAACTATCACAAGTTATCTTTTCTTTCTTTTTACACATCACATATATTTTCATTACATTTCAAGTATGCCTAATATATGAGTTATTAGAGCTAATAACTTTACATGGTCGGCTTCCAAAATATTTATCTAAGATTAAACATCTAGGATGTCGTCCCTTCATAATGTTAAGTCATTATCTTGACAAGCAAAAATTAATCCCTTAACTCTTTCGCTAATACTGTTCCCAAAACTGTTCTGTCTACAAAAATTGTCTTCGGTAAACTTCGAATAAATTTGTCCGTACTGATCCAAAATTTATGCGCACTAAGATGAGGTATCCTCATACTCTATAGAAACTTTAGTTAATTGTGCAAACAAAAATATTTCTCCAGTGGACGTTGCCAACTAAATCTTCATCGGGTGCTCTGTCAGGATCACTGTATCCATACTTAGACAATTTCTTTCTTCAACTTGCCATACTTGCATTCCAGATTATGCGCTCTTAATAGAGATCATATGTTTCCATAATGACAACATCTATCCATCCACATTAGCCAAATTGCCAACATCTTTTGGGGTCTAATCTATTATAGTTGTTTCTTTTTCTTTGAATCATTGTTTACAATTACTTTTGATGCAATATTTGTGTGAAGAACAAGAACAAAATGGTGAATGAGTGTATTTGATGATGATAAACATGACACATTTTGTTGGGCTGATTGGGTTGTCTTGGTACCATTTACATGGCCTAGCTAGATATTAAACACTGAGCTCATGAAAAATGTCAGTATTAAACAATGAGCTCATGAACAATGTATGATGCCCTTGCTTGCAACCTGCGAGCCATCAAGATATTTCCTCATGAAATGATCATAAACAAGGAGTACGGCATAGTGAATATCAACACCAAAACAAATAAATAGAGATCAAACACTTCACACAATGCCTTGAAGGTAATATAAATGATTCCTGAGCTCTCAAAGCTCATAGGTCATCAAGAATTCCAAATGAAAAGATGTAAACAATGCAAGTATTAAACAGTGAGCTCATGAACAATGTATGATTCCCTAGCTTGTAGCAGCCCACGAGCCAGCAAGACATTTCCTCATGAAATGATCATAAATAGGGAGTACCACATAGTGTATTATTTTATTACTAATATCCCTATTTGATGTCCCTATTTGATCTAATAGCATCAATATAACAAATAGAGCACTGACCAATCAAATAGGTACATGGGGTGCTCAAATAGTGAGCTCATAAAATAATATATATTTAGTCTTAATAAAATGTTATAAAGCAACATATATTGTGTGAAGTGTTTGATCTCTCTTTATTTTTTTTGTTGTTGATATTCACTATGTGGTACTCCCCATTTATGATCAAATAGACAAAGCTCAAATGCCTACCTCAAGTGCCAGTGCCCTCTTCCCACATGGTGTCAACCTCTTCATGCATGCCAAACTTGAATACCCTCTTCGCGCCATGCAAAAGTGTAGTTTCATCTTCATGACAGCTCTTTGAATTCACAAATTACAAATGACACTTTCTTTTTCTTTTTCTTTTTCTTTTGTTATAACCAAATGGGTGTCACAATTTATGAGCTCACTATCTGAGCACTGGCTGGTGCAGGAGCACACCAAGGCTTACCTCCATGCTTAGTTATTTTGGCTTGTACTTGACTCTAGCCAAGTCAGGAAGAGTAGAGTAGTTTGTTTTAAGACCTTAGAAGGTCATTGCAATGTAGGCTAGATGAGTTAGTCGTTAGGACTAAGGTCACACAAATAGCCAATGTTAGTAGTCTTTAGTTATTAGTGTTAGTAGTTTGGGATAGAGTCTTCAATGTGTCTTAGGCACATAAATAATGTTAATGGATGTCATAAAGATTCCATAAGGTCATTAAATGAGTTGGTTCCTTAGAATCTAGAAAGGATAGAGGTCCTAAGAAGTAGGATCAAGGCATAGAGAAAGATGCCAAATGTTGTTAAGAAGTTGTCATGACAACATTTGCAATAATTGCAAATGTTGCATGCAACTCGGTTACTTTGGATTACCTTGATAATAGGAGGTTGAAGATTAGCCAATAGGCCCTAGAATGGTGGAAATGGAATATTATATTTAGGAGGGCTCAAATCTTGAGGATAGTTATGCATTGTAATAGTTTTTGAGTATTGAATACAACTCTGCAACACTATTTCAGTGAATACCCTGAGCTTTTTTGATGACATTTCCTTAAAATGGATTGAAAGTCTTGATCTAGTGGATGATTATTGTTCTTTGATAAGTTCTAAGATTTTTTCATTTAGGAATTAAGTTGTTTTGATAAGTTCTATTGTGATGTCTAAATTGATTTTGTTTTAGAGTTCCCACTGGTCCTATTTTGAGTAGACTGTGCTTTCATGGCTCCCCCATGAAATCTAAAAATGGGAAACACCTAAGGATAGATGGAAATTCTATGTGAGTCATTAGTGTACATATTTTTAGGATTAGGGGTTGTGAAAGTTTGGAGAGCTATTTTTACCATTAGGCTCTAGGCGAGCAGACAGAGCTTGGTTAGAGGTCTAGGAATGAAAGTTTAAAGATTTCTTATAGCGTAGAAAGGTGTTGTACAACATAGGTACAGTTTCAAGAAGTTTTTCATCATACCTTGACATATTATGAGGATTGGGTTTATGCCAATCACTTAGGTCAATTTTTTAGCAAGATTCATCTAGGATACAATCAGTCCTAGAAAATAGGTCAATTAGCCCTGTTTGTCCTAGTTTGTATGAAGGAGGTGTACGGAGGATACCAGGACCTAAAACTTGTAGAATCTTTAGTAAGAGCTAGATAGGTATCCAAATCCCCAATTGGTTTTTCAGGTTGTTTGAATAATTTTGGAAAGAAAGGACAAAAGCCTCTGCAAAAGGCTATAAGAAAATTAGGCCTAATTAGGCCATTTCAAGGTGGAAGCTTGAACCCAGTGGAAAAGGGCTTGAAGACCCAATCAAATGGACTCAAATGAAAAAATTGGGAATTTTTTCATGATGAAGGACACCCCTACAATGAAGAATGAAGCTTGTGAGAAGGTAGCACTTATAGCTTTCTAAGTGAGGGAGGAGAATTGTACTATCTATAAGGTGTTAGTCTTTCAAGGTGAAGCACAAAGGTTAAGAACTCTTAGAGAAGAGTTAGGATTATGTTCAATCCTTAGTAATGGTTTGGGGAACTAATTAATAGATGAGTGACTACAGTACCCTAGTTTGCATTATTAGATGATCTTGTTTAATTTGTGTTCATTTCATGCAAAGATACATGTAAAGGAAAAAAAAAATTGCATCTAAAGATTACATGTATATATATGAAAAATCACTTGTATATACTATACAAGGAAAATAACTTTCAGAAGAAAATGCAAGAGTAGAGGTATACATAGGAGGATGAACATAAAAAATAAGGGTGCCAGACATTGCCTGAAGTGATGAATTTTTTACCTGGGTATGAATCTAGTGTGCCCTTATGTGATCCAGAACCTGCAAAGAAAAGAGAGATGGAGGTTAGATAAAAAATATCTAAGCAATGAATGGAATCCTATTACTGATCCTCATCTACAATTATGCATGTGCATAGTCAAGCCATACACTTTTGAAAGAAAAACCAAGCTCGCAGTGTTAATGAAATAAACAGTGTATAAAACAATATATGGTGCACAACAACAACAAGCATGCAATGAAAATAGTAACATTGCATGATGCCCAAGCTCAAATTCAAAATAGTAAGTGTGTTAATGTATGATCTAATAGCAGCAATCTCATTGATCATTACCTTTCACTCCTCCATCATTATAGAAGAGATAACTACCTACAACTATATTTCATAATTTCTCCTTTGAAGTATATATATAACAAGTATAATTATGAGTTTACATCATATATTTAGTCTTAATAAAATCTTATAAAACAACATAAAACTAACCCAAAATACTTTGTCTTAATAAAATCTTAATGAAACAATATATTTAGTCTTAATAAAATAATACACTTACTATTTTGAATTTGAGCTCAAGCATCATGGATTATTTATGAGCTCACTATTTGATTACCAGCCAACCAAATAGGGACATAAGGTGCTCAAACAGTGAGCTCGTAAAGAATGCATGATGCCCTAGCTTGTAGCCTGCAAGCCATCAAGACATTTCCTCATGAAATGATCATAAACAGGGAGTACCACATAGCGAATATCAACAAAAAAACAAATAAAGAGAGATAAAACACTTCACACAATGCTTTGAAGGTAATAGAAATGATGCCCTAGCTCTCAAAGCTCGCGGGTCATCAAGCATTCAAAATGAAAAGATGTAAACAATGCCAGTATTAAATAGTGAGCTCATGAACAATGTATGATGCCCTAGCTTGCAGCCCGCGAGCCATCAAGATATCTCCTCATGAAATGATCATAAACGGGGTGTAACACATAGTGAATATCAACACCAAAACAAATAAAGAGAGATCAAATACTTCACACAATATATGTTGTTTTATAAGATTTTATTAAGACTAAATATATTGTTTTATGAACTCACTGTTTGAGCACCTCATGTCCCTATTTGATTGGTCAGTGCTCTATTTGTTATATCGATGCTATTAGATCAAATAGGGACATCAGTAATAAAATAGGGACATCAAATAGGGACATCAACAATAAAATAACACACTTACTATTTTGAATTTGAGCTCATAAAGATTAAATTTTAGAAGAATATGAATGAATGCAAACATACATAAGTGGATGAACATAAATAATGAAGGTACCAAACATTGCCTGAAGTAATGAAGTGTTGACCCAGGCTTCAATCTAGTATGCTCTTGTATGATCCAAAACCTGCAAGGAAGGAAAAGATGGGGTTAGATCTAAAGGATCTAAGCAATGTTTGGTACCCTATTATTGATCCTCATCTACAATTATGCATGTGCATAGTCAGTCCATACACTTCTAAAATGAACTATGCTACAAAACATGGGTGTGTGTTAATGTGATTCAAAAGCTATTATGCAAGATTATTTTATTATTGAGATAAGGATATCTTAATTCTACAAGAATAAATGTTTTGAGAAATATTTGAATTTAATTTTGACAATAACATGACGAGTGATATATTTCAAGCTTCAGCAAGATTTCATACCATAGAGTGTTTGTAGATTATGTTCAATGCATTATTTACACTTGTATTGGTGGGAAAAATCTTGAAAATGTGCAAAAGAGATTGAATTCAACCATGTTGTTTACATGACACATGTAGTTTACCTCCAGCCTAAATCAATGTTGCATACAAATCTGCAGACGCTGCATGGTATGAAGCCTCGCTGAAGCTTGAAAATGATGAACATTATGATGCTAAGGTATGGTGTGGTAAGCACAAGTATAGTTTCTCGTAAGCTGCTATTGGTATAGTTTTTTTTTTCAATAGTTGCAGAATCTAGCTTCTCCTATACTTACATGTATGTATACATTTTGGGCTTGGCTTTAATGTCATGTAAATTTGAGTGAAATGGTAATAATATTTAAGAGCAACAAGTATGACATTTTAAACAAGTATGCATATACATTATATAATAAGAGAAGTGATATATTTTAATGGAAACACTTAATGAGAAGGATGCCTATATAACAGGAGGAGTGATATATTTTAATGGCAATGGACGTAGAAATTGCAGTGAAACTCTATAATTTATTATTGTAAGTGGACATAAAAATTGCAGTGTAAGTAGTAGGATGATTGTTCATGAGCTCACTGTTTAATATCTGGACAATCCATGTAAATGGTACTAGGCCAACCCAATCAGCCCAACAAAATGTGTCATGTTTATCTTTGTAAAATACAATCGTTCACCATTTTTTTTTTGTTCTTCACACAAATATTTCATCAAGAATAATTTTAAACAATGATTCAAAGAAAAAATAAATAACTACAATAGATCAGACCCCAAAAGAATACAAGCAACTACAATAGCTCATAGTCTCAATGAAATAAATAGTGTATAAAATAATATATGGTGCTTAATAGTTGCAAACATGCAATGACAGTAATAACATTGCATGAAAAAATTCAATACTCTTATTACTGTCATTGTATGATAAAATTCAATACTCTTAATTTTTATTCAAATATATTCAAAACTCCTATTAGCTCATTGTCCAATAGTTAAACTAACCTATGACTTCAAAGGAGGAATTATGAAATATAGTTGTAGGTAATCTCTTCTATAATGATGGAGGAGTCAAAGGTAATGATCAATGAGGTTGCTACTATTAGATCATACATTAATACACTTACTATTTTGACAACAATAACATTGCATGATGTGAGAGCTCAAATTCAAAATAGTAAGTGTATTATTTTATTATTGATGTCCCTATTTTATTACTGATATCCCTATTTGATCTAATAGCATCAATATAACAAATGGAGCATTGACCAATCAAATAGGGACATGATGTGCCCAAACAATGAGCTCATAAATAATGCATGATGCCCTAGCTTGTAGTCCATGAGCCATCAAGACATTTCCTCATGAAATGATCATAAATGGGGAGTACCACATAGTGAATATCAACAATAAAAAAAATAAAGAGAGATCAAACACTTCACGCAATGCCATGAAGGTAATAGAAAAAATGCCCTAGCCAAAGCTCACGGGTCATCGAGCATTCCAAATGCAAAGATGTAAACAATGCCAATATTAACATTCATATTTTTTGATTAAATCAACAAATCCTATCAAAATGAAATTGAGTTAATGAGAAGACAAAGCTTGAATGCCTACCTCAAGTCATGGCTTCCATACAAAGATCAAATGCTAAGGAACTATGTTATAAAATTTCATGCCAAATTTCAAGGCATGAAATTTTATAACTATACATATATTTTTTGAGTCCCCCACATTATAAACTCAATGCTAAGGAGAAAAAAGTATGATGTCAAAAATTATAAAATTTCATGCCTTGAAATTTTAGAACATAGTTCCTTCGCATCTACCATATGAAGAGCAATGCAAGGTGGTAACTTTCCCATTTTACCACAATTAGGGCCCTCTTTTACCATGCTTTATGAGATTTATGTTTTTACCATGCTTTATGAGGTTTATGTTTTTGTTTTAATTGAAGACAAAGATTATATTAATTTGTTATCTTTAAATTTTATTCATTTTATGATTTTAAAAATTGAAATAAAAAATATAAACTTTTAAGAAACGTTTACATATTTTCATCAAATGACCCAAAAACATCAAGAATCGTCATATATGGTCGCTAATAGACAACTTTCAGAAGAATATGAATGAATGCAAATATACATAAGTGGGTGGAGATAAATAATGAAGGTACCAGACATTGCCTAAAGTAATGAAGTGTTGACCCGGGGCTCAATCCAGTATGCTCTTGTACAATCCAAAACCTGCAAGGAAGGAAAAGATGGGGTTTGATCCAAAGGATCTAAGCAATGCCTGACACACTATTACTAATCCTCATCTACAATTATGCATGTGCAATGTGAATAAAAACTAAGAGTATTGAATTTTATCATGTAATGTTATTGTTTTCATTGCATGCTTGCTGTTGTTGTGCACCATATATTATTTTATACACTATTTATTTCATTGTGAATGTGAGCTATTTTAGTTGACTGTATTCTTTTGGGATCTATTGTAGTTGTTTCTTTTTTCTTTGAATTATTATTTACAATTACTTTTGATGCAATATTTGTGTGAAGAACAAGAACAAAATGGTGAACAAGTGTATTTGACAAAGATAAACATGACACATTTTTTTGGGCTGATTGGGTTGGCCTGGTACCATTTACATGGCCTGGCTAGATATTAAATAGTGAGCTAATGAATAATGCTAGTATTAAATAGTGAACTCATGAACAATATATGATGCACTAGCTTGCAGCTTGCGAGCCATCAAGACATTTCCTCATGAAATTATCATAAACGGGGAGTACCACATAGTGAATATCAACAGAAAAACAAATATGGAGAGATCAAACACTTCACACAATGCCTTGAAGGTAATAGAAATGATGCCCTAGCTCTCAAAGCTCGCAGGTCATCAAGCATTCCAAATGAAAAGATGTAAACAATGCCAGTATTAAACAATGAGCTCATGAACAATGTACATGCCCTAGCTTGCAGCCCAGGAGCCATCAAGACATTTCCTCATGAAATGGTCATAAACGGGGAGTACCACATAGTGAATATCAATAGCAAAACAAATAAAGAGAAATAAAAAACTTCACACAATGCTTTGAAGGTAATAGCAATGATGCCCTAGCTCTCAAACCTCTCGGGTCATGAAGCATTCCAAATGAAAAGATGTAAACAATGTCAGTATTCAATAGTGAGCTCAAAAACAATGTATGATGCCCTAGCTTGCAACCTGTGAGCCATCAAGACATTTCCTCATGAAACAATCATAAACAAGGAGTACCACATAGTTAATATCAGCACAAAAACAAATAAACAAAGATCAAACACTTCACAAAATGCCTTGAAGGTAATAGCAACGATGCCCTAGCTCTTAAAGCTTGTAGGTCATCGAGTATTCCAAATGCTAAGATGTAAATAATGCCACTCTTAACAATGCTAAGATGTAAACAATGCCACTGAAATTGATTAATGAGAAGACAAAGCTTGAATGCCTACCTCAAGTGCCAGTGCCCTGTTCCCACACAGTGTCGGCATCTTCGCGCATGCCAAACTCAAATGCCCTCTTCGCGACATGAAAAAGTGCAATGTCATCTTCGTCGAAGCTCTTCAAATTCACAAATTAAAAATGAAACTTTCTTTTTATTTTTTTTTGTTTATATACAAATGGGTGTGGCAATTACGACAACATCATCGCTATTATGACACTGTCGGGGGCACTTGCAAAAAAAAAACAAAAAAAAAAACACAAACTGTACTGGTGTCGAAATTTGACCCCAAATGTTGTAGTGTTTGTTGTTCCTTATAATATTGTTGATAGCATGAAGAAAATAAATGTAACTATGACTATGTGGGAAACTCTAGCTATTCCAGGACAGACTGAGATATTAAAAGAAGAGTTGTCCATAAATACAACAAGTTCACAACAAGTTGTTAAGTAGCCTTCTATAACTACTATTGCTAATTCACAGCCTTCTAAGGCTACCAATTTGAAAGAACCAATAGTAAAGGAAGTTAAGAAGCTTGCAAATGAGAAAAAAAAAATAGTAGATCAAGGTAAAAAGCCTGTAAATGTTCAAGGAACAACAATAAAGGAAGGTAAGAAACTAGTAAATTTTAAACCTCCTTTCTATGTTTCCTTGATTATTGGAAATAAGTTAGTGCACAATTGTATGGTTGATAGTGGTGCCACCAGCACAGTAATGCCTAAAAAGATTGATGATCTATTGAATTTAAAATATGAACCTCTTGAGAAAGGAATTATCCAATTAGATATTTCTCTAGTTAATACTTTAGGAGTTGTCAAAAATCCAAGTCTAACTCTTCATGCATGCTCAAATTTCTCAATTCCTCAAGACATTTATGTTATAGATCTGCCACCTTGCCTTTCAAGAGATTTTACAGCCAAGATAGATGGGTATTTTTCATCAGATTGGTCCCACATGTATTTTAGAACTAGGTATGGAACCAAAGTGAACATAAAATTAGAGGCATTGACCAAAGATCACATAAAGCCATACAATCCAAGTCCTATTAATGTGAATTATGTGATCATAGATTCAGACGAGTTTAATGATAATCTAGCCTTTAACACTCAAACAAGAGGAATTCCTGACATCATATTGGATGAGTGGGAAGATGGAAATGATCAAGATAGTGTTATGTATGATAATGGTTTTGGAAATTACATGATTTTAGAATCTGACACTCTTATGCCTAATTTGATGAAAGCTCAAGATTCTGGTTTAGAATTGTCAAATCAGCTTTGGGACCTGTACTTTGATGGATCTAGAAATAAAGATGGTTTTGGCACAGGGGTTATGCTAGTGTCACTAGAGGGTGATAAATTTTATGTTGCATATAAATTATATTTTCCTTGTTTTAACAATATGGTTGAATATGAAAGTTTGATCCAGGGTTTAGAGTGGGGAAGAAAGAGGAAAATCAAATGCTTGAGGGCATTTGGGGATAGTGAATTGATAGTTAACCAGGTGAGAGGTATCAATGTTGCTAAGAATGATATTTTAAAGTTATATAGATCAAGAGTATTTGATATTTTGGATGATTTTGATGCATTCAACCTAATTTCTATACCTAGAAGAAAACTTCAGTATGCTGATAAGTTAGAAGGTATTGGTGCACATGTTTCTATTTCTAAAAATAAAGGTGCCATCTCAGATCAGTCTCATATTAAGATTGTTGTTAGGCCATCCATTCAAAATAATGATATTAATTGGCCAGTTTTTAATACTGATGAGAAGATTTTGAGTTTCAGGGCTAAAATATAGGACTTCTCAGTTCCTAAAGATAACAAAGTAAAACAACAAATGAATGATCAAACTATACAGCTGAAAACAAACAAGCTTCCTAACAGATTAGTCATCTTGGAGTCCACATTTAATTCTGATGACCCAGCATACCATAGAATTAGAGCATAATTATAGGCCAATTAGGCAAAAGAAATGTCCAATTAACCCCAAGTTAGAGCCCTTAATGCTTAAAGAGCTGAACAAATTGTTGGATAGTGGGATAATTTTTCTTATTAAACATACATTCTGGGTTTATAATTTAGTTCTTGTGAGGAACACGAATGGAGAAATATGACTTTGTGTACATTTTAGAGACCTTAATAGGGCAGCTTTGAAAGATAGACACCCTTTTCCTTCCATGGAATAGATTTTACAGTATGTCTCAGGTTTTGAAAGGTTTTCCCTCCTAAATGGGTATTCTGGTTATAACCAGATTTTAGTGAAAGAATCAGATCAATTTAAAACAACCTTTACAACAAAGTGGGGAATAATGGCTTACAGAATAATGCCATTTGGTTTATCAAATGCAAGAGCCACATTCCAGAAAGTAATGGATATGGATTTCAAAAACCTTATGTACAAATTTATCCTGGTGTACTTAGATGATGTCACCATTTACAGTAAAGTTGCAGACTAGCATATTGGTCATTTAAGACAAGTGCTACAAAGATGCAGAGAATTTGGAATCTCTTTCAATCCAAAGAAGTCATTTTTTTCAGTTCATGAGGGTAAGCTTCTAGGATACCAAGCATCAAAAGAAGGTACAACTGTTTATCCTGAAAGAATCCATGCAATTCTAGAATTGTCATTCGCAAAACATAAAAAAGGATTGAAAAGTTTCATTGGAAGGATTAACTTTGTTAAACACTTCATTCCTGACATTGCAAATTTATTGCAGCCCTTAACTGTAATGATAAAGAAAAATGTTCCATTCAACTGGATGGATGAGGGAAAGATGATCTTTGAATAGATCAAACAAGCCCTGTCATCAACCCCTACTTTAACTAATCCTAATTTTTCTAAGGATTTAAAATTATATGCTTATGGTGGCTATGATACAGTTTCACCAATACTAGTACAGAAAAATGAAGACAATCAGGAGTAGCCTATTGCATTTTTCAGCAAAGGAATGGATGACAATGAGAAAGGGTACAGTTTTGTTGAAAAACATGTACCTATTGTTATTAAAGCTTTAAAGAAGTTTAAAAATTTGGTTGCTAGAAATAAGATTCATTTGATGGTTGTACACCCTAGAATTAAGGAATTCCTATTGAAAAAAGATGTAAATGAGAAAAGAGCAGGATGGATTACAAAATTTATGGAGTATGTGTTAGAAATATAGATGGAGTAACTGAGAGGGGGCGGTGAATCAGTTATCCACAAAAATATTACCACAGATCCCTTAGATGTTTTATTAAATCATTTACTGTTGTTTTACTGAAAACTTGGTTATTGCAGTGAGTATTAATTATAACTGTTCTTAAGCATTCATCAGTGATTAACATACATGAATAAAGAAAGTATCATGAACACAAGAGACACCAGATTTAACATGGAAACCCAATATGGGAAAAACCACCAATGTAACTAGTTACTATTTTTCACTCTTCTAAAGTGAGCCCTGTTAGGAGCCAACCCAGTTAAAGGTTACAAAACACACTATTAGGTGTGACCTTGTTAGAGGATTTAATCACCCTATTAGGAGTGGCCTTGTAAGAGGTCTTGAAACAATTCAATAGAACTATCACCTTGTTAGAGGATTTACAAAATGGCTATTAAACCAACTCGGTTAGGAGATTTTGAAATCACTGCTACAATGGTAAGAAAGTAACAATTAAGTGACCTCAATAATGATGCAACTGAATTGTTGATTATAGATCTCTATTTTGCTTCACTAGATCCTTCCTGATCAAATATATATCTGCTGCTCTTCAAGGATATCTAATCATCCTTCAAAATTTGCTCACACTTTTCTTCTTTTCACTTGCACACACTTTTTAATTCACAACTTGACCTTCTATATATACCATTCGGATTGTCCATTTAGATTGTCAAGTTGGCATTAATAACATTACTAATCATTACAACAGTCAGTTGGAATAAACAAACTTTATTTCTCAAAATAATAAATTCCTTCACTGGGTTGGCCTTGCTCGGTATTTACACTAATCTGAAGAGATTTCCTTTGGTGACTGAGAGAACTTGGTAAGCACTGTGAATTCTATAACATCATTTGGAGACCAAGTGAACTCGGTAAACACTAACTTTCCTTTGATAACCATGGAAGCTCGGTTAACACTATTTTTTTCCATATTTTTCTTTGATGCCCGAAATATCTCGGTAGATACTAAAAACCACTTGCAGACGAACTGAGCTCGGTAAATACTCAGAACTACTTTGCTGACCGAATGAGCTCGGTAAATGATATGACATTTTTGTGACATCAAAGACAACACACAATTAATCCAACAATCTCCTTCAGATAATTGTATCCAATAATCTCCCTTTTCGGCATTGATGGCAACACAACATGTCATAGCATAATGAAATTTCATAGAAAACATAGAGTAAGGAACATATCCTTAGCTTCATTCCGATTCTCATCTATGAGAACTCCCTCTGTTAGCAAACTTCTATTTCTGACTAAAAACTCTCCAAGAAAACTCTTAGAAATCTTAAGAAATTTCTTGAAGTATGACAACAAACTCTCCCTCTTTGACAACACATGTCAAAGACAACACATACCAGGTGAATAGCAATGTACCTTGAGTACTGATTCATATGCAATGATTCCTTGACTGTGTTGCATCAACTTACTGATCTTCAACATGCTCTGGTTGATGCATCACTAAAACTTCATTTAGTGAGCCTCAGATAGGGGAATGACCCCTAACTTACCTCTTAGATTCAAGAATGCATCCTTAGGTAGTGGCTTGGTGAATATATCTACAATTTGTTCTTTTGTATGAATATATTCCAATCTGATTTCCTTGTCCTGCACCAATTCTCTGACAAAGTGATATTTTATAGCAATGTACTTGGTTTTGGAATGCATTACTAGATTCTTTGAAATATTTATTGTACTTGTATTATCACAAAATATAACATCTGGTTATTTGATCTCAACCTTCATGCCTTCCAATAACTATTTAAACCAAACAATATTAGAGCAGTTTACTACTGCAACAATATATTATGCTTCTGCTATGGATTGGAATGTGCAATTTTTCTTTTTACTAGTTCAAGATACCAACCTCTTGCCAAGAAAGAATGCTCCACCACTTGTACTCTTTCTATCATCAATGGTTCCTACCCAATCAGCATCAGTAAACACTTTTAAGTCTAGATTGCCTCCAAATTTATACCACAAGCCATAATCTTCAGTTCCTTTCAAGTATCTCAAGATTCTTTTGATTGCCATCATATGATTTTCTCTGGGTTTTGCTGAGAATCTTGCTACAATACCAACTGCTAAGGCAATACAGGCCTTGTATGAACTACATACTGTAATTTTCCAATCATTGATCTATATAAGGTCTGATCTACTTCTTTTGAATCATCATCTTTTGTAAGCTTTAGTCTTGTACACATGGGTGTACCAACTGGTTTTGCATCTTCCATACCAAACTTCTTAAGTATTTCCTTGATGTATTTAGACTGAGTAATGTAGATACCGTTCTTGTTCTGCTGAATTTGAAGACCAAAAAAAAACTTTATCTGACCAAACATAGACATTTCAAATTCTTTGTTCATTTGCTCTAGAAATTCTTTGCACTGATCATCATTACCTCTAAACACAGTATCATCCACAAATATTTCTGCCAAAATAATTATATTATCTGGTCCTTCTTTGATGTATAAACTACTATTATCATTAGCTCTTTTGAAACCAATTTGAATAAGATAGCTATGTAATCTTTCATACCATGCTCTAGGGGCTTGTTTCAGACCATACAATGCTTTGTGTAACTTGCAGACCATATCCCTTTTGTTTGGATCAACAAAACCTTCAAGTTGCTCAATGTAGACTTCTTCATCAAGAATACCATTGAGAAATGCAGATTTTACATCCATCTGATATACCTTAAATCCTTTATGTGCTGCATATGAAAGTAGAGTTCTTACACCTTCTAATCTTGCAACAGGAGAAAAAGTCTCTCCATAATCTATACCTTCTTCTTGAGAATACCCTTTACACACTAATCTAGCTTTGTTTCAAGATACTTGACCATCTTCATTCAGCTTGTTTTTGAATACCCATTTCATTCCAATTACATTTTTGTCTTTAGGCCTAGGTACAAGAGTCCATGCCTTGTTTTTCTCTATTTGTTCTATTTCTTCATTCATAGCCTCAATCCAAATTTCATTTTCCAATGCATTTTTAACATTTCAAGGTTCAAAATCAGCAAGTAAACATGTACCTTTCAGTTTACTTCTTGTCATAGTACCATCTGATTTGTTTCCAATAATCTAATCTAGTGTATGATGCTTCCTGACATACTTGGCCAATACAGGTTCCTTGCCTCTTGAATGAGTTATATTGTCATTTTCTTGAATTTCATCTTCAGGTTCAGTTTTCTCGGGCTCGGTAGATATTTTCTTAGTAGCTTCAGGCTGAGACTTAGTTTTTTGTGACTCGATTTGAACTTCTTCTTGTGACTCAGTTACTATACTGAGCTTGCACTAATACATTTGGGGTCATTTTGCGACGGCTATGTGTCGCAATTGCGACAGCTATGTGTCGCAATAGCAACACCCATAGACGTCGCTATTTTTTAGTCTCAAATTGCGACGTCTATGGGTAGCCGTCGCAATTGTGACACATATCTGTCGCAATGTGACTAAGATTTAAGAAGCGGCATGGTCGTCGCCCCCGCGTCGCATGGCTTCGAAGGGCCGTCGCAATCGCGACGGACCTCCCAAGCAATTGCGACGGGCGCTGCATCGCATTGCGACGGGTTTCCGTCGCAATTGCGACGCCCGTGGGTGGATTAAAAAAAAAAAATTAATTTAATACATTGCTAATGAACCACATTAATGCTTTTTTCTTTCAACAAATGAGGACAGCCACTGTAAAGACAACATGATAATGTACACTCACTGTAAGGACAGTCACAAATGAGGACATCTCACAGTGACTGTCCCTAGTGTAATTGCCACTTGAATGTATTGCTATTCAGCCACATTAATGCTTTTCTTCTTCAACAAATGAGGATAGTCACTGTAAAGACAACATGATAATGTACACTCACTGTGAGTGTACATTATCATGTTGTCTTTACAGTGACTATCCTCATTTGTTGAAGAAGAAAAGCATTAATGTGGCTGAATAGCAATACATTCAAGTGGCAATTACACTAGGGACAGTCACTGTGAGATGTCCTCATTTGTGACTGTCCTTACAGTGAGTGTACATTATCATGTTGTCTTTACAGTGAGTGTACATTATCATGTTGTCTTTACAGTGTCAATATATGCATTATTACTTAAACTGAAGAGTACTCTAAATAATATGTCATTGTGGAGTTCTGATTGCTTCCAATTTGATATACGCTTGTTCTACTTATGTATCCAGCATCATGTAAGAAAAGTTGATGCTTTTAAATAGATTCATTTAGCCATGAAATGCCTGTGCATGTTACATACAAGATTCCAAGGCCCAAAACTGATTCCTCATTATAATTCATGTACAGAATGATAATCAACCACAACGAGGCATGCGTAGGCGCTGCTTAGATTTTGAGGCATCAGAAGCTCATAGAAGAAACTTGACCAATGGCTCATGGAATGCAACAAACTTATTGCCTAAAACAGGAGCATTGGTAACCACAGATGATGGTTTTGAAAAGAACACTTCACCATCAATGTCACGTGAGGGAACTGCAATTTCTGATGGCAAGTAACTTGTAGTATATAACAGAGATGCAGGTACAGATGCTGGGAATATATTGCTAATGAACCACATTAATGCTTTTTTCCTTCAACAAATGAGGACAGTCACTTTAAAGACAACATGATAATGTACACTCACTGTAAGGATAGTCACAAATGACGACATCTCACAGTGACTGTCCCTTGTGTAATTGCCACTTGAATGTATTGCTATTCAGCCACATTAATGCTTTTCTTCTTCCACAAATGAGGATAGTCACTCTAAAGACAACATGATAATGTACACGGGCTGTAAGTGTACATTATCATGTTGTCTTTACAGTGACTGTCCTCCTTCAAGTGGCAATTACACAAGGGACAGTCACTGTAAAGGCAACATGATAATATAGAGAAACGTTGTCATTTGTATTTTCAACAGTGCCGAGAGAGATTCCCTCCGCGAAATCACAGCTACAATTTCTGAGTACATTGGGTTTATTTTTCTTTTGCCATTATTATGTAATCTAGTATTCAGCTGTTACAGAGCTAAAATACCCAGAAATGAGGACATATCTGTGTTGAATTTATTGTTAGCGGCTCTGGTTATTTAGAAGTTTAATTTTATTTGTTCATCTTTCAAGCACAAACGTTTTATGGACCGTAACATCTTCATTGTTTCGGGTATGCAATGAAACAGCCGTAACTTGCAACTACCTTCACGGTACTTGTGTACATTATCATGTTGTCTTTATAGTGACTGTCCTCATTCAAGTGGCAATTACACAAGGGACAGTCACTGTGAGATGTCCTCATTTGTGACAAGGACAGTCACACATGAGGACATCTCACAGTGACTGTCCCTTGTGTAATTGCCACTTGAATGTATTGCTATTCAACCACATTTATGGGCCCGTTTGGACCCCAGCACACAGTAGCATCTACAGAGAAGAATATCCCAGGTGTAACAAGTTGTAAGAATATACCAATAGTTCTAAGAAGTTCCCTAGCACATAGTAGCATCTACAGAGAAGAATATACAACATGAGGGCAGCCACTGTAAAGACAACATGATAATGTACACTCATTGTATGTGTACATTATCATGTTGTCTTTACAGTGACTGTCCTCATTCAAGTGGCAATTACAGAAGGGACAGTCATTGTGAGATGTCCTCATTTGTGACAAGGATAGTCACACATGAGGACATCTCACAGTGATCGATTGTCCCTTGTGTAATTGCCACTTGAATGTATTGCTATTGAACCACATTAATGCTTTTCTTCTTCAACAAATGAGGACAGTCACTCTAAAGACAACATGATAATGTACACTCATTGTAAGGATAGTCACAAATGAGGACATCTCACAGTGACTGTCCCTTGTGTAATTGCCACTTGAATTACACAAGGGACAGTCATTGTGAGATGTCCTCATTTGTGACAAGGATAGTCACACATGAGGACATCTCACAGTGATCGATTGTCCCTTGTGTAATTGCCACTTGAATGTATTGCTATTGAACCACATTAATGCTTTTCTTCTTCAACAAATGAGGACAGTCGCTCTAAAGACAACATGATAATGTACACTCACTGTAAGGATAGTCACAAATGAGGACATCTCACAGTGATTGTCCCTTGTGTGATTTCCACTTGAATGTATTGCTATTCAGCCACATTAATGCTTTTCTTCTTCAACAAATGAGGATAGTCACTCTAAAGACAACATGATAATGTACACGGGCTGTAAGTGTACATTATCATGTTGTCTTTACAGTGACTGTCCTCCTTCAAGTGGCAATTACACAAGGGACAGTCACTGTAAAGGCAACATAATAATGTAGAGAAACATTGTCATTTGTATTTTCAACAGTGCCGAGAGAGATTCCCTCCGCGAAATCACAGCTACAATTTTTGAGTACGTTGGGTTTATTTTTCTTTTGTCATTATTACGTAATCTGGTATTCAGCTGTTACAGAGCTAAAATACCCAGAAATGAGGACATATCTGTGTTGAATTTATTGTTAGTGGCTCTGGTTATTTAGAAGTTTAATTTTATTTGTTCATCTTTCAAGCACAAACGTTTTGTGGACCGTAACATCTTCATTGTTTCGGGTATGCAATGAAACAGCCGTAACTTGCAACTACCTTCACGGTACTTGTGTACATTATCATGTTGTCTTTACAGTGACTGTCCTCATTCAAGTGGCAATTACACAAGGGACAGTCACTGTGAGATGTCCTCATTTGTGACAAGGACAGTCACACATGAGGACATCTCACAGTGACTGTCCCTTGTGTAATTGCCACTTGAATGTATTGCTATTCAACCACATTTATGGGCCCGTTTGGACCCCAGCACACAGTAGCATCTACAGAGAAGAATATCCCAGGTGTAACAAGTTGTAAGAATATACCAACAGTTCTAAGAAGTTCCCTAGCACATAGTAGCATCTACAGAGAAGAATATACAACATGAGGGCAGCCACTGTAAAGACAACATGATAATGTACACTCATTGTATGTGTACATTATCATGTTGTCTTTACAGTGACTGTCCTCATTCAAGTGGCAATTACAGAAGGGACAGTCATTGTGAGATGTCCTCATTTGTGACAAGGATAGTCACACATGAGGACATCTCACAGTGATCGATTGTCCCTTGTGTAATTGCCACTTGAATGTATTGCTATTGAACCACATTAATGCTTTTCTTCTTCAACAAATGAGGACAGTCACCTTAAAGACAACATGATAATGTACACTCATTGTAAGGACAGTCATAAATGAGGACATCTCACAGTGACTGTCCCTTGTGTAATTGCCACTTGAATTACACAAGGGACAGTCATTGTGAGATGTCCTCATTTGTGACAAGGATAGTCACACATGAGGACATCTCACAGTGATCGATTGTCCCTTGTGTAATTTCCACTTGAATATATTTCTATTGAACCACATTAATGCTTTTCTTCTTCAACAAATGAGGACAATCACTCTAAAGACAACATGATAATGTACACTCACTGTAAGGACAGTCACAAATGAGGACATCTCACAGTGACTGTCCCTTGTGTGATTGCCACTTGAATGTATTGCTATTCAGCCACATTAATGCTTTTCTTCTTCAACAAATGAGGATAGTCACTCTAAAGACAACATGATAATGTACACGGGCTGTAAGTGTACATTATCATGTTGTCTTTACAGTGACTGTCCTCATTCAAGTGAAAATTACACAAGGGATAGTCACTGTGAGATGTCCTCATTTGTGACAAGGACAGTCACACATGAGGACATCTCACAGTGACTGTCCCTTGTGTAATTGCCACTTGAATGTATTGCTATTCAACCACATTTATGGGCCCATTTGGACCGCGGCACATAGTAGCATCTACAGAGAAGAATATCCCAGGTGTAACAAGTTGTAAGAATATACCAACAGTTCTAAGAAGTTCCCTAGCACATAGTAGCATCTACAGAGAAGAATATGGGTCAACGAGGTTGACTTCAAAGCCATGCAATCTAATGGTAATAGTAATATCATAATTTGACATACTATCAGAAATACTTCCTAAATAGACTATTCAATCTTATAAGAGATGGATTCATGAGAACTATTATTTATGAAATATGAGTCAATGACTTTAATTAAAAAAATTACACAATCTAATTCTTGTAAAAATATCAAAATTTGACACATTGAAAATACCTTCCAAAAGTATCGTTAATTGATTAATATGAATCACTACTCATGAAATATAATTTTATAAACCTAATCTAAAAACTACACAATAAAAATCTTAATAGCAATATTGTAAGAAACTATTCCCAAAAGCAAGCCTAATAAAATTTGATGAAAATAATTTTTGTTTCACTCAACTTTGACATTCACAACTTCCTCTTTTATTATAATAAGAAAAAAAGTGTCTTTTTAGATATACCTCATGAACCATACTCGAATAATCTATCATTTTTCTTCTCAAAAACATATTTGCAGAGCCTGCTTCTTTTACTTGTTTGTACTTTTATCTCTCTAATGGAAAGGGTTCCTTCAGGACACATTTTTCCAAGTTCACTGCTTGAGATATTTGAGGAGGGTTCCCCTGCTTGAGTATCCATCCAACCCATATTCGAGTAGTTCTACAATTGCACAGTCTAAATTAATAATACTGACAATTGAATGACGAATGATGATACATAGAATTGATATAAACTAATCCTAAAAACACTAAAACATTATTAATATATTTATATTTCATAAATAAAATTGATATAAAAGATTTGGAAAGATACATTAAAAAATAGAAAAACAGTAATTTATAATAGAAGGAAACTTAAATTGCTATTTAAAAAAAAAACAAGAGTCTTAAATCTTATCATTTTGTTTCATTATCATCCATAAGTACACACCTCTAGCATAATAATTATATTTTACCACCCATAAAATGAAAAAAAGATTTTCACAAGAGAAATTGAAGCTAGATTATAAAAATGAACCATCTTATTGGAAACTGGAACTGTTATCATACCCAAAAGGACTACAAAATTTCACCTTATCATACCCAGATTGTTGCTTTGCCTGGCGGAGGGAAATTTGATCAGTAAAATTGACACAGAGTATGTTGTCTCCATTGTCATGCTGGATAACAAAACACCAACTTTAATGGGCATGTACTGTCCCTTGTGTAATTGCCACTTGAATGCATTGCTATTTGATGCAGGGGCATCCCTAATGCAAGCCAAAGACACCATGATTGAAGGAAGTTGCCATGAAGCCAAGGAGTCAAATCCTATCAATTGGAACATAAGATTTTCACCTTGGAGCTTTGAAGGATTGACTGGTGAAAGGTCCTTTTGATTGACAAATCAGAGTCTTTTTGAATGACAAATCAGAGTCTTTTTGAATGACAATAAATTAGAATAGGAGTTTTAGATGTTTTCTTGGTTTGTAATAAATATTAAGGATTGATTTTATC
Organism: Chamaecyparis obtusa; assembly: GCA_027943335.1. Classification (NCBI taxonomy): domain Eukaryota; kingdom Viridiplantae; phylum Streptophyta; class Pinopsida; order Cupressales; family Cupressaceae; genus Chamaecyparis; species Chamaecyparis obtusa. The sequence goes on along the minus strand of BSBK01005573.1, from coordinate 129,414 downwards.
TCCTTATAAACATCCACTTGTTGGACACAAGACCCCTTGGTGACTTATAAACCTTGGGCATCTTTTGAGTCCTTGGATGAAATGAGCATAGTAAGTGTTTATTAGGTGTCTTTTAGATGTTGTTAAGAAGTTTAAAGGTCCAAAATAACTTTAATAAGGTTCCTAAAGTTTCACAACACATTTTTAACCTTCTCGGCAAAGTTGTTTGCAAAGTTGTAATGCAACTTTAAAAGTTGCTTAGCAAAGTTGACATTTGTTGGATAAACTGTTCTAACCACCTAGATGGTTGAACCAACATTTGGAGAGCCTATTTTAGGCTTCAAATGGTCGAAGACAGACAGAGAACCAGTATTGTAATCATTTTTCTTTCATAAAAAATAAAAATAACCCTGTTTTAGTGCATTTCTGGTGAAAAACGAACTCTGTACGGCTGTACAGATGGTGGTTGGATGATAAAATTTGCCTGGAAGTTTTAATAGTGACATCTGATGCTTTGGAAGTTGGTTTGATTGATTCTCTTTGTTTTATATCTAAGTTATTTCAAATTTTCTGTGCATTGTTTACAAACCCTCATTTTCAGGGTTTGACTGATGTAAAGACCTTAACTCACGTTTCAACCATTGGAATTCCTTCTTCCTTGGTGGAATGAGAGTTAAGGATGTATATTTGTATATTCTAAAAGCCCTGACTACTCTGCATCACTATTGAACCACATTAATGCTTTTTTCCTTCAACAAATGAGGATAGTCACTGTAAAGACAACATGATAATGTACACTCACTGTAAGGATAGTCACAAATGAGGAAATCTCAGAGTGATTATCCCTTGTGTAATTGCCACTTGAATAAATTGCTATTGAACCACATTAATGCTTTTTTCCTTCAAGTGGCAATTACACAAGGGACAGTCACTGTGAGATGTCCTCATTTGTGACAAGGACAGTCACACATGAGGACATCTCACAGTGACTGTCCCTTGTGTAATTGCCACTTGAATGTATTGCTATTCAACCACATTTATGGGCCTGTTTGGACCACGGCACACAATAGCATCTACAGAGAAGAATATCCCAGGTGTAACAAGTTGTAAGAATATACCAACAGTTCTAAGAAGTTCCCTAGCACATAGTAGCATCTACAGAGAAGAATATACAACATGAGGGCAGCCACTGTAAAGACAACATGATAATGTACACTCATTGTATGTGTACATTATCATGTTGTCTTTACAAGGATAGTCATTTGTGATAAGGATAGTCACACATGAGGACATCTCACAGTGATCGATTGTCCCTTGTGTAATTGCCACTTGAATGTATTGCTATTGAACCACATTAATGCTTTTCTTCTTCAACAAATGAGGACAATCACTCTAAAGACAACATGATAATGTACACTCACTGTAAGGACAGTCACAAATGAGGACATCTCATAGTGACTGTCCCTTGTGTGATTGCCACTTGAATGTATTGCTATTCAGCCACATTAATGCTTTTCTTCTTCAACAAATGAGGATAGTCACTCTAAAGACACAATGATAATGTACACGGGCTGTAAGTGTACATTATCATGTTGTCTTTACAGTGACTGTCCTCCTTCAAGTGGCAATTACACAAGGGATTTGTGTTTTCATTTGTGTTTTCAACAGCGCCGTAACCCTCCGCGAAATCACATCGGGATATAAGGTCAAAACAAACAAGAACGTTGTCATTTGTATTTTCAACAGCGCCGAGAGAGATAAACAAACTTAAAACTCATACTTAAGAAAGATGAAGGCAATGCTTCAAAAGGCCGATGCCCTAAATACGAGAAAACACAATACCACCATTAAACGATGCCCTAGTCACCGTATCAATGCTGCCAGCTCCGTACCAGTATGCTGACTGCTCACTTTCATCCTGTGATAAAGGTAACTTCATTAATCATACTTGAAATGGCAGCATACGAACTAAAGCTGATGAACATTTATAAATTAAAAGTTTAAAACTACAGATTACAAATGTAGTAGTTTCATACGAAAAGAACTTGATGTCTGAAATTTACCATTAGAAGTATCCAAAGGAATACCACAGTACTGTTGAACTTGGAGAATCGAAGATGATCTACACAGCAAGGTTCAACAGCTGTAAGGACTGTTACACCATCTTTAGCATTTGAATACATTTTCTCCTTGGCTTCTGGTGGATCCTCAAAGACCCCCAATGACATTTTCCCTACAATTATCAATTGTTTGTCAGTATGAGATATTAATAAATAAACATTAATCACAATATTAGGCAAACAATGTTCTTGATGTCTGAATCTAAATCACAGAAAGCTCTAATAAAGCAGTTCTCAGTTTCACATTAAACTAAGTTTCAATTTCAAATGGTTATAATAATTTTTGCAAGTTATAAGTAGCTGGTTACAGTATATGACATAAAAAGAAAAAAATCATTTCTATTCTTTTCTTCTTTTTCTCTTTCAACGAAGCTTTTGCACCACACAAATGCATACCAAGAATTTCTCAGGAGGTTTCAAGACCATTGCATACCAAACTTCTTCTCTGTAGATGCTACTGTGTGTCGTGGTCCAAACGGGTCCAAATAGACCTAGTGACTCTAGTAGGTCTCCAAAACCTGTTCTGCAGCAATAACTCTTCAATTTGACAAAGGACCTTATGAACTTATATGTTTTTTGAGTACCCTTTTTGATGTTCTAACAATCCTCCAACTCCCAGACCTTGACTCCACTCCAGCATATCAATGTCCTTATTGAGTCCGCAGACCTAATCCATGCCTTTGGGTGTGGGTTCCAAAACAAGGCATTGAAAATGGGTGCATGAAACCAAGATTAGAGTTTGAAGATGTCCACCATGCTCTAAAGATCTAGATTCAACAAGGTTTGAGGTCCTTTACTTGCCGCTACCCTCTGATCTTGCATAATCCATCAACTCCTAGTCAAGAACATTGAGATTCTTGACCTAGGGCTTGCTCTTGAAATTCTCTGGCTTAGTATCCTGTTCCAAAGCTTTTAAAATATGAAAATAAACCCCCTTAACTTGCATTTTACAAAGAACAGAGGATATCCTATGGTTTATTTGCAAGTTAAGGCCATTTGAATGCAATAACCCAAAAAATGAGGGTTTGACAGAACAACAGATAAGAAAAAGGAATAACTTTGATATAAGGTGTCTTGAATCTACCAAATAAACTCTCAAAGAATAAGATATAAATACTCTAACTTCCACACTGGTCTGCCCTCCCTTTCACATCCGTACACTGTACAGTGCTTGAAGGAAATGCACAAAAAAGGCTCTGAAATAGTGGCTCTATCTGACAGAGAGTCCATGCTAGGCTTCATGACTAACCTAGAGCACATTCCTTGTTATGGAGGAAGTTTGAATGGTGAAGAACTTATGGAATGGATAGAGGACCTAGATAACCATTTTGACTACAAGTATCTTATTAATAACCATTTTGACTACAAGTATCTTATGGATAGAGGACCTTGATAACCATTTTGACTCATTTAGTATCTTATTGAGCTTCACTTTGTTTCGAGAATATAGTTTAATATTCTCTACTAAACAGGGCCAACCACGTGAAGGTGGAAGCTCATTTGGCCCCACCCCCCTCCCCCTAACATCACTCTACATTCCCCGTTAACATCTAACATTCATTCATTCTTTCAATTATTAATAAAATGTAACATTCAATCAATATCACATGATAACATTCATTAACACATTAGATTCGTTAACACACAACATTCATCAATATGAAAATAAACACATAATTCATGAACATTCATTAGCACATAATTAAATTCATTGAGACATAAAATTCAGTCATTATCAATTAAGGTATTTAGATGACAATCATTTCTTTTTTCTCTTTCTAATTTTTTTTTCTATGTAAGCTCTAAGAGGAGCATCAGTGTTATCATCAATACCCCCCTCATCAGTTGTTTTGTTCTTTGTTCTTGATGATCTCAAATTCCTATGCTGCTGCAAAGGGGGGTCCTCTACAATAACAAATAAAAGAGTTAAATTTAAAATATTTAATTATAATTGTTACAAGTATTTAATTATTTTAAAGAACATAACTGTGGCGCTCTTTAATTACCTGATCTGGCCACATCATTTTGTCTAGACTCAACCTCAACATGCTCATGAGCACCGACCCCTCGATCCTCTACAGTTGCTATACAAAATGTTACATTAATCCAAACACCAATTGTAATTACATATAAAAATTTTAATAGCAAATGTATACCTCCACCACTAGGATGCACATCATGCGAACCTTCATTATGCATAGATTGTGTAGAAGGATTGTCAGGCTGCATTCCAATATCCTACACATTGTTATCATTGCTTTCTTAAAACAGATATACTCACTTTATATTAGAACTTAACATCAAATAGACTAATTGGTAAAGTATTCAATTTGAAATAAATTTCATTTAGCTTATTTACCTGTGGCTCAGATGCATCATTATTTGAACCTTGCACACTGATTTCAGCTCGTAGCCGTTCAGCCACGGCTCTATAGCCTTGTTGGAAGCCAATTCTCTTGTCCTCTTCTGTGAGGCATCTATTGAACTCTGACCCCTACATTTTTTCTTGGTATGGTGAATTTTACTTGCATTGTTTGATCAAAAAAAATTTCCTTGCAATATATAAAAAAATTGATACAAGTTTTCATTTACTAATACTTACAACTCGTGCTTGAAGTTTGGAAAAACCACCAGAGCCGAGCTTGTGTGTCCCGTGCTTTTCTAATCTTGCCTTTGTTGCCTTTGATGTGTCAGGCAATCTATGAAAAGTTTGAAATATGTTAGAGACCAGTATAGGAAAAATTTAGAGGTTAATTAGTACATAATTACATTCTCAAAAGTATCACATACCTTGCTCTACTCTCTACTAGCGTAATTCCTTTTTTCATGTCGGCTTTATACTTTCCATCCAAAATCAAACCCTGTCACTCAGCCTCAAGAACACAGGGTGGACGCTCGTGCCTTGGGTTAACCTCTAAATATTTCCTGTACTGGTCCCTAATATACTTCAAACATAAACTAGCTCTTTCAAGGAGCTTGTTTCTCTCGAATGCACGAGGTCCAAAAAGCTGGGTCATACTATGTACAAGATCATCCTTCAACTTTTTATCTTGGTTATTCCACCTTTTAAGTAAAAAAAAACATGTTAGACTCATAAATGAAGAGAAGATACCTTTAATATAGTTCAAGAAATTGATGAAAAGGAAAACTATTCTAGCAATGATATGAAATCAAAATAGTGGTTTGGGGTTTTAGTTAGGATATGATGTTCCACCATGTATGTATGGTGGGCCCGAATATCCGCAAACACTCGTCACCAAGTTTTCGCCAAAAAATATCATTCCCTACAAAATAATCATGGGATCATTAGTCGATGAAGAGTGATCAAAAACTAAATTACTATTATATCACTATAGAATAATAATAACTTTAAAGTACCTGGAAGTTTGGATACTTTTAAGGGAACGCCTTCATCATCGCTAATGATCAATACGCAATCCTTCACCGTTCCCGTACTAGGAACACGGGAACATCCAGGAAATGATGTTGCATCGGGACTTGTTGCATCTCCTATTGCAAAAAATGAAAACCATTATCAAATGCCTCCAAGAAATAATACTTCAAGGGAAATAAATTGGTGCAGAGCACCCATGGCACAAACACAATCAAGGGATCTACATCGTAAACACATAACACTTAAACACATAACAAAAGAGAGAAAAAGAGGGATTTGTGTACCAGTAGATGGTGCAACAGTTGGTGCATTTAGGCTGTGTGTTGTTGACATGGCAGTCGGCAAGACATTTGTGGCTGTCCTGGATGGAGGCGGCGTTGTCATATCATCATGGAAAGGAGCTGAAGAATAAAATTGTTAGAGCATGCATAAATATAGAACGCGTGGACTAGCATGGACAAGATTGTTAGAGCATTAAAAAAAAAGATTGTTCGAGCATGTATTGTCAATGATTATGATCATTCCTATATATATTCAGTGGAAAACACAAGTGGGGAATGGAACATGTGATCTACCTGAACCACTTGCAATACTGGCCTCATCATGGGAATGGGGTTCAAAATTACGCAAATAACTCTGTAAAGACAATGCATCCATATTTTAATTAATGTCATAAAAGAGCATAACATAAAAACCATTATTGAACTCTTGTAATAATTAAAAATTTCATTAATACTTACTTTAAAGTTTTCAGAAGTGCGCAACAACTCAGCTGCCCTGTCTTTTATTTCCTGAGTCTGAGGATGTATGGATACCAAACGTAGAAGTTCTTTCCCAATTTTCTTTAGCAGCTTTTTAATGGAACCGATCGGGTCATCGGTCTCTGCTAAATCAATAAAAAAAGGGTCCACAAGGGGGGACTCCTGAGGGACTGCAGGTTGCTTTCCCTCTCTCCGACCACCGGCCCTCTGTGACAACAATAGTATTAGTATTATCAAAATTACTCCAAAACAATGAAGAAAATAACATTAAAAAAAATAACATTTTGCTTCTATCTAGTTTGCACAATTACAATGAATTTTACCCGCTCATGTGTAGATGAGCTAGGAATATCATCACCATCACCTTCGGGCGGTTGCTCCATATTGTGCCCCTGTGTCAAAGATCAAGTATAAAAATGTTAGCCAAAAATTTAATAACTAAATGGTATGTTGGAGTCATTGATTAGAAGTTGGTTTAATAGTATGTACCACCCCCATGATAGTAGCCTCGTTTGTATCTATGCGGTTCAAATTGTAATCAATAAGCAGCTCTTCCCCTGCACGTATTGATTTTATCACACAGATGAATACACGATTTCCCTCGCGCGCCTCAAATATGCAATTGGGTTGCTTTATAGTTGACCCAGGTCGTGTACTATTTATAAAACCCGCAATATTCCCTGTTGCTTTTGGCCTTCCATCAATGTATATAGCCAGACTTTTACTTTGATTATTGTCTTGCTGTTGTATATAATTTGCCGAGAGTGCATACCTACGCATACTTTTTTTATATTGAACAATATGCATCCAACTTTTGTAATCGTAACATGGTCCAACATACTCCATCAATTCAGAAACTTTGTTGTAAGACACCTTTATGTCATCCATAGAAAATAGGCCCAAACCATGTAATGATGATGGTGCTATGCGATATATCCTCTCATCAACACAAAAATCAATGTTTATTGGAGGAAGTTCCTTGGGTACCCAATGTTTCTATAGATGTTGGTACCTCAAGGGCACCTCGATGTCGCCTTTCATCTCATCATCATAAGAACATGACCCCCCTTGAGCAAGGAAAAATTTCATGTGTTTATTGAATTTCCTTCTAGTCCTTTGACCTCTAGTTAATCTCCCTATTCTAGATAAACTGCATGTCTCACTTTCCTCTTCTATTCCTATATTTCCCTCACTCGAGGAAGACACTTCTAACAAATACCTATTTGCTGGTACCTGCAAATGGGAGAGATCTTAGAAGACATCAATCTTACTATTGATAAGTGTATTAAATAGACTTTCTATAAGGTGTATTGACTTATACCTGTCGATCCATGAGACTGTGCGGGATGCTCTTGAAAGGGGTTCAATTTCCTGCAAATGTAATTCAATTATCGTGAGCATAATCACATCATAATCATAATCACATCCATCATAAGCATCACATAAAAATTAAAAACATTAAAACGTACACATTATAACACTTATAGCTTTTAAATAGATAATGAATAAACTATGTAACCATTTAAGACAAATATATTTCTATCAAGAAATGAATATTAAATACATTAAGGATTGATGGCATACCTTTAAATTTCATCATCATCATCCTCATCATCATCATCATCATCATCATCATCATCCTCGTCATCATCGTCGTCGTCATCATCCTCGTCGTCGTCGTCGTTGTCGTCATCATCAACATCATCATCATCAACATCAACATCATCTTCATCATCATCATCAGTAGCAGCATCATCTTCTTCTTCTTCTTCATGAAAATTTGTCTCAGGAACATCATCCAATAATTGTCGATCGTGATCATCATCTACATCATCTTCTACTTCTTCGGTATCTTCTTCTTCCATCGCATTATACTTTATCGGCCTTCCTCTCGGTTCATGTCTAACAACAAATGACCAACCCGGTTTATGTGAAACCTCTGAGTAAAATACCTGTTCACATTGGCTTGGAAGAACATAGGGCTCATCCCCAACTGCCTCAAACGACCTTGTATTAACCATTGTAAATCCATTATCATGTTCAATAACAATTCTATTAGGATCATTTGGATTAAGTCGTAGCCTGTACCATTTGACAACGAAGAGTACTAATTTGAAGGAACTAAAGTCGCACTCAAATATATCATCCAAAATGCCATAGTATTGATTTTTAGACTCTTGAAGATCTAAGTCATTTCTAGATGAAATATTAGTCACTTGAAAGACTGCAGTTATTCCAGAATCACAAGTTTTCTTCGTGTCATCCAACACTTTGACGCGAAATTTTTGACCATTACAGAACATACCCTTGTCGTGTTTAACCTGCAATAATATGTGAAACATGTCAAAATTATTATATCGTGAGTTGATAAACATACGGGTGATTAATAATTTTGTACGTACCTGGAAATCTCTTAAACCATATGCTAAATCTATTTCCCTTTGCGTAACATTAGAATCTCCATTACGATGAGCTTCTTTAACCAATGAAGATACACCTTCCCATGTTAATGTGTGACCAGAATGTTGACATCGTTCAATCCATACCGTCATCCAATCAAGATTGTTTGCAATATACAAATGTAGTGCATCCCACTCTCGAGCAACTGTACAAAAAAAAAATAGACGACTTACAACCGATTTATTTTGAAGATTAAGAAATAATTTATTACAATAACATCTTATAATTTATTACCTGTCACTTTCCTCAATCTACCTTTCCCCATCAAGTACTCCCCTTTGAATTTTTTAAAAGGGTCGAGATCCCAAATGCGATCTACATGGATATTTGAAGCAAACTTAGGAAGATATTCAGTAATGTACACCATAGTCTGGTATACCATGTATCCCTCTACCATAGAACCCTCAGGATGTGCTCTTTGTCAAACCAAAGCCTTCAAAGATTTCAAGTGCCTCTCAACCATCCACATTGACCTAGTGTGTGCAGGTCCACACAATTCAATCTCCTCAACTTGGTGTATGAGGTAGTGTTCTTGTGCATTGAAAAAAGTTGGAGATAGACACTTTTGCATTTCACACAATAAATGAGGAATTCTTCTCTTCCAATAGTTTATATCTTCTTTATGGATTTCTTTAGATGACAACCACCTACATTAAGAGATTCAAGTCACAAAAAATATATAAATACGAGACTTTACAAAATAATATACAATAGATTACATAGCAAGAAAAACAAATCGCGAATATAATAAATATATACAACAAATTGAACAGATATTACTGCTTACCTCATGTATTTTCCAAGATCATATATCACTTGTTTGATGTTATTGTTGAAGTGCTCTGGGAGAGATAGAGGTAGCACGTACTGCAGTAATTATAAACCAATCATTTCATTATTTTCTAACATAACATAATGAATAGTACACGTAGTTTATGAATATATTGTAAATACAGAAGAACATAACTTACCTTGATGAAAGTATGCGAATCATGCGTTTTGAGCCCTGGCCCAAATTCACTTTTCTTTGATATGAGATTGCTTATGTTCCCAGCAAATCCTGTGGGAAATCGAATTTTTCGTATGACTTCTTTTATGGCATCACTTTGCTGCTCCGTTAATAACCAAGGAAGGGCACTTATATTAATCTGATCTCTATTGCTATTTGAGTGAATGAAATTCTTCAGTGCATGATTGGATTCATGAATGTCATTACAAATTTTGACAATTTTTTCTTTGTCACGCCTTCCATCCAGTATTTTCCACAATGTCTCTGTTATATTCTTTCCAACATGCATAAGATCAAACAAATGCACAATTTGTAGGTCCTCATAGTAGGGCAACCTACTAAATTGTCTGGGATAGCTTTTTAGTCCCTTTGGAAGGTTGTCAGTAGTGCCTTGACGACCTTCACGATCATCAATTACATAATTAGTAAACAAAAATCACAATAGAAATATATAAATTACAAACATAAACCATTAAGTGGAACGACATTACCTCGACGATTAATTCTATTATATTCCAACTTCCATAGGCGAGGTGTCATTCTTCATGGCTTTGATGTAGTCTCTTCTTTCCCATTGAAAAGATGTTTTTCCATACTTCGATACTTATGATTCCTGTGGAGGAAGTGTCTGTACTCATCAAACACATGCTTTCCTAAACTTTTTGAATGACGAGATTTCATCTTTGGACCACAAACTGGACATGCAAATTTTCCCTTTGTTTGAAGACCTACAAGATAATGATATAATTGGATTATTAAATATGTTGATTTTTATAATTAGAGTTATCATGCACAACTTGAATTCACTATAACATACCACAAAAATGTGTTAGCCCTGGGGCATCATGTATTGTCCATACAAGTATTGCATGGAATTGAAATTGTCTTTGTCCTATTGGTCTAGACACGTCATACATAGTGACACCGTTCCATAACTCCACCAACTCGTCAATAAGAGGCTCAATATATACATTCATAACTTTAACTTGATATTTACCTACTTGAATGAACAGTAACATTACATAATTATTTTGACCATTTTACTGTAAGATTTGTAAGTACATGTAAATTAATAACTATCAAATGATAAAATACCTGGAACAATCATTGCCAACATAATGTGCTCCCTCTTTATTGACATCCACGGAGGAATGTTATTGTTGATAACAAAAACAGGCCACACCGAGCAAACAGATCTCATCTCTCCAAATGGATTGACACCATCCGCTGCCAATGAAAGCCTGAGATTACGAGATTCTTCTTTGAAGCGTTGCCACTTTTCCTCTATGTGCATAAATGCCGAACCATCCGTAGGGATTCGAATAATGTCATCTCGACTTCTATTGCATGCATGGTAATCCATAAATTGTGCCAAGCTAGTACACCTGAATAATTGTCACATCCGTGGAATAATGGGGATGTAACGAAGAACCTTGTGAGGCACCTTTTTTGTTATTCGATCTGTTCGATATCTACTCGTATGACATACAGGGCATTGTGTTGCAAATTCATGTTCTTTATAATATATAATATGATCATTGGGACAAGCATGTATTGCTTGATACTCCATTCCAATATCTTTCATAATAGTAGATAATTCTCGATATGAGCGAGGTAGAATATTTGATGGTGCTAACAAAAACTCGCCTATCAATCTACAGCAAAAAATATAAGTTGTTAATATAAACAATATTAGTGGTACATTATTCACCCTTTGTTAACTATAAAGACATATATGACATACCTTAACATACGTGACATTGTTATGTTGGATAAACCATTCATAACCTTCAAGCTCAACAACAACAATACAGCAGAGAGAAGAGTTGTTTGGGAGTCTTTGTATAGGGGCTTGTATGCCTTCTCAAGTAGAGGTACATCAAGGCTATCATCATCATCATGATCAGATCCGCTTGGACTAAATGTGTCATGGATCAATGTATTTATACCATCATCTTCAATTGTGTTTTCTGGCGCATGATCGTCATCTTCCATGGGATCATTATCTTCACCTTGGATATTTGCACCCCCATGTTCCTCCATATCATGTACTTCCCTGGGGAGATCAACCTATATAAAATTGATTAACATAAATAAACCATGATCTTCAACTCATCATCAAGTGATTTCATATGTATATAAATTGTTAAAATGATATAATGAACAACTTACCAGTGGATGATAGTCATGCCCCCCTTCAATGTGACCATTCTCCCTACAATGTCTCTTAACTGTTTTGATTAGCAATCTTCTACGGTTTAAGCCCTTACAAATTTTGCAGGGACAATAACATTTTCCATCACCTTTTCTTTTCAAGTTAGACCACAATCTAGCGATTGTCTCCCTATTTTGTTCTTCACTTATATTATCTGACATGATCGTTCTTCGCAGGAAGCAAAAATTGGGCTATGAAAACTTCGGTCTACAACTTTCAGTGACTAAGCAAAATTGTCAAAAGTACACAAAACATATAAGCTACAAGGCCTTCTTGCTTAGCTCTAGAAGCTCTCTAGCAATCAAAACATATAAGCTACAAGGCCTAACAGCAATTTCAAAACATATAAGCTACAAGGCAAGACATATTACATGACATGGGAAAAGGATTAAAATATACATTAGATTAAAAAATATACAATTTTCAAACCTGAGCGCGCGGCTATAACTCGTGCAATGGTCTTCTTGCTTAGCTTTAGAAGCTCTCCAGCAATCAAAACATATAAGCTACAAGGCCTAATAGCAATTTCAAAACAAGGGTCATCAAAAGAACCAAAAACAATGTGTGCAAACAATACCTTGTGAAGTGGTATAGACAATTAGAAGATGCTACTATGTGCTAGGGAACTTCTTAGAACTGTTGGTATATTCTTACAACTTGTTACACCTGGGATATTCTTCTCTATAGATGCTACTGTGTTCCGTGGTCCAAACGGGCCCATAAATGTGGTTGAATAGCAATACATTCAAGTGGCTTACACAAGGGACAGTCACTGTGAGATATCCTCATGTGTGACTGTCCTTGTCACAAATGAGGACATCTCACAGTGACTGTCCCTTGTGTAATTGCCACTTGAATGAGGTCAGTCACTGTAAAGACAACATGATAATGTACACATACAATGAGTGTACATTATCATGTTGTCTTTACAGTGGCTGCCCTCATGTTGTATATTCTTCTCTGTAGATGCTACTACATGCTAGGGAACTTCTTAGAACTGTTGGTATATTCTTACAACTTGTTACACCTGGGATATTCTTCTCTGTAGATGCTACTGTGTGTCATGGTCCAAACGGGCCCATAAATGTGGTTGAATAGCAATACATTCAAGTGGCAATTACACAAGGGACAGTCACTGTGAGATGTCCTCATGTGTGACTGTCCTTGTCACAAATGAGGACATCTCACAGTGACTGTCCCTTGTGTAATTAAGTATTGTGGGGAAGCATTCTAAATAACCAAAGCCACTAACAATAAATTCAACACAGATATGTCCTCATTTCTGGGTATTTTAGCTCTCTAACAGCTGAATACCAGATTAAATAATAATGACAAAAGAAAAATAAACCCAACGTACTCAAAAATTGTAGCTGTGATTTTGCGGAGGGAATCTCTCTCGGCGTTGTTGAAAACAAAAATGACAACCCGCTTGATTTCGTGGAGGGAATCTCTCTCGGTGCTGTTCAAAACACAAATGACAACCCGCTTTGTTCAAAACACAAATGATAACCCGCTTGATTTCGCGGAGGGAATCTCTCTCGGCGCTGTTGAAAACACAAATGACAACGTTCCTTTTTTTTTTGCACTTATATCCCGACCAACATAAGGTCCATTTGTAATACAACATGATAATGTACACTTACAGTGAGTGTACATTATCATGTTGTCCTTAGAGTGACTATCCTCATTTGTTGAAGAAGAAAAGCATTAATGTGGCTAAATAGCAATACATTCAAGTGGCAATTACACAAGGGACAGTCACTATGAGATGTCCTCATTTGTGACTGTCCTTACAGTGAGTGTACATTATCATGGTGTCTTTAGAGTGACTGTCCTCATTTGTTGAAGAAGAAAAGCATTAATGTGGTTCAATAGCAATACATTCAAGTGGCAATTACACAAGGGACAATCACTGTGAGATGTCCTCATGTGTGACTGTCCTTGTCACAAATGAGGACATCTCACAATGACTGTCCCTTGTGTAATTCAAGTGGCAATTACAAAGGGACAGTCACTGTGAGATGTCCTCATTTGTGACTGTCCTTACAATGAGTGTACATTATCATGTTGTCTTTAGAGTGACTGTCCTCATTTGTTGAAGAAGAAAAGCATTAATGTGGTTCAATAGCAATACATTCAAGTGGCAATTACACAAGGGACAATGTCATGAGCTGTGACATATTGAACTTAGTATAATAATAAAATGATTAGATGATATATAATAATCTATTATTAACGGTATATAACAATAATATATAATTATTATCAAAAGATAATAATAATATATAGTTAGCATAATAAGTAATATGTTAATTAAATAATATTAAAATATTAATAAATAATATAATTATGATTATAATTATAATATAAATTAATAATAAATAATTATTAATAAATTATATATATTATATTATAATAATATATTAAGTAATAATATTAAATCAATTATTGATATAATAATTTTAATATATAAATAATATTAATAAACCTCTCAATATAAAACAAAATGTTATCACTATAATAATATTTATTATAATATTATTAATATTACTAACATCATTAATTATAATATTTAATAATAACAATAACATTAATAATAATAATAATAATAATAACGTTTAAGGCAATATCGAATATCTGTAATCGATATACATCTACATTAAACATCTGCATTATCTATCACGATGAGGAACGAAGAAGTGATACAACAATCACTAGTCATTACACATCGATACCATGAGAGGATGATTAATGAACCAAATACTATGAAGTCAAGATCAACATGATATGAATAAGGGATAGGTCGCTATGTGTTTCAGAAGATGTATTGATAAGAAAGAAGGATAACCATTCATATATTATAAATAATCATTAATTGCACAAGTTTACACAATGACATATCCGATAAAGCAATATCAAACATGAAGACCCGCTAGAAAATATGCACCATCACTTCCTATGTTATCATGACAATAACATAAACTAGATTGAATTCTACTATCTATATCAATAGACACCACATAGGAGGATATCGACTAAAGGATTGAAAGATTATTGATTGTCTGAGATAAACCACATCTTGTAGAAACACAAAAGCATCAGTGATTATATCACAAGCTATTGATGAATGAGGCATCAGTCATGGATAATAAGTACAATGTATCCTTAAGTATTAACAGGAATGGAAGTCAATTTGAAGATCAAACTCCATTACCAGCAATCAACCAATAAATGGACAATTATCAGAAAATGATATCGACTTATATCAGAGTAGAAAGATTGGATATCATCATAACAATATGGGATAAGGCAAGAGTTAATATCGATTGACTAAATACTAATGATAGTTAGACCAAACTAATACAAACACAATGGATGTTAACTACTGGTTGCACTACCAATTAGCGAAGATTACCTTCATAAAAAGATTTGATATTGAGTCAATCTGGGAGTTATCTATGATCAGAAAATAATGAAATAATATTATGTGAACTGTCGGATTATGGAAAGGTGTGCTTAAAAAAGGGACATGGAGGAAGAAACAAGACACGTCTCATTCATAGCATCTCTTCATTTGTTAAAGACAATATAAGAATGCATTCTCGTCAGTCACTCAAGGCATCATTAGAACTTTATTTACTTATCCATATTTGGATATACTCAATAGAGCATCTGCCTTTGGCAGTTTGGTTTCAAGTTTATGATTGCAGATCAGAGACAACACCATGATTGCACAGATAGAAAGGATAGTCAGAAATAGCATCAATATTTGAAGTTGCAAGCATATAATTCAGAATCTGAAATAGCAACATATCACTCATAGCGATATTACACATTTGCATAATTACATCATCATATCAGACACAGCAAATACATTGCTGTAAGCAATACTTATTGATTGTATATCGATATTGTTTATATCAGACATACCATCATTATACTATCACTATAAGTGATAGGAAACATCATATTCATAGCATATTTCATATCATTATATCCGACAGTGCTATTAAACATATTGGTATCAATATCATCTTGCACACATATTGTGATTGAATCTGAAATAGCGGTTGATATCTTAAGTAACCTCCATTACTTAGTTTAATTGTAAGTATCTGATAGAGTAAGTCTGAGAAGTGGAGTAATTGTTCCTGTTTTCCAAGTTAGCCAAAAAGGGGACATTACAGACAATCACTGTGAGATGTCCTCATGTGTGACTGTCCTTGTCACAAATGAGGACATCTCACAATGACTGTCCCTTGTGTAATTCAAGCGGCAATTACACAAGGGACAGTCACTGTGACATGTCCTCATTTGTGACTGTCCTTACAGTGAGTGTACATTATCATGTTGTCTTTAGAGTGACTGTCCTCATTTGTTGAAGAAGAAAAGCATTAATGTGGTTCAATAGCAATACATTCAAGTGACAATTACACAAGGGACAATCACTGTGAGATGTCCTCATGTGTGACTATCCTTGTCACAAATGAGGACATCTCACAATGACTGTCCCTTATGTAATTCAAGCGGAAATTACACAAGGGACAGTCACTGTGAGATGTCCTCATTTGTGACTGTCCTTACAGTGAGTGTACATTATCATGTTGTCTTTAGAGTGACTGTCCTCATTTGTTGAAGAAGAAAAGCATTAATGTGGTTCAATAGCAATACATTCAAGTGGCAATTACACAAGGGACAATCACTGTGAGATGTCCTCATGTGTGACTGTCCTTGTCACAAATGAGGACATCTCACAATGATTGTCCCTTGTGTAATTCAAGCAGCAATTACACAAGGGATAGTCACTGTGAGATGTCCTCATTTGTGACTATCCTTACAGTGAGTGTACATTATCATGTTGTCTTTAGAGTGACTGTCCTCATTTGTTGAAGAAGAAAAGCATTAATTTGGTTCAATAGAAATACATTCAAGCGGCAATTACACAAGGGACAGTCATTGTGAGATGTCCTCATTTGTGACTGTCCTTACAGTGAGTGTACATTATCATGTTGTCTTTAGAGTGACTGTCCTCATTTGTTGAAGAAGAAAAGCATTAATTTGGTTCAATAGCAATACATTCAAGTGGCAATTACACAAGGGACAATCGATCACTGTGAGATGTCCTCATGTGTGACCTTTGTGAAGGCAAGTGCCAATTTGTACCCAAGTTACCAATATTGTGGCAAAAGTGGGAATGAAGCATTTAGGGGTCAAATTGGGCAAAGAAGTGTAGAAGTGGCCTATGTGAGGTCTAAATAGCCTAACTAAGTCATGGTTAGGGTCTTATGGTGTTTGAACAATAAGTTTTGAACCAAAATCCCAAAGGTTGTAACAAGTTGTCAATGTTGTCATTCACAACATTGACAACATTTGTACAAGGGAGCATTTTCGAGTAAGATGGTTATGTAACTATATGAAACCATTGAATTAGGCATCAGATCAACTATAAGAGGCCTCCATCGATTTGTGCAAAAGGTTGGGGGGAAAAACATTTGGAATTAAGAAGATTTGTAGAGTAACACGGTTTTAGTGAATTCTTGAGTTTTTTTGTTTCTTTGTTTTCAGTTGATTAATGGATTAGATAGCTCACAGTGTCTATTGGAAAAGTTAGTACAAGTTGTTTTTTTATTCTGTGTTGTGTTTTTTTTGAGTTTTGAAGCATTCCAACTAGTTTGTTAATTCTTTTGTTAAGTACCCTATCATTGGTTTGAACCAGGCAGGTTGAACAAATGGAGTCTTAGCTCATCATTCCATTGTCAATTTTGTACGGGCTCTTGGAATGGGTGAGGAGACTCCATGTACTATATGTTTGGAAGGAGGGGCCCTGGGAAGCTCATTTTCTATGTTTGCAATGATGTCCTAGGTGAGTCAGTTGAGCACAGTTAGGGATGACAAATCATTACAAGAAGATTACAACAAGTTGAATGCATTGGTTGCTTCAACTAAAATCTCATGGAGAGGTAGACACACATCTAAAGAAGCCCCAAGTCAAATTAGAAGATTGGGTGAGTTTCTTTGGCTGCTAAGAAAACAAACTCTTAGTCAGACTGTCCAAGTTGTGTCAAAATACTTGTTTTCAGGCATGGCTGTAGCAGTTGGTGTACAAAAAATCTAGGAGGAGAAGACCTTAGATATCTTGGAGTTCTCAATAAAGGGCATCTGAATCCTAAGCCCTTTAGGTGGCTTAATATAAACAAAAAGGCTTGACAAAGGCCTAATTGCTAGCAGCCTATTTTTGGGTGCAATTGGCATGCATGGTTTGATGAACCGGATTGAAGTACTGATGAAAAGTATAGGTGAAGGAGTAATATTGAAACCAATAGAGGTCCTAGTGGCCAGCCTCTCCATGGAGTAAAGTTCTAGTTGAATGTGTTTCAATTTGTGAAGACAAGACTAGGAGTGTCCTAGTAGCTAGATTGGTATTGAGCAGAGTTCATTGTATTTCTTGTTGGTGTGCACTAGTTGAAGGAGTGGGATCTTGGGTAGAGATACCTAAAGAGTGTAGGGATAGTTAAGTACCCTATCAAGTCAAAACATTGGCCTAAAGAGACCCTAGTGAAGGATAGGGAGTGAGCAAGACAAAGTGTTACATCAATTAACAAGATCATTTTTTGGTAATTGTGTACATTATCATGTTGTCTTTACAGTGACTGTCCTCATTTGTTGAAGAAGAAAAGCATTAATGTGGTTCAATAGCAATACATTCAAGTGGAAATTACACAAGGGAATATCACTATGAGATGTCCTAAGTGTGACTGTCCTTGTCACAAATGAGGACATCTCACAGTGACTGTCCCTTGTGTAATTGCCACTTGAATGAGGACAGTCACTGTAAAGACAACATGATAATGTACACAAGTACCGTGAAGGTAGTCGCAAGTTAGGGCTGTTTCATTGCATACCCGAAACAATGAAGACATTACAGTCCACAAAACGTTTGTGCTTGAAAGATGAACAAATAAAATTAAACTTCTAAATAACCAAAGCCGCTAACAATAAATTCAACACAGATATGTCCTCATTTCTGGGTATTTTAGCTCTCTAATAGCTGAATACCAGATTACATAATAATGACAAAAGAAAAATAAACCCAATGTACTCAGAAATTGTAGCTGTGATTTCGCGGAGGGAATCTCTCTCGGTGCTGTTGAAAACACAAATGACAACGTTCTTGTTTTTTTTGCCCTTATATCCCGATGTGATTTCGCGGAGGGTTACGGTGCTGTTGAAAACACAAATGACAACGTTCCTTTTTTTTTTTGCCCTTATATCCCAACAACATCGCAATTGCAAGTTAGGGCTGTTTCACTGCATACCCAAAACAATGAAGACGTTACGGTCCACAAAACGTTTGTGCTTGAAAGATGAACAAATAAAATTAAACTTCTAAATAACCAAAGCCACTAACAATAAATTCAACATAGATATGTCCTCATTTTTGGGTATTTTAGCTCTCTAACAGCTGAATACCAGATTACATAATAATGACAAAAGAAAAATAAACCCAACGTACTCAAAAATTGTAGCTGTGATTTCGCGGAGGGTTACGGCGCTGTTGAAAACACAAATGACAACGTTCTTGTTTTTTTTGCCCTTATATCCCGATGTGATTTCACGGAGGGTTACGACGCTGTTGAAAACAAAAATGACAACGTTCTTATTTTGTTTGCCGTTATATCCTGATGTGATTTCGCGGAGGGTTATGGCACTGTTGAAAACACACATGACAATGTTCCTTTTAAATTTTGCGCTTATATCCCGACAATGTCGCAATTGCGACAGTGACAAATGTATTATCATCGCAAATTGCGACGGTGTCGGGCTATATTTGAAAAAAAAAGAGCAAAACCACATGACATTTGCCTGCCGTCGCAAATGGCCATCGCAATTTCACCCCAAATGTATTAGTGAATTGGTAGATGTAGTTTCCTTATTGACAGATGTGTCTGGCAATGTATTAGGTTCAATGTAAACAAATCTTTTGTAATCCTCTGGATCCTTTTTGCTTTCTTCTTCAGTCTTTTCTGCAAACTCATCAACTTTCACATGTGCACTTTCTATGATTTTGTGAGTAGACAAATTCAGACATCTATATACTTTACTTTTGCAAGAATATCCCAAAAATATTCCTTCATCACTTTTTACATCAAATTTTCCTTTTCTAGATTCTTTTAAGATGTAACATATACTACCAAATACTTTTAAGTAACTTACATTGGGTTTATAGCCATACCATAACTCATAAGGAGTTTTGAATGTGTCTTTCCTCAACTATACTCAGTTCAAGGTATGAACTGCAGTGCTAATAACTTCCTTCCAGTATTTCATAGCAATGTTCTTTTCAATCATTAGAGTCCTTGCACAATCCATGATATATCTGTTCCTTCTTTTAGCTATTCCATTCTGCTCAGGAGTTCTTGGGGCTGATACCTATCTTTTGATTCCTCTTTCAATGCAAAAATTATTGAATTCATGGGAGATGAATTCACCACCTCTGTCTGATCTTAAGCACTTCATTCTTTTTCCTGTTTCCTTTTCTACTCTTGCCAAATACCATTTGAATTTCTCAAATGCTTCTGATTTTTCTCTTAAATACATAACAGTCATCATTCTAGAGTAATCATCAACAAAGAGAATAAATAATTTTTCTCCAGTATAGCTTTCAATTCCAATAGGTCCACATAAGTCAGTATGCACAATATCCAAAATATCTTCAGACTGATAGTTTTTACTTTTAAAGCTAGTCTTTCCCATTTTACCAATTTGACAATTCTTGCATAGACCAACATCAAGTTTCTTCAAAGTAGGAATACCTCTTACTTTCTTGAATTTGCTTATTTTCACCATATTATCAAAATTTACATGACATAACCTTTTGTGCCATAACCAACTTTCTTCAATTTGAGCAATAAAATATGAGCATTCACCAAGATCAAGATAAAATAGGTTACCTTTGGTTTGTTTGCCTGAACCAATCAGTTTTCCTTTGTCATCCAGTAGTTTTGCTTTGCCATTCATGAATTGAACCTTGAATCCAATGTTGATTAGTTTTGCTACACTTAGAAGATTATGCTTTAGTCCTTCAACCCAATATGCATTATCACATATAAGTTCTTTGGTTAATGAAATTCATCCTCTTCCTTTTATACAACAAGGTTCATTGTTTCCAAACCTTACATTACCACCATCATAGTCTTCAAGGTGTTCAAACTTTGTTTTGTCACCAGTAATATGATGTGAGCATCCATTGTCTATAATCCATGTATCATCTTTGCTTATATGAGAGATAAGTGCCATCTCATCTTCATCATCATCAGATTCATCTTTTACAACAATGAAGATAATTTCTTCTTCACTATCATCAGAATCCTTAGCCAAAAAATGTGTTTTCTTACCTTTATCCTTGAATGACTTGAAATTCTTCTTGCCATTGTACTTGTGACCTTTTTTCTCATCCTTGCTTTGCTTGTTTGGGCACCTAGCTGCAATATGACCAATTTCTTCAAATGAAAAATAGATTAAAAGAGTTTTACCTTTGTATTTACCTCTGCCTCTAGTATATTTCTTTGCAAGTAATGCTTCAATAACTTCAAGATCACTATCTGAACTTTCCTTTGATTCTTCTTCACTTTTTGACTGGATTTTCTTGCCCTTATTAAGTGAAAGTTTGGCCTCAAATGTTGATTCAATATTTTTAGAAGTTGGAACATAGTTGTCATAGTTATCTAATTCAAAAGTTGTCAACCTTCCAACTAAGGCATCCAAAGTTATATTGTGATTTTGTTCACATCTTCTTTCTTGAATAGCAGATACTCTTATTGCATCGATAGGAAGCAATGTTCTAAGAACCTTACTTATAACAGTTTCATCATCAATTTTTCCTCCAAAAGCTTTGATTACACTAACACTCACCTTGATCCTTTCAACATATTTTGCAATGTTTTCATCTTCTTTCATCTTCATCTGATCAAACTATCCTCTTAGGCTTTCTGCTTTGGCTCTCTTCACATTGTCATCACCACCATAAATTTTCTTTAGCTTGTTCCACATTTCATAAGCAGTTGTGCAGTCTTTGATCTCATCAAATTATTCATAGCTAAGAGCTGATGCAATGTCTATCATCATGGTGTTATGGTTCTTTTTCTCTGCAATGTCTTCAATAGTTAATGTGCCAGTAGGAACTATATATTCTTGATCAATATATTTGCATCTTGAATCACCAATGGAAGCCAGATGAAGTCTCATGAGACCTTGCCAAGTTGAAAAGTTATCTCTGTTAAGCCTTATAATTTCACTCTTATAAGACAACCTGATCTTTAGCTTAGGTCCTTGAAACCCTTCCTGCAAGCATCAATAGCTCTGATACCAATTGTTGGAAATATAGATGGCTTAACTGAGAGGGGGGGGGGTGAATCAGTTAACCACAAAAATATTACCACAGATCCCTTAGATGTTTTATTAAATCATTTACTATTGTTATACTAAAAACTTGGTTATTGCACTGACTATTAATTATAACTATTCTTAAGCATTCATCAGTGATTAACATACATGAATAAAGAAAGTATCATGAACACAAAAGACACCAGATTTAACATGGAAACCCACTATAGGAAAAACCACCAATGTAACTAGTTACTATTTTTCACTCTTTCAAAGTGAGCCCTGTTAGGAGCCAGCCTGGTTAAAGGTTACAAAACACACTGCTAGGTGTGACTTTGTTAGAGGATTTAATCACCCTATTAGGAGTGGCCCTGTAAGAGGTCTTGAAACAATTCAATAGAACTGTCACCTTGTTAGAGGATTTATAAAATGGTTGTTAAACCAACTCGGTTAGGAGATTTTGAAATCACTGCTACAATGGTAAGAAAGTAACAATGAAGTGACCTGAATAATGAGGCAACTGAATTACTGATTACAAATTTCTGTTCTACTTCACTAGATCCTTCCTGATCAAATATATCTCTGCTACTCTTCAAGGATATCTAATCATCCTTCAAAATTCACTCACACTTTTCTTCTTTTCACTTGCACACACTTTTTAATTCACAACTTGACCTTCTATATATACCATTCAAATTGTCCATTCAGATTTTCAAGTCGACACTAATAACATTACTAATCATTACAACAGTCGACTGGAATAAACAAACTTTATTTCTCAAAATAACAAATTCCTTCACTGGGCTGACCTTGCTCGGTAAACACTAATCCGAAGAGATTTCCTTTGGTGACTGAGAGAACTCGGTAAGCACTATGAATTCTGTAACATCCTTTGGAGACCAATTGAACTCAGTAAACACTAACTTTCCTTTGATAACCATGGAAGCTCGGTTAACACTATTTTCTGCCATATTTTTCTTTGACGCCTAAAATATCTCGGTAGATACTAAAAATTGCCTTCAGACTGACTGAGCTCTGTAAATACTGGGAACTACTTTGCTGATTGACTGAGCTCACTAAATGTTATGACATTTGTGTGACATCAAAGACAACACACAATTAATCTAACAATCTCCTTCAGAAAATTTTATCCAACAGTATGATGTGCATATCCATGTAACCAAGTTGGTTAGAGGCCAAGGTTCATGTGCCTAGATGGCAGAAGAAGAAGCTGAAGCCACTAAAGAGGTTGCCTTTTTCCAAGGTGATTTTTTATTTAACAATGATTTAGCAACTTGGTTGTCAGATATGACTTGATTTCTACAAACTGGACAATGTCCAATTTATCTTGATAAAGCTAAAAGGAGGTATTTCAAGTTACAGTCTATTCCTTATGTTCTTATTGATGGTATTCTTTATAGGAAGGATTATTCTAGAATGTTATTGAAGTGCATTGATTTTGTTGATCAAAGCAAAATTCTATGTGAATTTCATGATGGATCATGTGGAGGACATTTCAATCCTAAGAATACAACCTAGAAAATACTGAGAGTTGGTTATTGTATGGTGAAAATGTGACCACACTTCTATGAACCATTACATGAAAGGTTGTTCAAAGGTGAGGCCTCACAAAGCAGCTTATAGCTCTCTATGCATGGAGTTGCAAGACACTATGATAAAATTTCCCTCAGCTAAAGCTACAAACTTGTGACCTTGCTAGACAACTACACAATGAGAGATTCAAATCCAAAGACAAGGGCAAGAGTGCCAAAATCTCCAAAATGAATCAAATGTGCAAGATGCAAATGAAATTAGTATGAGTGCAAAATTAATCTATCAAATGACAATGCAAACTAATCTATGAAAGGAAATTGCAATGGATTACAAACCCCTAATTAAGCTATGTGAACTAAATCTATTGCATAAAAGGAAAATTACTCTAAAATGCCATGATATGCAAACTAATCAAATGAAATGTGCAACTAAATGATGAAAGCAAATGAAAGGAAGCAAGTCTTCAATGTCTTTCAAAGTAGTCTTCAAAGTAAGCTAGAAAACCTGCAACATAACATTAGCATAAAAACGTGATCATATCTAAATGAAGGAGAGAGCTCTCCTTTTATAAGAAATGAGGTGAAATGGACCATTGAGATTAAGAGGCAAAAGACTTAATCAACGGTGGAGAAAAATGGAAACTTGATCCTTGTGCACAAATATCCTCCAATGGGAAAATAGGAGTTGACTTTTGTGTCCCACATAAGACAAAAAGTGTTTTTTCCCTTTTTATAAAATAAGAATAATGCTTTATTTGCGCAAGTTAGAATAAGAAGAAAAGTGAGGGCTTTTTATTTATTAAAAGGGGAGAAAATTTTAATTAAATAAATACTTTAGAATAAAATGGTTAGCCCATGGAAAATAATCAAAAATGATGAAATTAGGATTTGATCAAGAAATTGATAGTGTTGAAAAATATTGATTATTGATAAAACTGATTTAGGATTGATATATCAAATAAATGGGGCCCAAAGTCTAGGCGACCATTTTTGGGTGCATACATTTTCCCCTCTTTGACTAATGTGTGATCAATTTGGGAACACATGTAGTCAAAGAATGAAGTTGAAATGTGAGATTGATCTGGGATCACAAAACAACTCAGATATGAGGTCGATTTAGGATCATATCTGGACAAAGCATAAACAAAGGCCTTTGAACATGAGGTCGATTCGGGATCACATTCAAAGTAAGAGATAAGAATCTCAAATTTGAGCAAAAGTTCACAAAAGATGTCTGAATCAGGAAAATCAAGAGAATCAGGGATGAGAATCCCATAGGTACTGCCCCCTTAGAATCGAAATTGAAATTAGGTACAGGAGAACAGCAAAATGATAAAGATTTGATCAAATCATAATTAATCACAATCAAAGATAAGGTCGATAAGATAACCATTAAGAAATGAAACATGCCCTAGTGAGGAAGTAGAAGAATAGAAATAGAAGACTAGAAATAGAGTGAATGAAAGACTAGAAAATTTGAGAGACATGGTAGGAAGAAATTCCATCAAAGATCAGAGAATTATGCCTCAAATGGTCAGTCAACTGCGTAGAAGAAGGAAAATTTTGAAATGTGATTTTGACTAGCAAGATGACCTCGGATTTGGATTTCAAGTCTAAAAATGGATCCAGGAGATTGAAATTAGCTAGGGGTGCAATTTTCGTGCAATTTCGAGATGTTTTGAAAATTTGGTCAAAAAAGTCAAAACACTATAGGAATAGAAAAGGATGTGATATGAAAGACAAGAAGTGAAAGACATGATCAAGAAGAATCAGAAGATGAACACAGTTGACCGACTAGTCCATAAATGATGAAAAGGAGAGCTCTCTCCATATGCAAAATGCAAAACTAAACTAATCATGAACCCAAGAATGCAAGCTACTATGAAAAGTGGTTGACTTGCAAGGTCGCAATGCTTATAGACATCTAATTATCATCATCAGGCTTTATTGGTAGCGTTGTAAGATCATACAATGCACACTAGCATAACTATGTTGATATGAATATGATCTTTATCAGATAGAAATGTGGAAATCCTACCTAGGCATCAAAGACATGTAGGTCAAGATGACTAGTGCAGTGAGATTACCTAATTTTGATATGGTGAGATTATGCTTGTATCAAGACACATGAAAGTTAGGATAACTAGAAGCATGCACTCGCATAAAATAGTCAAGGATAATACCTTGTAGATCCTAAGTGTCAAGTAAGACCAGCATAAATGCTCATGACAATTAGGGTCAACAAAATATTCCCACAAGCAAATAAAGAAATAAAACATGTTCTCATACCCTCAGTCTTCTAGCTATGCATCATCGAAAAACTCTCAGGGAGAGACCACTCATCAAAGAAATCCTCATAGACAACACACAAAGAAAAATAAAGTCAACATATCTCAGTGATTTGATTGTTTAAGTGCGTGTGTGTTGGTCATAGAGTCAAACTCTGAGTATCACATCTGCTTAGTGAGAAATATCACATTACACTTGGACTATTGGGTAAGACATCTGATAAGTGTTTAAGAAACACTCGATGGAAGGGTAGTGTTGAGAAACACTGTTGGGGTGGTGTTGAAAAATACCTAATTGTGAAATTCCCCAAGAGACAAATGCACCTAAAGGACCTATGTGAACAGTTATGCCCCCTAGACAAAGGTAAAGACCAATTCCAGACTAAGCCAAATAAGGTCAAGGTATGATGGAGAAAGGCTCGGTGTCGAGGATGCATGCTAATAAATAGGAGTGCAAAGGCCTCAAGTAGCGCCTATTTCTAGATTTTCACCACTTGGATTTTTATTGCAATTTTTCTCTTTTTTTCATTTTTTTGTATTTTTGCTATTTTTATGCTTTTTTTTGTATTTTTTTAAGGACTTTTTATACTTTTTAGGATTTTTCAGCATCATATATCAATTTTTTTGGTATTTTTCAGGATCATAAAATATATACAAAGGATGCCCCCAAACAGAATGGGTATCAAACTCTTTAAGCAAGATCACATCGTGCAGTCCCAATGTCAAGCAAGGTGGAGAACAAGAGGGATGAGCCAGCTAGTGGAAGAGATGGAGGAAAGGAGAATGAAGGTGAATGGAGGGAAGAAATCCTCAAAGGAAAACTCTTCAAGAGTACCCAAGCTAGGGAAAAATTGTCATGAAAAGCATATTCGGACAAGCAATGAAAGGCCAGCATGGGATAAGCCACAAAAGCACAACGTAAGAGCATGAAAGGATGCAGTCCAAAGAGGGTAGACATGTCAAGAGACTTCATAGCATCGTATTTTACTCTTTTTATTAGATCAAGACCAAGGGGGAAAAGGATAGCGAAAGGATAGAATGAATGGAGGAAAATGAATATGAAGGCTAAACATGGAAAGAATGAAAGTAAGATCACTATAAGATAGCTCACAAGATAGCCAATTGTTCATGTCTAGTTCAACCTTGTCAAGATCAAAGAGAGAAGATGGAATGGGTGAAATATGTAGAAGAACTATGCATGATGCCTGATTGCCATGTTTTCATCATGGTACTTATCCAAGGTACTACAAGGGAGTGGTTTTCACCATAGGATGAATTTATTTCTCTTTACTTTTGCTACCAAGGTGCCTATTTCCAAGTTTCCACCAAGGCACATTTTCAATTTTTTTTCATTTTTCTATTTTTTGAAATTTTTGGAAGGCAAGATTTTTAGATAATGCTCCTTGAAAGGATAAACCATGATATTCCAAGGATCCAAAATGATATGCTCAAAGATGCTGATAGGGAAAGGAAAATGGAAGAGAAAAATGGAGGATAAGGTTTTATGTAAAGCGAGTGAGGTTGGAAGATAGGAGGAATAGGAAAATGAGGAAAAATGATAGAAGGTAGAAGGATAATGAATGGAAGGATTGTGAAAAGGTAGATGGAAAGAAAGGTAAGATCAACATCAATACACACCTTGAAGGGTGGTGGGAAAAATGGAGGAAACGTAAACCATATTCTAGTCCAAATGTGAATAATATTCTGGTTCATTATTGCTATCTGACTCCTCGAAGAGAGGATTGGTGTACTTGTTATAATTCTCAAATGTGAATGGAGGAATACGAGAAGGAATATGGAAAATGTGTAGCAGAGGTTGTGGTTCAGGGGCATGGAATGGAAGAATATTTTTGGAAAAAGATGAAGTGGAAGCCTTTGGAAGCTTGAATGTCAACTTCACTTTTTGCTCAACATAAGACTCTTTCAAGAGAGACTTTGGAATCCATATAGCTTTAAGCTTTTTATTTTCTTTTGATTTGTTAGAGAGAATATCTTCAATGATGGATTTTGGAACCCATACTTGTCTTGTAGTTTTCTTCTTAGATATCTCTTTTGACTTTATGTCTCTATGTTGATTAGAGTAGACATGGTGATCTTCTTTTTTTGATGGAGTCTTGTATTGCTTCTTTTTCTTGTATTGAACATTCAAGTTACTTCCAAAAGACTTGGGACTTGTGGAAGAAGAAGGAAAATATGACTGGTTTAGATGGGTGGATGGATGAAAATGATTCAAGGGTATGCATCTATGTTGATCTTGAGGGAAGATAGGAGATGGAGGGACGTAAGGACCCAAAATAAATGATGAATTAGGAGAATTAGGAGGGGAAAGTGAAGGGACATAAGGGCCCAAGATGGAAGGAAGATGTGAAGCCCTTAGTATTGATGGAGGAGGTCCAAAGATGGATGTGGAAGATGAAAAAGGATAATCAATAAGTTCATTAGCATCTATATGACAACCAAGGACATCAGCATCTTTAGAGTGAGCATTAGAGTTTTCAACAGGATCATGCACATCTTGAATAGGAGCACCTTCTTTGATAGGATCATTCATAGCTTGCAAAGATTTAGGAAGAGAAGAAAGTGTAAGTGAACATGGAGTGGTAGAACAAGAAGATGGAAGACTTTGATCTTGACAAGGATCGTTGGGTAGCATAAGCATATCAACTTTCTTTCAATTTTCAATAGGCTTTAGATCAGAAGTAACAACACCATTTTTAATAACCTTAATGGAAGTATCATCTTTGGAAAGTGCAAGTGTGGTAAGGTTATTTTGATTATCAATAAGCTCAATGGTGTAAGTAGTATCTTGATCTTGCTTAGGAGATGGTGGAATGAATGCGAAAGAGCATAGAGGATCAAAAGAACCATGAAATGGAGGAGATACATCATGAAGAGAATTAGATGATATGGAGGGTTCCTGATCTTGATCTTTATTTATATTTTTTCCTTTATCATTTTTAGGCTCCTCTTGACATGGAGCCACTTCTAAGGACAAGGAAGCATGTTGGAATTGTATGGAAGACTTTGGAGGAGATGTTGAAAGACTAGCTGAAATAGGCATTATAGCATTTAAAGGCTTAGGCTCTTTAGGTTTAGCATTATTGAAAGTATTTGTAGCCAAGTGAAGGTTAGCTTGAGTATCTTTAAGAGGTGGCCCTTGAGAATAACTATAGGGAACCGCATGGAAAGCCTTAGGATATTTTTTGGATGAAGGATTTATGAAAGATTTGGAAGACTCAGAAGCTTTAGGAAGTGTGTGGGTATTGGAGGAAGTAGAGGATGGACGGGGACCATCACAAGACAAAGGCTCAACATTAATATGATCTTTCTTGAGAGCGTAACACTTATTTTCAACATGAGAACTTTTAGAGGAGAGATTCTTTTGACGTTTGAAATCAGCGCGGTAGATTTTCTCTTCCTCAATAGGAATATTGTATTGTTCGCAAAAATCATCAAAGAATTCTTCAAATTTAGAGTCATATGGATCACCATCACAGTCTACCCAATATGACTCCCCCTTAGAAATCACAAGTGTACCACGAGGATGATGCTTAGGAATAGAAGTTTCATGGGCATCACTACATTGTCCATCATCATAGTCATCATAGTCATCATAGGTGGGTGTATCACTCTTTGTGGAAGAGACATCACAAGGACTATCACTTTTCTCTTTATGGTATGTCTTCTAAAGAGAAGTAAGACTCTTGGGAGAAGTAGAAGAAGAACGAGATCGTGAAGAAGAGGAAATTGAAGACTTAGTGGAAGAAGAAGACTTGGATAATGAAGAATGTGAATAATGTTTAGAAGAGTCATGGTAAGATTTGGAAGATGAGGAAGAATGAGAAAACTTAGATGATGAAGAATGTTTAGAAGAAAGAGGTTGTGATATGATCATGTCTATGATCCTAGTAAAGGCATCTGATTTAATCATCTTTTCCTTTATTTTTTCCATAAGTTTATCACCCATGAGATATTTGGAAGGACTATTGGAGGAATAAACATACTCTTCAAATTGAGCAATGGGTTCAAGATCATCTATTCTCAAGAGAGGTTCCTTAACAAGATAGTTGAAATTCATGGTTCTAGAAGAGGAGGAATCAAGCATAGAAGAAATGAATAGATGAATAGAAGAAGGTAGACTAGAAAATAAAAGGAAAAGAATCAAGAAGAAGAAGAAGAATTTCTCATGGGAATAGAAGACTTTAGAAGAATATGGGAAATGGAGAAGGAAGAAGAAGACTAAGAGTCATCTTATGCAATTGATACCATAACGTTCATTGAGATGTTGAGCAACATGACAACACCTAGGATCTGACAACTGGAGGTTGTTTCCTTTGACTAACTTGGTATCTTGTTGTAACTGATATGAAAGAAAGAAACTCTAGGTGATAAGTCAATCTCTCAAAGTGCCAATGCCAACCTAGGATAATTAAGATTCTCTATTGTCCAAAGAGAAAATGAAAAGATAGAAAATAAAAGGCGTCACCAACACTATCAAAGAGGTGCTTCAAATCAAAGGGTGAATACCCTTGCACTTTTGAATCAGGAGGTTGGACTTAGCCAAAATTCAAATCGAAATTGAGATATATGAAAAATGATTTGGACAATAGTAGGATCAGAATTCTCCAAGGGTGTAATCAACAATTCTAAAGACAAACTTTTCACTAGGAATAACTCTCTAACTTGACAAATTATTTTCAAGGTAACCTTATAAATCAATTGAAATGATCCCTAGAAGATTAAAATTAGAAATTTGTAGTCAAAATAGGTCTCTAATAGCAAGGTCAGATAACCTACTCAAAGGCCAAGTCGTACTAAAAGCAACTCAATGACTGAAACTAAAAATACTGTTGAAAACTTCTTGGTGACAAACTCCAGGTAGACCAGGCGATATACCTAGGACCAAGTGATACTTCGCACGATGCCAAGTGATAGAACATATAACTGCTAGGTGACAAAATCCAGGTAGTGCAGGTGACATAGTGCAAAATGATATGTCGCGTGATATTTCTGACAAGTGCAGGCGATACTGATGTTGATCTTGACCAATTTGTGCAAATTTTGAGTTTTGAAGGTCTGATTTCAAGTTTTTGAATCTGAGGGTGAAAATGTCTAATTTCAATCACAATTTTAATAGCATTTCGATAGGTTTGCAAATAGTACAGGATCAAACATGTTTTCAAACACTTGAAACAAGGGCAAAAGCAACCTTGCCAAGACAAACACTTTTGATATCAAAAATAAAATTGCACCCTATGGAAGCTACCAATTATTTGTATGTAAGAACATTTACACTAGTTTAGCACATTCGAGAACACTTCAAGCAATATCTACCTACAAGACAAGGCTCATTAATCATCAACTTAGCCCACAACTTGATGTTCCCTTGCCTCACACCAAGTGGTTTCCCATAAGAGATATTGGCTTTTTTGTGGAAGTGTCAAATAACACAACCAAAGGAACACATATGGTGAGTATCTTGGGGTGATCTAGGATAGTCCACTTGGATCAATCCTTGCACTAAGAAGATAAGTGGCTTAAAAAAGGTGGCTTCTAGCCTAAGGTTCTTAGTAAGGGCTTCCGTTCATAACACCCCTCTTGCTCCTCATAAAGGATTAGGACCTCGCAGCCTCAAGAGTACCTTAAGCATTCTTGCTCAATGCTTTCCCCATGGTCATAATCCCATGAGCTACTCACATCAAGTGAAGACAAGTGTATGTCTACCAAGGTTTTGTGTCCTCGATAGCCTTGAGATTATAGTGAGTTGGAAGAGCCAGAAAAAGGCTTGTCCCCACTTGGGTCATTCCTCTTGATTGCTCAAGAGCAGGCCCACTAAAGGATTTCTATACTAGATAAAGAGTGGATTAACTCTGGAGGTTCAAGGTTTTTGGTTCACCACAAGGGTGAAGAGCATACTCCCCTATCTCAAGAATCTCTCCCAAACACACCAAGCAAATTCAATTACCCTCTTGCTTCCAAAATTCTAAGATGGGTCAAGATTTTTTGATTCACCAAAAGGTGAAGAGCATACTTCTCCTACCACCTCAAAATCCCTTCCACAAGATATTAAGATTCCTATGAAAATGAACAACTAGTAATTGCCACACTTGAAATGAAATAAAATAAAAGCACTTTATATTATTTTTGTTTTTTGTTTTTATGCTTTTGGGCAGCCCTGCAAAAATAGTTAGTAGCCCTTTTAGCATGCACTATGGAAATTTCCTTCAAGCAAGAGCACCTACAAAACAACTTGTTAGACCAACAAGAGGTTTAGGAAAATCCAAAATCTAAATGAAAGTAATGCAAAAAACTGATTAATCTAAGCTAAGAAATGCAGGTTAGATCTATCTAAATATAATAAAGTAAACCAACAAACTAAATGTGATCGAATTCAGATGATAAAACTTAAAATGTAGTTCTCTGTCAGATCAGATGATATACCTCAGACATCATGAGAATTGCGTGACATAGTTTCCTATACACGGGTGATACTTATCAGTCTGGGTGATACTCTGCAGAACAGTCGAGCGATACTTCATATGATACCAGGTGATAGATTAGAATATAGACAAGTGATTCTTCTTCTGCGTGAAGTTTCGCACGTGTATACTAAGAACTGTTGCACGATAATCCTGAGAAGTGTCACGTGATATTCTGAGACAGAAAATAGAGAATACAGAATATGCGCAAATTAATTTGAAAAATCACAAAAATGCAACAAGTCTAAAGGACAAAGTCTATCTACTTTGCCCCACAATGGGCACCAGAAATGTATGGTCAAAATGTGACCACACTTCTATGAACCATTACATACAAGGTTGTTCAAAGGTGAGGCCTCACAAAGTGGCTCATAGCTCTCTATGCATGGAGTTGCAAGACACTATGATAAAATTTCCCTCAGCTAGATCTACAAACTTGTGACCTTGCTAGTCAACCACACAATGAGAGATTTAAATCCAAAGACAAGGGAAAGAGTGCCAAAATCCCCAAAATGAATCAAATGTGCAAGATGCAAATGAAACTAGTATGAGTGCAAAATTAATCTATCAAATGACAATGCAAACTAATCTATGAAAGGAAATTGCAATGGATTACAAACCCCTAATTAAGCTATGTGAACTAAATCTATTGCATAAAAGGAAAATTACTCTAAAATGCCATGATATGAAAACTAATTGAATGAAATGTGCAACTAAATGATGAAAGCAAATGAAAGGAAGCAAGTCTTCAATGTCTTTCAAAGGAATCTTCAAAGTAAGCTAGAAAACTTACAGCATAACATTAGCATAAAAACGTGATCATATCCAAATGAAGGAGAGAGCTCTCCTTTTATAAGAAATGAGGTGAAATGGACCATTGAGATTAAGAGGCAAAGACTTAATCAACGGTGGAAAAAAATGGAAGCTTGATCCTTGTGCACAAATATCCTCCAATGGGAAAATAGGAGTTGACTTTTGTGTCCCACATAAGACAAAAAATGTTTTTTCCCTTTTTATAAAATAAGAATAATGCTTTATTTGTGCATTTTAGAATAAGAAGAAAAGTGAGGGATTTTTATTTATTAAAAGGGGAGGAAATATTCCTTTTAATTAAATAAATACTTTAGAATAAAATGGTTAGCCCATGGAAAATAATCGAAAATGATGAAATTAGGATTTGATCAAGAAATTGATAGTGTTGAAAAATATTGATTATTGATAAAACTGATTCAGGATTGATAAATCAAATAAATGGGGCCCAAAGTCTAGGCAACCATTTTTTAGGTGCATACAGTTATTACTGGCCTGATTTGTTTAAGGATGCCCATTCTTGGGCAAGAAAATGTCAAAAGTGTGATGTGTTTGCAGGAAAGAAAAGGCTAGCAACATTTCCATTAAAGTCAATCATTGTGGATCAACCATTTAACAAGTGGGGAGTGGACTTTATAGTTCCAATTAATCCTAATTCTAATGTAGGTCATAAATAGATTTTGACTGCAACAAATTATTTTACAAGATGGACTGAAGCCATTGCATTGAAGGAATCAATTGGATCTAATTTTCTCAAATTTTATGATTATATTATAACTAGGTTTGGTTTTCCTCAATCAATAATTTCAAATAATTCTTTGGCTTCTGTTGGTTCAGCAATAACAGAGTGGGTTGTTAAGAATGGCATTTATCTAAATAGATCCTCTAACTATTATCTTAGGGTAATGGACTTGCAGAGTCTACTAACAAAAACCTCATCAGGATTATTAAGAAGAATTTGCAGGAGAACAAGAGAGATTCATGCTCAAAATTGAAAGTATCCTTTTGGCTGGATAGAATAACTCCAAAATAGATCACTGGTAGTTCACCTTATGTGCTAGTTTATGGAAAGGAGGCAAGAATGCCAATTTCAACTAAGTTTCTAGCTTTGTAGCTAGCTAATCATATGTAACTATTTGAAGAGGAAGATCCTCTTAAACTAAGGTATGCTGAATTATTACAGCTTGAAGAAGAAAGGAAAAGATCCTTGAAGAATATGGAGTTGAGGCAAAACCAGACCAAGAGGTCTTTTGACAAGAAAGCTACACCCAAGGAGTTCAATGAGGGAGATTTAGTTCTAAAATGGGATGTATTGAAGAGCAGGCCAGGGTAGCATGATAAATTTGACAAATTTTGGTTAGGCCCATTTGTCATTTCATAATGTAAAGAAAACAATGCCTTCCAGCTGTCTACAACAGATGGAGAAATCTTGCAGATTCCAGTTAATGAAATCCACCTCAAGCTTTTCTTTGAGAGTTAGTTTTTCAGTTTTGTTTTATTTTAATAAGTGTTGTCCAAGCACTAGGTCTTTAGATTTCATGAGTCTTAGTTTAGATGCATTTTTATTTCAATAAAGGTTGCATTCATGAACTCTAGTTTTCTAACTCCATTGCCCAATAATAAGGTCTATAGTTCATGTCTATTAGGAAGACATCCAGTAGAAGTAGCCAAAATTGTTACCCAAAATTATAGCATGCAGAACAATAAACACAAATAGGAAAAGATTGCATTTTAGGAGTCCAATTGACACTACCTTT
Organism: Chamaecyparis obtusa; assembly: GCA_027943335.1. Classification (NCBI taxonomy): domain Eukaryota; kingdom Viridiplantae; phylum Streptophyta; class Pinopsida; order Cupressales; family Cupressaceae; genus Chamaecyparis; species Chamaecyparis obtusa. The sequence continues at coordinate 94,206 of BSBK01005573.1, read as the reverse complement.
CAGGTGATGTTAATTAAAAATTTCATTATTGCATTCAATACCAATTTTTTATATTGTACTCTAAGTATTGATCACATTCCAAATTTTCAAATTCATAATTGATCATTACATTGTGCATTCAAACTGAATGTAATATACAAATGTTTTTTCATATTTCATATTTCATATTTCATATCAATAAAGAGTACAATTTGTAGAATAGAAAGCATGATAGAAGTATGAGTGGGGTCCCATGCATTTCCTTTGTCTTCTACATGTTGTTGGCTGGTTGTCTGCCAGGTTTGTTAGGTCCTCAGGTCCATTGTCTAGGTCTTCATCTTTTAGAGGTCTTTAGGGTTATCTTACATCATGAGAGATAAAATGATGTTAGATCCAGTTGGATCTAAGCAATACATGAAACATAAACATCATACAAAAATCAATCTTTCAGAGATGCTTATCTATCTAGTATTTAGATACAATAAGAAAATGTGCATCCACATAAAATGAAAGGTGGTATTAAAGGGACATGTTTACATGAAACCTTTTACTATTTATGGTCATTATTATGCATGTTGTCTTTATATTTAAACCAAATATTTGAATTAAAGGGACTTAGTACTTGTGACTGAGAAACCTTTTCCAGAATCAAAAGGATCTTGTTAGATTAGTGAACACCATTATTTTAATGATATTGGTTCATAAATATCACCATTTTTTGCATTTTCATAAAAATGATATGTTAATCATGTTTACTAACCTAACAAGATGAGTTTGATGTTGCTTTTAAGCTTGACAGAGTTAAAAATGCAGTTCTCAAGTTGACTGGTTTTCACATCACAGTCAGAAGAAATGATGCAACATCAAGTGCATTAAAAGATGCTACAACATGTGCTTTCAAAGGAAGTGAATTCACAAGTGCAAAATAGAGAGACAACCATGCTATAAATGTCAAAATCCTATAGGACAGTGACTTGTAATCAATGATATTAAAGGTCCATGTTCAATTGAATCTGAATTTGAATCCTGAAATCACAATAAATATGCTTTGCTACATGAGGTATTAAATGTCAGTGTGAAAAATAGTTGCATATTCAAAATATATTGATGAAAGAGTGATTCAAGAATTGTGTTTCGAAAGTATCAGGAATGTTTACATTTTTGTGTTTGTGAATGTCATGAGCCTATGCTCGAACTTCACAACCAAACAAACAGAACATTATACAATTTAGTATTTCTTATTTTATTGAAATATATCATACATTGATCGCTATTTTTCTTGCAAAGTAACGAAAACCAGTCATTCACTGGTTATATGTTGATATTTTCAATCAATAAGGATTCATGTTCAGTAACAGGGGAAAAATGTATGAAAAGGATTGGTTCAAGCTTAACAGGCATGGTCATTATTCAAGCTCAAACAATGGACTGAACAATCATGCCTGAGTTCAAAGCATGGTAACAATTTTAATGGAGACTAAGCCAAGCTGAACACATCAAATAAAAGATTGGTGAGCATCAACAGTCAGGAAAGAAAGGGTGAAAATGTCAAGAAGACAAGTGTGTTCAAAGGTTGAGCTGAGGATAGGTTACCAAGTAATGACTGATATGTATAGAAAAAGCTAGTACATCAACAATAAATGACTAGTGAAAATGAAAATCACAAGGGTACAGTGATATTTCTCAAAGCATGGTCACTGTTCAAAGTAATAGTGGACTCAATAAAATTGAGCCTAGGTAATACAGTGAAGTATTGAAGCATAACTAAAAGTGAAGATGGGTTGCTAAATAAATGGCTAGTGTGTGCTAGATTAGTGCATATAAACAATTGGTATATATTTTAAAGTTACAACAGTAAGCAAAATGTATTTCCAAATAGGAGTGATTGTTTGCAATAAATATGAAAACAACAATTATATCTATAGTGTACACAACATACATCTATGGCAAGCAAAGTGAACTTTGAAAAACATTGCAATAAAATGACAATGAATCAATATACAAAATACCATACCTACATTTAATTCTAATGACCCAGCATACCATAGAATTAGAGCCTAATTCTAGGCCAATCAGGAAAAGCAAACGGCCGATTAAACCCAAGTTAGAGCTCTTAATGCTTAAAGAGCTAAACAAATTGTTGGATAGTGGGATAATTTTTCTTATTAAACATACATTCTGGGTTTATAATTTAGTTCCTGTGAGGAAAAAGAATGGAGAAATATGACTTTGTGTAAATTTTAGAGCCCTTAATAGGGAAGCTTTGAAAGATAGACACCCTTTTCCTTCCATGGAATAGATTTTATAGTATGTTTTAGGTTTTGAATGGTTTTCCCTCCTAGATGGGTATTCTAGTTATAACTAGATTTTAGTGAAAGAATGAGATTAGTTTAAAACAACCTTTACAACAAAGTGGGGAACAATGGATTATAGAAGAATGCCATTTGGTTTATCAAATGTAGGAGCCACATTCCAGAAATAAATGGATATGGGTTTCAAAAACCTTATGTACACATTTTTCTTGGTGTACTTAGATGATGTCATGATTTACAGAAAAGTTGTAGACCAACATATTGGTCATGTAAGACAAGTGCTACAAAGATGTAGAGAATTTGGAATCTCTCTCAAGCCAAAGAAGTTAGTTTTTGCAGTTCATGAGGGTAAGCTTAGAGGATACCAAGCATCAAAAGAAGGTACAACTTTTGATCCTGAAGGAATCCACGTAATTCTAGAATTTTCATTGCCAAAACATAAAAAATGATTGCAGAGTTTCATTGGAAGGATTAACATTGTTAGACGCTTCATTCCTGACATTGAAAATTTATTGAAGCCCTTAACTGCAATGCTGAAGAAAAATGTGCCATTAAGTTGGATTGATGAGGGAAAGATGTTCGATAGGTTTAAACTTATCTAGTTTATATAAGTTTATATTCTACATAGGTTGGTTACATTTTTCAATTTATTTCAATTTGATAAATGTGTGTATATTATGTAAAAGATTTTTATCTTTAGAAACCAACATTTAGGGATAGATTTGTGGCATTTTCATATGCTTAGTGTTAGGGTTTTTGCATGAATTAGGGCCGAAATATGAGTTATCCAAAGATTTGCCATCAGTTATGGTTTAACCTAATTTTTTCTCAGAGGAAAACACATTAGAATGCGAAAATCAAGGAATAAAATAGAGTTTTTAGAATTTTGAAATCCGATTGGCAGAGCATTGAATGCCTTAACTCCAACTGGGTACATCAGTTAAGAGCCTCGACACTATAGATGCCACCTATGCACGTTTTCATAAGAGATATTTTATTAGACTGCAAATTGCTTAAGTGGTCAGATCGACCGTTTTGAAATTGGCAATAGGTTTAAACTTAGATAGTTTATATAAGTTTAGATTCTACATAGGTTGGTTACATTTTTTAGTTTATTTCAATTTGATAAATGTTGGTGTATTATGTAAAAGGATTTTTATCTTTAGAAACCAACATTTAGGGCTAGATTTGTGGAATTGTAATATGCTTGATGTTAGGATTTTAGCATGAATTAGGGCCAAAATATGAGTGATCTAGGGCTAAAATCAAGAGGTTATGATTTTTAAATTTGAGGTTTTGGAGGGCTATAAGACTGATTTTTAGAATCAACTTAAGGGGTTCAAGATTTTTGATGGAAGGACTTAGTGAGCTTATGGTTCCTTTGTGCCTTAGCTTTTGTTTTGTAACCAAATTTTCATATCTTTTAGGAAAATAGAGCAGATGATCCATATTTTGTCATATTTTGAGTCTTGATTTCAATCCTTTTCATCATTCTACGTAAGCATTCATCTCTTTTGGTTGCAAGGATAAGTGAATTCATCCTATTCATCCTCTAAGTAATCATAATTCAAGCCCTTTTGTGGAATTTATATGTTTGTTGAAGAAATATCATTGTTTGTGGTTTACACCCTAGTAGTGAAATTAAGTTAGCCTTTATGTTGATTAGTGAATGACAGTATCAATCTCATTAGTATGTGTAATATGAATTCTGGTTTAGATTCTAAGTTAATTCAAATTCATTTTTGGTGTATCACCCCATTTCCCTTTCAGTTTTAAATCCTTTTTCCCTTTTCCCAAACAAGTTTTCAGTCGTGAGGTGATATTTTGAAATCAAATAGGAACCAACCTAGAATCCAGAGACTCCTTCTTAATCAAAGTCCACCCACAACTCAAGAAGGTTTCCATTGTTAGGATGAGATATCTATGAGCCCTAATGCTTGAGTTAGGTGGTATTTTTGAACCTAAACAATCATATCATTCACAAGTCTCTGAACCACAAGATCAGAAGAAGATGATGCTTGTGCATGGGGAGTTTGAACTTCCTTTCTCCATTTACCTATGATGATCAAGTCATCTTCCAATTTAATCACTTATGTGTAAGAAGCACCCATGTCTGTTGGTCTATTTCTTTGTCGATGAAATTTGTGGTCTAGGGGAATAAAATTTACAAAGAAGCATTTCTGATTCTCTAGGCTAGGTCTCTTCGCTGGAGGAATCTTATGTACAATTCTACTGCACTTAGCTACATAACCTCTTATTGGCTCATGTATTTCTTTTTTCATTTGAGTGAGTTGAGCCAATAGTGAATTCTCATCATCAACAATCTTGAACCTATTTTCAAAGGCTATCTTTGTCTCATCCCATCCTATTATAGAGGCTACTAGAAGATGGCTAAACCATTTTTCTACACCTTCAAATAGAGTTTTTACAAATAGCTTGATAACAACATCCTCATGTTGCACAACCAAAACACTGCTAGCTACATTAAAAGTATTCAAATGTTCTTCAATTGAAACCTTTCCATATTTGGTGAATATTTCAAAAAAATATTTGGCACCTTTCAGTAAGGTATGATGTGCTTGAAGGTTCAAGGATTCCATAATAGCACCCCAAGGATTAGCAGCCATGATGTTTAATACATGCGGGAGATTAATTCTCAAAGGGTGGGTATCCCTTAAAGGATTAGGACATGGAATGATGGTAAGCCTAAATATTTTTGAGCTGGTTTAGGTTTATGCTTGGACTTATGAGGAAGGGTTAAATCAAGAGAACTAGTGAGTTTTTTAAGAGCTTCTAAATCTTGATCTACTAAACCCTATTTTTCCTAAGACCTAGTGAAATGTTTGTAATACATCATTTCAATTTTAGGACCCTTGGGCTACTCTTTTTACTACTGCAGCTTCTTGAGCTATAGAAATCCCTCTTAACCATTCACCAATCTCCTCTTCTTCTTCAATCACTAACTGAACTTTTTGATATTATCAGTTGCTAGTTCTTGATTTCCAGGCTAATGCATTAAGGTCTACAATGATATCTTCCTAAGTATCAAAGAAATACAAATAAGATGCAAGAGTGAGGGAGCTTCCCATTTATCAGGTATCACAACAGTAGGCAACACCCTGACTATTCATACACATAATAGTTTGAACACTAACTTACTTAGTATTAGGTTCCCCATTAGAGTCACCAAAATCTCTTCGTTAACAAATTTGTCCCTATTTTGGATCAAATGATTTAATCTAATAATTCTCTAAAGCCATCTTGGGAAGAAAATCAATCAACAATAGTTAGAATTTGTCTTAATGATCATATCCCTCTATATAAAGTTGTATCTCCCTCTACAAAGATCTTCAATACACTCTTCAATAATGAATAAATAAATTTACGTAAACAACACTTTTAACCCTAAAGTATCAAAGGTTTGAGAATTATACTAAGATATAATTTGAATATGATAAATATCAATTTGAAAAGAATCTACAAAGATCAAGCTGGAAGACTAATTCTCACAATGCATAAAGAAAAAGTCGAAGACAACTTGAATTCCCCTCACAATATGAAAGACAATATAGAAATATACCATGTCACAATCACAAATGAAACTCCAACTAAAATTACATTCATGTACTGAAATGAACACGTTAAAGCTATGATATATATTCAAATTTAATCAACATATCAAAACATCTTTTGATCATGAAACTTTGTCAAGTATCTTGATATTACTATAAAATGACTTACTAAGTACTAAAACACCCAAAATTTGGCCGACCTCTTCTTGGGTCATAATAAGCCAATATATAACCCAAGACTATAACTATTTCTATTAGAAGTTTTAAAACTAACTTCTCCCAGGAGTAAAAAAGTAAAATAAACTAGAGTTCAGTGGCAAGATTAAAGTAGAGAAATGGAATAACCAAAAATGGTCATACCACCATGATCATCCTGTAAAATATTCAGGGCTAAGTAGGAGGAGGGTCTAATGATGATTGGGCTTGTTCCTTCCTCCAGTCCAAATGTTTGGCTGAGAAATTCACCACTAGATAATTATTCAGAACACCAATGTGTGTAATCCTCTATTTTCACTATTTATTTTCTCTTCGAAACAACTCCACTTTTTCCTTGTGCATCTTCAAGTGATTGTGGTAAACAATAAGCATGGATTTAATTTCAGCAACTTGGGAGAATTCATCAGGCATGACCGTTTTGACTTCTTTAAGCACATGAACTCTATCTCTAAGGGCTTGGTTCATTTCTTTTGGTTTCCATAGAGTCTTTCTATATTATTTGAATAATTACACTTTAATGGACCCAATTTTAGTATTGGTTACGCTAGACAAAGTAATGAGTTCCTTCAACAGTTTAGTGGATTCTTTAATCCCCTATTTTATAATAGAGTTCCTCCATTCTAAATGGTCTTGCACGATTCAAATAGAACTTCATCATTGAATCCTATAATCATTCTTTCAAAAAGGAATTTAATTACACCATACCTTTTAACTTCAAACATTTGGGCCATCACAACCATCCATTGGATTTTCTCCTTATCCCATTTTTCCACCTCTGTATCCAGATTATCTTTCGTAGCAACAACATCTTCATAAGTCTAAATTAGATCATCTATATACTTGCTTCCTTGATCAATCACTGAGTCTAGCCAAGAGACATAAGCTTCAACAATTGACTTATTACGCTGAATTTGATCCTTCATTTGTTGATTATCTGGAGGTTTTGGGTCAAAGATCATCGGAGGCTGTGTTGTGAGAATGAGATTTGGGTGATGGATAGAGTGGATATTCTCGGCCATCTAAGAAATGGATAATTTTATTTCTCTTTTATCTTTCTCATTTTTCCATGTCCTTGTGATAATTTTCTTCATTGAAGATTCTAAATGTATAACATTCGCTACGCGGGTGACAACTCCTACATCAATCTTTTCTATTTTTAATTTTTTTGTTGTTACCTCATTTGAATTCTTCTTGTTCTTGGGAATGGAAATTAATGCATACCATCACCCAGATTGGGCATCTATATCTATTATAGCTTCAGTTTTGGGATTTTTAATCTTAACCTCCTTACCCAAACATCTATTCACCATGTCATTATTAGGATATTTAATTTTTTGCTTGCACATATACAATTTGAGCTTTCAAAATTGAACTTCAAAAGTTCAAAATGGAAATTTCAAAATGAAGAAAACTGCCTAGAGGAAAAACCTAGCCGAAGTGAAGCCACGACGACGCAAGATGCAGAAGATGTGATTGAACTTGTAAATTTGAACTTTGAAGATTCAAAATAAAGTTCTAAACAAAAGTTCAAAATAAAGAAAATACGCTAAAAGAAAGAGACACCCAAAATATTGTATGTTAACAATAATATGGTGTAACAAGGTTAAAATTTGATAAATTACTAGGGTATATTGTTTACTCAAAAGGTATTGAGGTCCACCCCAAAAAACTCAAAGAAATAATGGAGATGAGGGCACCTAGAAACATGAGTCAAATGATATATCTACAAGGAAGACTCCAATCCATAAAAAAGGGTCATTTCACAACTAGCATAAAAGTGTCACTCTTTTACTCAACTCCTTCACAAGGACATAGTATTCAAATAGGATGAAAAATGTGAAGAAGATTTCATACTCCTCAATGAATATATCATGAATCCACCAATATTAATGACACTAATAATAAGAAAGCCTTTTATATTATATATTTCAATGACAGATCATTCTTTAGGCACCCTCTTGGATCAAGAAGATGAGAATGGAAAAGAGAAGGTAATCTACTACATAAGTAGGACATTCGTAAAATATGAGTCGAACTATAGTTTCATAGAGAGAGCATGTTTTGTGGTATTTTTTTCTTTGAAAAAACTAAGACATTATATGTTGGCCCACAAAGTCAAACTCATAGCAAAGATCGATCCATTAAAATATCTATTGAGAAAAATAGCCTTAACCGAAAGGCTAGCTAGATGGGTCATGGTACTAAGTGAATTTGATGTATATAATATGTAGAAAGAAAGGCAAAGTCATAGAGGATAAACTGACAAAGACACCTTCAAGAGATGAATACCCTATTTAAGTGGAATTTCCAAATGCAAAAATAATCAACATTGAAGGAAAAACATGGAAACTTTACTTTGATGGTTCTTAGAGCCAACATGGCTCATGATAAGGCATATTATTTATCATACATCAAGGCTTTACAATTCCAAAATCATAGAAGATTCTATTTCCATGCACTAAAAATATAGCTGAGTATGAAGCACTTGTTATTGGCATTAAATTGGCTTTAGAGTGGAAAGTGACATAATTGCAAGTGTACGGGGATTCACAACTAGTCATAAATCAAATTAATGATGATTACTAGACAAAAGATGACAAGTTGATACCTTATAAAAATATGATAGAGGATCTAAAGAAGTACTTTCTTTTGATCAAATTTGAACAAGAACCAAGGGAAAATAATAAAGCAACATATGCCATGGTGACATTAGCTTCACTCTTACCTATGCCAAATCAAAGCTTGAAATATGAATTACTGGTAGAATTGTTAAAACAACATGCATTTGACCTATCCAGTTCCCAAACCATTTTCCTATTAGTTGGACATGACTCTTCATAGTATGGATTCATTTATAATTATTTGAAAGACCAAACCCTACCCTTGGACCAAACTAGAAACTAGAAAAGAAATTTTATAAGACAAGCCTCTCGTTATACCCTTCTATTTGACATGTTGTATCTCAATAGTATTGATAGAATATGTTTAAGGTGTCTAGAGGAGGTGTAATAAAAAATATCTTTTCAAGAAGTCCACGAGGAAATATGTGGGTCACAGTCCAATGAGTTAACCTTAGCTAAGAAACTTTTAAAGATGGGGTACTATTGGCCCTCCATAGAGAAAGATGCATGCCATTTTGTAAAGCTATTCCAAAAATGTCAATATCAAGGAAATCTAATTCATGTGCCAGCTCAGGAACTACATCCAATGACTAATCATTGGTCTTTCTATCAATGGGGGTTGGATCTAATCAGGATTATTTATCCACCATCATCCAACATTCATAAGTTCATTATCACTACAACAAAATATTTTACCAAATGGGTCAAAGTTGCACCTTTGTTTACAACAATGAGAAAACAAATTTATGTTCATTTTGAACCATATAATTTATAGATATGGTATCCCTCATGCCATAATAATAGACAATGCCAACCACTTCAAGAACAAAGACATAATGATTTGGGCAAAAAAATCCATATGATTCATCATTCATCTTCCATCTATTATATAGAAGGAAATGGACAAGTAGAAGAAACAAATAAGAATATTCTAAAGATATTTAAAAGAATAATGGATAACTCAGGAAGATATTGGCACATTCAAATAAATCTAACTCTATGGGAATATTGAAAAAGTATGAGGATACCAATAGGAGATACACCTTTCTCATTAACATATAGAGCCGAGGAAGTATTTTTGATAGAAGTAGAGATTCCATCTCTAAGGGTTTCATTACATGGATTATTAACGAAAGAGGATTATAGAGTCACAAGACTCTGAGAGTTAGAGTTACTTGATGAGTGGAAACAAAAAGCATATGATCATCTTAAGGTATATCAAAACAAAATGTCAAGAAATTGCAACAAACACATCAAGCCAAGGGAATTTCATGTAGGTGACCTTCTATTGAAAGATAATGCTAAGAATCGGGTGGAAAGAGAAAAGAAAGGAAAATAGAAAGAAAATTGGTTAGGGTCTTTCATCATTAAATATTCCTTTGGAATATGGACATATAAATTAGATTACTATGAAGGAGAAGAGTTGCATGAACCTATTAATAGCATACACCTAAAGATGTTTTATACCTAAAGCAGTTGAAAGAGCATAAGTGGAAAAAGTACCAAAATATAAGATAGGAAAGCATCATATTTATTTTGTACAGAAAAAAGTGAACCTAAAGAAATCCCCCCCAAAAAAAAGTGAACCTGAAGAAATCCCAAAATAGAAAAAAGTGAGCCTGAAGAAATCTAAAAACATTGATAAATTGATCCTAAGAAAACAAGAAAAAAATTAGAAAAATAAGAAATCTAAAAATAGCAGAAAGAGTACCCGAAGAAATAAAAACAATGGAAAATTGAGAATGAAGAAAGTGAAAACATTCAAATATAGATCCTAAAAAAAAAATTATCTTGGTGAAAACCTAGCAAATAGTTGTCGTGATATTACAAAAAATAAATAAAAAGGAGAAAAGTGCCTTCGTGAAAACCTAGCAAATAGGCGCTTTGGTAGGAAAAAAAGCATATAAAAGAGAAAAAGAGCAATAATTGAATTGGTGAAAACCTGGTAAACATGCTTCATTGAAAGTCAAGTCAAGTCTTATCCTAACATCTTTATTTCCTTTTCATCCTTGTATATATTGCATTCGCCATCATTTGTAAAAGTTGCATAATAAATACTAGAGTTGCATTTGTAAATACCCAAGGCTTTTGTCATAATCTGGAAAATTGTCTAAGTCCAACATTGTAATGGAATCAAACTGGGGGCATTTTATCCTAAATTAAAGTGATTCATCTAACAAACACCAATTGACAAAAATTAATGCATCCAACCATAAGCATGAAACTTATAATTTTGATTCAAAACATAATCCAAATTTTGATCTCACAATGATTAACACTTTGATCCTCGATTTCAACTAACCTTATATTCATCAGGATTAAAAATGACAAACAAATGTTGAAATGGATGAAGTTCTACTTGAAATATGGATTTGAAAAACAAGGACAATTTTTTTTCAAGTGCTACTTGATTGATCAAATAATGTCTTCTTAGCAGATTGATGAAGTCTTGGACTAAAAGAGTGATCATAAAAGTATGACATTTTCTTGATTTTTGCATGCCTATCTTAATATTGAAGCTTCAAAATATGTATCATTCATCTAACATGATGTTCAAAGAACCATCGAGGACATGTACATATGGAGAAACTAAAATATATGTCTATTTACGCACTATGATACCTTGATTATTTTTATCTTCCATATCATAATGCCAAAATCCACTTGCAACATTGAATCTGACAAAAGTGGTATTTAGACTATCATGGTTGGAAATCTAACCAGTGAAATTTGTACAAATTTTAGGTGTGCAATTTAGAAGGAAAGAGGTATTCATATCATCATGGTGGAACCAGTGAGGATTGTACCAATTTCAGTTTCAAAAAGCTTAATGATTTAAATAGTTTCCTTTTTTCTTGAATAGAGACAATTAGCTGCATCTATTTTAGATTAATTTCATGATAATTTGTATATGGATCCTTTTTTATCGAAATATATAAAGAAAGATAAAGGGGTTGGAGTTAAGTACAAATCGAAAGGGTTCATCATTAATTTACTTGATTGAATATGTTGGACAAAAAATTAATTTCATTAGGTTCAGTGCAATCATTAATCATTAAATTACATTCATTAAGTAAATTGCATAAGTTGCATTAATCATTAAGGTCATTATCCATTATTAATCAAGGTCTTTAAGAAGGTGCATTTATAGTTACAATTCATTCAAATCAAATTGCATTAGGCTCATTAATCATTAAGTTACAATTATAATTACATTATCATTACATTCATTATCGATTAGGTTCAAGAAATTGTATTAAAGTCATTATTTCATAATTAAACATCCATTGCATTGCATATCCATTTAGACTTGATTTAAGGAGCATACATAAATTCATTAATCATTAATCATTAAACCATTAACTATTAAAGTAGTAAAATCATGTCATTCATTTTGCACCCATCTAAGCTATTTCATATATAAGAAACCCATCTAGAGTAAGTAAAGTAAATGCATCCATAACATGTTGCATTAGAAAAGCATAATAATAAGCATATAGAAAATAGAATTTCATATCATCATAAATAAAATTCCAACATATAATGACATCATAAGTAAATAGAGTCCATCAAATGTATATCAAGTAGATCAATACAATGTCATGATAAAAAAATGATATATATGATACATCAAGGTGTAATAAATCAATGCTCAACTAGTACCACCAACACCTACTCTTGTATCTGTCCCACATGTGCCTACACTGGGATCATTTTTATTTGTACCAAAACCTCTTCTAGAAATAGGCTAAGTTGCATGTAGAGCCATAGAGGCTATGAAGGTTTGCATCATCACACTAAACTGAGCCATTTGACTCCTCATCTTAGAGAAACTAGCCTGTAAGGATCTCACATCCTAAACTAATGTATCTGGTGCTTGTGAAACCAATGCTAATTGTACTAGTGGAATTGAGGCAACCAGAGAAACTTATGGGGCAGGTAAATGTCTAGATACCCACAGTCTATTCTATCTCCAACCTAAAATCCTCACCAGATGGAGAGATCTCATCACTCCTCCTCTCCTCATCCTAACACTACCACCCTAGATCCTCACACCACCTCTAGAAGGTATTTGGGAAACAACTTATATAGAAACCCTCCCACTTCTCCTAGCTCTCCCATCTCTCCTCCCTCATCTCCCTCTCCCCTCTCTCCCCCTCCATCATAATTATCATCCTCAAATCTATTATTGATGTCAGGAACATGCTATCCAAGATCAATTAAATGAGGATAAGGGCTCTTACTAAACCACTTATCATAATCATCTATCATACCAAAATCCACACTATAATCTCTCTATCCTAAGCCAAATATGGTAAACCCACCAAATCTCACCTCACAATATGAGGTAGTTAACCTGAGGACCCCACAAGGATCTCTCAACCTATACTCAGGCATACAAATTCAAACCCTTAGGCATACCCTATGTCTTGTTGATTTGTTAGAGTACATTATAAAAGAAGAAGCACTCAATCACCAATGGAGTATGACCAAACATGCATCAATGGATACACATAAAAAGTAACTCTATATCATCATGAAAATCCTTGCAACTGATGTGTGAACACCATCTAACCTGATCAAGATCATCAAAAATTTGGAGCCACAAATCAACCTTTCCCAAATGTGACTGGATAACGATGCCCTTGTATATATAAGAAAAAGGTCACCTAGGATCTCTAGCCTGAGCTACAATAGGCCTACTAATAACTATATGCTCCCAAGTCTAGAGTTGTAACATTATAGCACTACCAGATAAAGTTAAACCATGGTGATCAGCCACATGATGTAAGTTATGATAGAACTCTGCCAAAAGGCATGAACCCCAATCGAAGTGGCATGGCTATGCTATCATTTAATCCTCAGGGATCTTTCCATAATCCACATAAAATCCATGACCTTTGTGATCTGGTCACAAGAAACTATTGGTAAAGACACGAGAAACTCACTACTACATTTGGGGTCAAATTTCGACAGGCATTTGTTGGATTTGCAACGCTAATTTGTCAGCATTTTGATAGATGGGTCCGTCACTATTTTTGCATAGGAAATTATGATAGAAGATGTATCCATCAGTTTACTGACACCATATCACGTCAGAAACTTTCACATGGCAACAGCTTCGTTATGGTATTTTCTACAATTCATCCATTGGAATTCCGACACAATGAGCTATCGAAAATATACAATCTCTGTCAGAATTAACTGTCGAAAACATATCCTTTTTGACATTATAACCGTTGGAATAGAAATAGTTCCCACTTAATTTTGATAGATATACCTATCAATGATATGGCATTAATGTTGAAGTTTCTGTCAAAAAAATTCTATTTGCGACACTTAAACTGTCGAAAGAGTGACAGTCCTTCAACATTTCTCCGACAGGTTCCCTATCGAACGTATAGCATTACCGTCGGAACTATTGTCGTAAATTAGTTTTCTCTAACATTTTATCTATCAAATGCATAGTAGTTCTATCGAAATTAATTATTAAGTATCAAAAAATTGACAGATATTCACATTAAAGATAAAAAAGTTGAAGAGACCATCAGAGGTTCTCTCTTTCTTTGGTCTATATTATTGACAGAATGTTTTACCTTTCATTAGGTCATCAAATCTAGGGATTTGAAAGAATTTAATAGAATATTTTCATGACAACGTATATTATTTAAGTTTTCATTGCACAAATTTATCTACTTCATGCACTTGTAGACTATGAGGACGACGATAAAGAAGCATGGCCATGCTTCTTTATCGTCGTCCTCATAGTCTAAAAGTGCGTGAAGTAGATAAATTCATGCAATGTCAACTTAAATAATATATGTTGTCATGAAAATATTCTATTAAATTCTTTCAAATCCCTGGATTTGATGAGCTAATGAAAGGTAAAACATTATGTCAATAATATAGACCAAAGAAAGAAAGAATCTATGATGGTCTCTTGAGCTATTTTATCTTTAGTCCTAGCTACCTGTCGATCATCGAGAATAATCACCGCCTTGCATTTATGTACACTACACAAATTGATCCCAGTCTCACAAAAACATTTTACACTTGTACATCTCATCAATACTGAAGGCCTAAAGTAATTTTATATGATCACTAGCACATTTTGTTCATGGATGAGAAATAGTCTCCAAAGTTTCTAGATAACCATTTTTGAGAAGAGGAATGAGTGCAGGCCAAAGAAGGGATAATTCCACAACAGAAAGGAAGACATCTTTTTAGCCTGGGTCTGGATCCTACCCTAATTGTCGAAGGATCTAGGGCTAGTCTAGAAAGATGTCTTCCCATTCTATTTGCAACATTGTGTCCATCCATGATCTCAGGAATATCATCATCTTTCTACTGTTTATTTGCCAAAATATATCGCTTCTTCAAGCTTGCAAAGTAATCTTATTAATAAAAGAACTCTTGCCAACATTAGGGTACCCACAAATCAAAATAGTTGATGTTATTGGTGCTTGTGCTCAAGGATATCGATTCACTATTTTGAAACGGCCAAATCATTTTTATTTCATTTGTAGAGAAAAAGAGTGGGAGAAAACGAGCGGGTGAAAGTTGATCAAGCGCGAGAGAAGGCATTGCATTTTATTTGATCATGAATGCTCTCTGAAATGACCAATCATGTTTTCTATTTGATTTTTTTTGGTTTTTTTTTTTCCATATTCAGTAGATAAAAATCATGGTGGCAGCCACTTAGCCATCTTTTTGATGTTCTAGGTATTTTACAAAGATACAGGTATGTGGATTTATCATTCAGTTGCTTGCAGTTATTGGTCAAATGCAAATATTTTGTCAAGTTGAAAGGGCAAGATATTAGTTTGGTGTTTTTAGTTTATGTTAAAAGTTGATTTGGTAAAATCCTCAAAAAACACACTACATGTTCTAAAATGTAAAGAAGTTGAATGTTAAATGTAAGATATGTATCTCATCCATAGTAATCAAAAGAAATGACATGAAACTTATAAGGAGAGTTACCAATCCAAAAATATAAGCGAATAGGAAACATGATTGGTACCTTATGAATTGGTTTTTGAGGTGCACAATCTTCATCAATCTCCTAAGAACAAGACCCCTCCTCATGAAAAATGCATTTAATAGATTAAACAAATCTAAAAAACTGAACCAATGGCATGTTTAGAACAAAGAAATAGATTAATAATAATATGTTGAAAATTCTATTATGTTTAATACACACAAAAGGACCAGTTCCAATAATTCTTAAACATACTTTATCTAATATGATAATAACATGCTAATTAAACTGATAAAGGTGTTATCTACATTTAAACTACCAATTACTAATTACACAAAAAACAAATTAAAAAATTGAACCAATGGCATGTTCTTCGTGTGGTACAAGGAAGATTTGGCTATGAAAAAAAAAGTGAAATGGCCTCATCATTTTTATTTCGATTGGATAGAGGAGCGAAAGCTGAGCGTGAGAGAAGGTATGTGATTTCTTCATCTTTCGAGCATCTGGCATCATATTCAACTGCAAATTTCAAATGCATTACATTTTATTTGATCATGAATGCTCTCTGAAATGACTTCATTCTACAGGTGCCATGCCCTAGCCCGTGCTTTATCTCCATTATTTGATATTATTGGTGCTTGTGGTCAAGGATATCGATTCACTATTTTTAAATGTTTGGATGGTTTAGACAGTTACATTTCTTGACTATTTCTCCAGTACACAGTCAGGAAATGTAACTTTCTAATGATTACATGTTTGGAGAGGTTTGAGAGGCACTTATCATGGTTGTACCCTCACAAACATCGGCATAGACTATTTTTACTAAGTTTCCTTTCTCTATTTTGAGGTTTCCTTTCTCTGCCATAGGGGTATAGTCAGAGGGTTCATTGACAAAATGATCCTTCGAATGGTTACTATGAATATGAATGATTTGATATAGCATATTGCTCATTTTACTTGAAGTTTGGAATATCTTGTGCAAGGGTAAAAGTAGTTTTGATCATTTTGGTTGTGACTTTTCTTCTACATAGTCAGGAAATGTAACTGTCTAATGATTATATGTAATGTTGAATGGATTAAATGCTTTATTCTTGGTAGAAGTGAATGGAAGGAATAGTGTTGGTGTTAGGTTTCATTTATTATTGAATTCAATGGTTTCCAAGATGTGTTGAGGAGTTTGCTCCTTGTTTAATGTTAACTGTTCTTGCTCAATCCACTCATACAATAGTGAAGTTACAAAACTAAACCGATGGCATGTTAACAACAAAGAAATAGAATGATAATAATATGCTGAAAATTCTATTCTATTTAATACATGCAAAAGGACCACATTCTGAATTGTTGTCACTGAAATGATCACATTCTATTGGTGTTGTTCCCTAGCCCATGCTTTAACTCCATTATTTGATGTTATTGGTGCTTGTGCTCAAGGATATCCATTTTTTTGAAATGTTGACTGTGGTTATCAAATGGATAGCCCGTGAGCTTCTAGCTAGGTGCCATTTGTATTGATAGCTTAGGGCATCAAATGTATTGTATCATTGATAGTTGATACTTTGTTAAAAGGAAATAGGACAAAGAATTATTTTTATTTAGTTTCTCTATTTTGATACCTAAGTGGCTTACAACCCTAGAGAAGTATATGCAAATTTATAGATGCAGTTGTAGGATACATAGCAGTCGATAATTCACAATAAATCCATGCATCCAATTTGAATAGAAATTAATACAAAGAACTAGGGTCCTCCAATGGCCCAATCATCTGGACCTTGACTGTCCCCTCAACCAGTGACCCTTCAAAACTGAGTTATCATGCAATCAGTGAGTGATCCTTCATTCTCCTGGTGAGCTTCTAGGTAGGCACCATTTGTATATTTGATAGCTTAGGGCATCAAATGTATATTTTATCATTGATAGTTGAGACTTTGTTAAAAGGAAATAGGACAAAGAATGATTTTGATTTAGTTTCTCTATTTTGATCTTTAAGTGGCTTACAACTATAGAGAAGTATATGCAGATTTACGGATGCAGTTGCAGGATACATAGTAGCGGATAATTCACAAGAAATCCATCCATCCAATTTGAATAGAAATTACTACAAAGAAATAGGGTCCTCCAATGGCCCAATCATCAGGACCTTGACTTTCCCCTCAACCAGTGACCCTTCAAAACCGGGTTATCATGCAATCAGTGAGTGATCCTTCAATCTCCTGGTCTGCCCTGCAACCAAACATATTGGAAATACACAATACAATGATAACAAGTCTTTCACAATCCCCCTTCCCTCAAGGAACACTATCAACCATCCCTTCCACATAGCATTTCACTATTGTATGAGTGGATTGTGGAGGAATAGTTAACATTAAACAAGGAGCAAACTCCTCAACACATCTTGGAAACCATTGAATTCAATAATAAATGAAACCTAACACCAACACTATTCCTTCCATAGTTGCAGGATACATAGCAGTCGATAATTCACAAGAAATCCATGCATCAAATTTTTATAAGGATAGCCTACTAATCAATAGGAATTTTCTTGAGATGACCAATGATCATGCATTTTAATGGCAGTGTGCTAGTTCAAAAGGATAATATAAATCTAAAACAATTTTTTTTTATTTTCTCAAACTATAAATGTGGTTAAAGGGAAAATATTATGGCCCCTACACTATGGTTGTTAGCCTAATTAAGACAGGCCTACCTTTGCATATAATAAGAGGCCAACATGAAACAAACATCCAGAGGTTAGGGGGTTGTTCCCTGTCCATAATTTATTATTCAAGTGCTAAGTGATGATGGGTATATCATGTAATTCATACCTAGTGTGTCTCTTTCTTTCTCTCCACATTTCACATTAGGAGTAGATGTTATAAAATACTAATGAAATCAACTATAGGTCAAATCTAATCAAAATTGCAATATAAAGATTAAAATAGATCTTGAAGAAATATGAGAACCATTTTTGACAGATATTGTACAAATGAATAAAATACTCCAAAGAGGAAATGCTTCAATGTGGAACAATTGAAGGACAATATTTTACTTTTATATGCACATCTGTAATGTTTTTGATATATTTCTGAGATAACAAAACCATAGAAAGAATAGCATATAGAAGAAAGTCAAGAATAATGATCATACTTTGAGATATTGTGGAAAATTAAAGGAAAGAATGCTTGGTGGGGTTATCATGCAATCAGTGAGTGATCCTTCATTCCCCTCTTCTAGTGACCCTTCAAAACTAGGTTATCATGCAATCAGTGAGTGATCCTTCATTCTCCTGGTCTGCCCTGCATCCAAACATATTGGAAATACACAATACAATGATAACAATTCTTTCAAAATCCCCCTTCCCTCAAGGAACACTATCAACCATCCCTTCCACATAGCATTTCACTATTGTATGAGTGGATTGTGCAGGAACAGTTAACATTAAACAAGGAGGAAACTCCTCAACACATCTTTGTTGTAAACATGCCATTGGTTCAGTTTTGTAAATTTGTTTTTTGTGTTAAATGCATTTAAATGGAACATTAAGCATAGTAATAATATGCTTAGTCTATTAGTAATTGCAGATTAAATGCCCATAACACCTTTATCAGTTTAGCATGTTATTATAAGATACTTTAGAAGACCTGCTATTTGTCAGAGAAATCTGCGCTGTCCCCCACAAGGAAGACAATGAAGATTGACCTCCTGCCCCACAAAAAATAACATTGTAATAAGAATAAGATAGTGCCAAGAAACATTTTCACAAATATGAAATGTGAGGAAAAGTAATAACATTAACAATGCCAAGATTCACAACATTAAATTTCACTTGTGGATGTGTTTCTGTAGTGGGTTTCCCAGCATCAAAAATATGTTGAGTTACATTTGAGTTGTAACTAAGAATGTATCATGTAGAATACACCCTAAACTTTGAAAGCGTTCTCCAGCCTGGCAATTCAAAATTCAATCTAGGCAAGCATCGGTAAGTGAAATAAATTATAGAAATCAACATCAACATCATCATAATCATTAGACATAAATTATAGACATCAACATCAACATAATCATAATCATTTGGAGGGTATTCATTTTGGTCCTTGGATAGTACTATGTTTCTTGAAAGTTCTTGTGATGCTTCTAAACTTTAAAAACATATTTTATGGCTTAATGATAATATAGATTAGTGTTTTGTTTTCTAATGGAATGTTGTTGATCATTCATGGTCTTGAAGAAACTTTTGATTGTTTTGATTCTTGAGTCTTGATGTTGTTTCTCAATGTGATATAGACTAACCACAAGATGGTTCAGTTGGTCATCTCTTTCTATTTGATCATTTGTCTTCTTCATGGTGTAAGTGTCAATATGTTATAATCCAACCAGCATGTCATACCCCCACTTCTGAAAAACCTCACAGCATTCAAATCATAGCCAAAGACTTGGGTGATCAGCATACACAAATAGAAATTACCCTTAGGAAACAATGATCATTAATATTCATTAATGGTGGGTGGTGATTCCTTGGTAATAAAGACATTTCCAGCATTCATCATCTTAACCAAGTCATGGGTGGTGATCCTTGAAATAGCACAATTAGTAAAAGGAAATAACAACATAAGTCATGGGTGGTGATCCTTGAATTTGGAGCGAGGAAGAAGGAAAATTGGAAAACAAAATATGGAATAATTAGGTTGGAATTGGAGAAGAATTTAGAAATAAACTTGAAATATAAAAAAGCCAAGTTATCCGGTTCTTTGTTTGAGGCTGGGTTCCGATTCTACTTTTGTTCTCCTTTGGGTTCGACTTGGGTTCCTTTGGTAAGAACTTGGGTGCCTAGGCCAATCCTGGGTGCACCTGCAGCATTATAAATATGATACGTGAGGTATTTTATTCATAATTTTATAGGCTAACTCATTATTATGGTAACATGGGTATGACCACACTCCATGCCTTATAATGGTACCCGACATGAAGTGTGGTTCAAATGAAGTTGAACCAAATGCTGACCATGATGGCTATGATCATGATGAAGATAAATATGAATATTAAATCTAAAATATGGCTTGTAATTTGAATTTTCATTGTGAATGAAGAAACTATATATTCAAGTTGACTCATTCTATGTTGTAGTATATTTGTTCCCTAGATCTACCATATTATATATGTGTAGCCTATAAGGGACATCTTCTACTCATCCATGTATCATAGCTTGGTGAGAGTTCTTAGGAGAAAGACAAGATGTCAGTGGGAGATGGAGAAACCAATATCAAAACACCACTTGAAGCCTTGCAATGTTGAGAGTGGGATAAAAGCTACACATGAGACCCTATATAAGGAACAAATTTATCGAGCTTCACTTTGTTTTGAGAATAGTTTTATATTCTGTACTAAATAGGGGCAACCACGTGAAAGTGGAAGCTCATTTGCCCCCCCCCCCCCCCAACATCACTCTAAATTCCCCATTAACATCTAACATTCATTCATTATTTCATCCATTAATAAAATGTAACATTCATTAATTATCAGATGATATCATTCATTCACACATTAATAAAATGTGACATTCATTAATTATCCCATGATAACATTCATTAACACATTATAAAATCTATGAACATTCACTACCACATAATTAAACTCATTGGCATATAAAAATCAGTCATTATCAATTAAGGTGCATAGATGACAATCATTTTTTTTTTCATTTGACTTCTAGTTTTTAAGATATAATTGTTAAGATGAGTATCGATATCATCATCATGATCATTTACCCTCTCATTAGATCTCAATGCATGCCTATTTCTCTGTTGATGCAAAGGGGGGTCATCTGCAATAACATATAAAAGGGTTAAATTAAAAACATTTTATTATAATTAAAAACATTTTAAACATTTTAAATTATTTCAGTACTTTACAGGCCATAATCGTATAGCTCTTTACCTGATCTAGTCACATCATCAACATCGAGGTTAGTTTTTTGATCCATGAGACTGTGTGGGATGCTCATGAAAGGAGTCTGGGTACCTACATATGTAATTCAATTATCTAATGTTAGCTAAAAAACTCATGATACATATACTCAAAACCACATAGTAAGTACATTAAAAACCATAAGCATCCCATAGTAAGTACATCATGAATTAATTAGATTAAGCATTGATTGCATAATTGCACATTTCTATCAAGAAATCAATATTAAATAATTAAGCAGTGATCACGTAACTGCACATTTAATTCATGTCATTCATCTTCTTCTTCATCCAACTAATCACCATGATCATTGTTGACATCAACATCATCACCACCACCATCATTGTCTTCATCTTCGTTGTCATCGTCATCATCAGCATCAGCATCATCATCATCATCATCATCATCATCATCATCATCATCATTGTCATCGTTGTCATCATCATTGTCATCAACATCATCATCATCAGCAACATCATCATCATCATCATCATTAGTAGCATGATTAGTAGCATCATCATCATCATCATCTTCTTCTTCTTCAAGAAAAGTTGCATCGGGAACATCATCGGCTAACTATTGTTCGTGATCATCATCTACATCATCTTCTAGTTGTTCACAATCTTCTTCCATCACATTATACCTCATCGGCCTTCCTCTTGGATCATGTCTAACAACAAAAAACCAACCTGATTTATGTAGAACCTTTGAGTAAAATACCTACTCACATTGGCTTGGAAGAACATAGGGTTCATCCCCAACAGGCTCAAACCATCTTGTATTAATCATTGGAAATCCATTGTCATGTTCAATAATAGTTCTATCAAGATCATTTTGATTAAGTCACAGCCTATACCATCTGATGACAAAGAGAACTAATCTGAAGGAATTAAAGTCACACTCAAGTATATCATCCAAAATGTCATAGTATCAATTTTTAGACTCTCAAGGATGTAAGTCATTTCTAGATGAAATATTAGTCACCTGAAAGACTGCACTTATCCCAGAATCACAAGTTTTCTTTGTGTCATTCAACTTTTTGATGCAAAATTTATGACCATTGCAAAACATAGCCTTGTGGTGTTTGACCTGCAAAAATATGTAAAACATGTATAAATTAATGCATCGAGAGTTCATAAACATACAAGTGATTAACAAATTTATATGTACTTGAAAATCTTTTAAACCATGTGCTAAATCTATTTCCCTTTGGGTAACATTTGGATCTCTGTTACGATGAGCTTCATTAACCAATGAAGACACAGCTTCCCATGTTAATGTGCGACCTAAATGATGACATCATTCAATCCATTTCATCATCCAATCTTGATTGTTTGCAATATACAAATGTATTACATCCCACTCTTGAGCAGCTGTATAAAAAATAAATAGATGACTTACAACTAATTAATTTTGAAGATTAATAATTAATTAACAGCTACAATAACATCTTATAATTTATTACCTCTCACTTTCCTCATTCTACCTTCCCCCACCAAGTACTCCCCTTCAAATTTTATAATGGTGTCGAGATCCCAAATGCGATCTATATGGATCTTTGCTACAACCTTAGGAAGATATTCAGTAACATACACCATATTCTGGTATACCATATATCCCTCCACCATAGAACCCTCAGGACGTTCTCTTTGCCGAACCAAAGCCTTCAAAAATTTCAAGTGCCTCTCAACCATCCACATTGACCGAGTGTGTACGGGTCCACACATTTCAATCTCCTCAACTTGGTGTATGAGGTAGTGTTCTTGTGCATTGAAAAAGGTTGAACATAGACACTTTTGCATTTCACACATTAGAAGAAGAATTCTTCTCTTCTAGTATTTTATATCCGCTCTATAGATTTCTTTAGATGACAACCACCTACAAGACATTCAAGACACAAAAATATATAAACACAAGACTTTACAATATATATATATATATATATATATATATATATATATATATATATATATATATATATATATATATATATATATATATATATATACAATAAATTGAACATATATCATTACTTACGTCATGTATTTTCCAAGATCATATATCACTTGTTTGATGTTATTGTCAAAGTTCTCTGGGAGAGATAGGGGTAGCACATACTACAATAATTATAAAAATAATCATGTCATTAGTTTCTCATATAATACAATGAGAAGCACATGTAGTTTACAAATATATTGTAAATACAAAAGAACATGACTTACCTTGATGAAGGTATGCCAATCATGCATTTTCAACCCTGGCCCAAATTCACCTTTCTTTGATATGGTACTGCTTATATTTGCAGCAAATCCTGTGGGAAATCAAATTTTTCGTATGACTTCTTTTATGGCATCACCTTGTTGTTCTAGTAATAACCAAGGAAGGGCACTTGTATTAATCCATTCTCTATTTTTTGATTCAATAAAAATTTTCATTGCATGATTGGATTCATGAATGTCGCTACAAATTTTGACAATTTTTTCTTTGTCACGCCTTCCATCCAATATCTTCCACAATGTCTCCATTACATTCTTTCCAATATGCATAGTATCAAACAAATGCACATCAAGTAGCTAATCATAGTAGGGCAACCTACTAAATTATTTGGGATAACTCTTTAGTCCCTTTGGAAGGTGCTCAGTAGTGTTGCCTTGACGACATTCACGATTATCAATCACATAATCAGTAAACAAAACACAATAAAAATATACGAATTTCAAACATAAAATGTTAGGTAGAATGGTAGTACCTTGACGATTAATTCTATTATATTCCAACTTCCATAAGTGAGGTGTCATTCTCCGTGGCTTAGATGTAGTCTCTTCTTTCCCATTGAAAAGATATTTTTTGGTAATTCGATAGTTATGATTTTTGTGAAGAAAGTGTCTATACTCATCAAACACCTGCTTTCCTAAACTTTTTGAATAATGAGATTTCATCTTTGGACCACAAATTGGACATGCAAATTTTTCCTTTGTTTGAAGACCTACAAGGTAATGATACAATTGGATTAAATATGTTAATTTTTATTTTTAGAATTATCATGTGCAACTTGAATTCACCATAACATACCAGAAAAATGTGTTAGCCCTGGGGCATCATGTATTGTCCATACAAGCATTGCATGGAATTGAAATTGTCTGTCTCCTATTGGTCTAGAGATATCATACATAGTGACACCTTTCCATAACTCCACCAACATGTCGATAAGAGGCTCAATATAAACATTCATATCTTTAACTTGATATTTACCTGGTTGAATGAACAACAACATTACATAATTATTGTGACCATTTTACTATAAGATTTATAATTACATGCAGATAACTATTAAATGATCAAATACTTAGAACAATCATTGCCAACATAATGTGCTCCCTCTGTATTGACATCCATGGAGGAATGTTATTGTTGATGACAAAAATAGGCCAAACAGTGCAAATAGATCTTACTCTCCAAATGGATTGACACCGTCTGCTACCACTGAAAGCTTGAGATTTTGAGGTTCTTCGATAAAGTGCGGCCACTTTTCCTCTATGTCCTTAAATATAGAACCATTCACAGGCATTCGAATAATGTCATCTTGACTCCTATTGCATGCATTGTAATCCATAAATTATGCCAAGCTATTACACCTAAATAATCTTTGCAAATGTGGTATAATGGGGATGTAACAAAGAACCTTGTGAGGCACCTTTTTTGTTATTTGATCTATTCAATATCTACTCGTATGACATTCAGGGTATTATGTTGCAAATTCATGTTCTTTATGATAAATAATATGATCATTGGGACAAGCATCTATTGCTTGATACTCTATTCCAATATCTTTCATAGTGGCACATAATTCTCAGTATGAGCAAGGGAGAATATTCGATGGTGGTAACAAGAACTCACCTATCAATCTGTAGAAAAAATATATGTTGTTAATATTAACAATATTTATGGTACATGTTTCACCATTTAATTACTATAATGACATATATGAAATACCATAGCATACGTGACATTGATGTATTAGATAAACCATTCATAACCTTCAAGTTCAACAACAACAATACAATAGAGAGAAGAGTTGTTTAGGAGCCTTCGTAAAGGGGTATGGCTGCCTTCTTAAGTAGAGGTATATCATGGATGACATCAACATCATCCTAATCATCATCATCAGTTGCACCAATACAAAATGTGTCATGGATCAATGTATTAGTACCATCATCTGGCGCATCATTGTCATCTTCCATGGGATCATAATCTTCAGCTTCAATATTTGCACCTCCATGATCCTCCACTTCCAAAGCCATATTCTCAATATTCACACCTCCATGGTCCATATCACATACTCCCCTAGGGAGGTCAACCTATATTAAAATGATGAACACAAATAAACCATGATAACGATCTCATCATCAGGTGTATTTCATATATATATTAATTGTTAAATAAATATAATGAAAAATTACCAATTCATGATAATCAAAGCCTCCTTCAATGTGACCATTATCCCTACAATGTCTCTTAGCTATTTTGATTAGCAATCTTCTAATTTTTAAGCCCTTACAATTATTGCAGGGACAATAACATTTTCCATCACCTTTTCTTTTCACGTTCAACCACAATCTATTGATTGCATCCCCATTACCTTCTTCACTTGGATTGTCTGACATGATGCTTCTTCACTTAGATTATCTATAACCTAATTATATATAGAAATTGAAAACTTAGTTATGAAATGATGTTGTAGTATAGTATACCAAATTGAAACACTTCTATTATTGTAGTCTTCCACCTCAAACTCTTTCCTATTGTGGCAAGAAAGAAAGATATTCAAATAATATAATAGTTTGTAAATCAAAATAAAATGGAGGCAAGTTGTTGATTGAGGGTGCACGGAACAACACCCGTCAGTACTTTTATCAAATTGTAAATTTCAATTTCGAACCATTCTATCAATATAGAATATGGATGTAATCTTAGAAAATAACAAAATGTAGACATGACAGATTACTTATTTTGTTATTCTGCATTACTTACTATTTGAGTGCATGTTCCACCTACAACTTGATCAAGTCTTGTTTGATGTTTCAATTTTGTGTTAACTATCCTGTAGAAGTACACAATTTTGTATTTGCCCAATATGTTATTCAAAAAATAACAATAGAATAAAATACTTGTTGAGAAAGATCATCATAGGACGATCAAAAACTTGAGATTTAAGATAACACAACATTATAAGACTCTTGCATTCAACCTTCAACTCATGCACCTAATAAATAGGAGAAAAAATACATGAAATTGAAAAATTTAACTAATGAATTATGTTTTTCTTCTTATATTAATCAGCCAAATTTATATGAGATTCTAAAGAAGGCCTCACTCTTAATCAGCCAAATCTTCCTTGTACCACACAAAAAAAATGTGTGATAACTATGTTTACTCCAACCTTAATTGTTTAAGAATTCATCATATCAGATAAAGTATGTTTAAGAATTGTTGGGACTGGTCCTTTGGCATGTATTAAATAGAATACAATTTTCAACATATTATTATCACTCTATTTCTTTGTTGTCTAAATGCATCTTTATTTGTCAACCAATTAATACATGCTACTATATAAAGAAGACAATCAGAAGACAATGAAGATTTGTCTAACAAAAATGAATACACTAAACTAAACCAATGACATGTTTAAAAAAATTATCATAACTCGCAACAAAAACTAAAAAAATGGCATGTTTATAACTCATTAAGAGTGAGGAATAGCTTGTGCAAGGGTGAAAGTAGTTTTGATCATTTTGGTCATGATTGTTCCTCTACACAATCAGGAAATGTAACTGTTTAATGATTATATGTAATGTTGAATGGATTAAATGTTTTATTCTTGGTAGAAGTGAATGGAAGGAATAGTGTTGGTGTTAGGTTTCATTTATTATTGAATTCAATGGTTTCCAAGATGTGTTGAGGAGTTGTCCCCTTGTTTAATGTTAACTGTTCCAGCACAATCCACTCATACAACAGTGAAATGCTATGTGGAAGGGATGGTTGATAGTGTTCCTTGAGGGAAGCGAGATTTTGAGAGACTTGTTATCATTGTATTGTGTATTTCCAATATGTTTGGATGCAAGGAAAACTAGGAGAATGAAGGATCACTCACCGATTGCATGATAACCTAGTTTTGAAGGGTCAGTGGTTGAGGGGACAGTCAAGGTCCTGATGATTGGGCCATTGGAGGACCCTATTTCTTTGTATTAATTACTATTCAAATTGGCTGCATGGATTTTTTATGAATTATTAGCTGCTATGTATCCTACGACTGCATCCGTAAATCTGCACATTCTTCTCTACGGTTGTAAGCCACTTAGAGATCAAAATAGAGAAACTAAATCAAAATCATTCTTTGTCCTATTTCCTTTTAACAAAGTCTCAACTATCAATGATACAATACACATTTGATGCCTTAAGCTATCAAATATACAAATGGCACCTACCTAGAAGCTCACCAGGAGAATGAAGGATCACTCATTGATTGCATGATAACCTGGTTTTGAAGGGTCACTGGTTGAGGGGACAGTCAAGGTCCGGATGATTGGGCCATTGGAGGACCCGAGTTCTTTGTATTAATTTCTATTCAAATTGGATGCATGGATTTATTGTGAATTATCGGCTGCTATGTATCTAGCAACTGCATCCGTAAATCTATATATACTTCTCTAAGGTTGTAAGCCACTTAGGGATGAAAATAGAGAAACTAAATAAAAACCCAGTTTTGAAGGGTCACTGGAAGAGGGGAATGAAGGATCACTCACTGATTGCATGATAATCAGACCAAGCATTATTTCCTTTAATTTTCCACAATATCTCAAAGTATGATCATAATTCTTTACTTTCTTCTATATGCTATTCTTTCTATAGTTTTGTTATCGCAAAAATATATCAAAAACATTGCAGATGTGCATATAAAAGTAAAATATTGTCCTTCAATTTTTCCACATTGAAGCATTTCCTCTTTGGAGTATTCTCTTCATTTGTACAATATCTGTAAAAAATGGTTCTCATATTTCTTCAAGATCTATTTTAATCTTTATATTGCAATTTTGATTAAATTTGACCTATAGTTGATTTCATTAGTATTCTATAAAATATACTCCTAATGTGAAATGTGGAGAGAAAGAAAGAGACACACTAGGTATGAATTACATGATATACCCATCATCACTTAGCACTTAAATAATAAATTTTGGACAGGGAACAACCCCCTAACCTATGGATGTTTGTTTCATGTTGGCCTCTTATTATATGCAAAGGTAGGCCTATCTTAATTAGGCTAACAACCATTGCATAGGGGCCATAAATTATGGAACCCAAAATAGTGCACACGTGTATTAAATTAGGTTCAGTATACTACAAGGGAATGGAAACCATGCAATAGTGCCTCATGGGGATCGAAGAAACCCTTCACCAAGAAGATGGTTGTGTCTACAATATTTACTAGAGGCAAAGAACATAATTTGGTTCCAGCAATTACTCCTAGAAGATAATGGCACCCACAAAACACTTGGAAAAGATAGCATTCACTATATCTTTAATCAGTCTTTTAAAGTTGGGACAATAAATCTCAAAGATTGATCAACAAATTCTTGAACACAAAGAACCATTGACAGATAGGATTCATGTGTACAATAGCCAACAACCAGTTGTTCCAATCATGGTGTCCAATAACTATGTTAGAAAAAGCATCTACAAAGCCCTTACACAACCATAATAGATTCAAACCATGAACTATAAGAACCTAACAATGGGACTAACAAAGATACAGCCTAAACAAATCTTGATCATATTCCACCCTATTGTAAGGCCCAAGAAGTAACTCTATCTTAAAGCTACACATTCCTCTAGATTAAGCTCCAGGGTCAGGTAGCTGAAGCATAGCAATACTTGAATGAATATAGGAATAATTTGATGCACAATCATTTGCCAGCTTGGTTTGTGGGTTTTCCACATAATATTTTCCCTTTAAACACATTTATAGTTTGAGAAAATTAGAAAAAATTATTTCAGATTTATATTATCCTTTTGAACTACCACACTGCCATCAAAATACATAACCATTGGTCATCTCAAGAAAATTCCTATTGATTAGTAGGATATCCTTATAAAAATTTGATGCATGGATTTCTTGTGAATTATCGACTGCTATGTATCCTACAACTATGGAAGGAATAGTGTTGGTGTTAGGTTTCATTTATTATTGAATTCAATGGTTTCGAAGATGTGTTGAGGAGTTTGCTCCTTGTTTAATGTTAACTATTCCTGCACAATCCACTCATAAAATAGTGAAATCCTATCTGGAAGGGATGGTTGATAGTGTTCCTTGAGGGAAGGAGGATTGTGAAAGACTTTTTATCATTGTATTATGTATTTCCAATATGTTTGGATGTAGGGCAGACCAGGAGAATGAAGGATTACTCATTGATTGCATGATAACCCAGTTTTGAAGGGTCACTGGTTGAGGCAACAATCAAGTTCCAGATGATTGCGCCATTAGAGGACCCTATTTCTTTGTAGTAATTTCTATTCAAATTGGATGCATGGATTTCTTGTCAATTATCAGCTGCTATGTATCCTACAACTGCATCCGTAAATCTCCATATACTTCTCTAGGGTTGTAAGCCACTTAGGGATCAAAATACAGAGACTAAATCAAAATCATTCTTTGTCCTATTTCCTTTTTAAAAAGTCTCAACTATCAATGATACAATATACATTTGATGCCCTAAGCTATCAAATATACAAATGGTGCCTACCTAGAAGCTCACCAGGAGAATGAAGGATCACTCACTGATTGCATGATAAACCAGTTTTGAAGGTTCACTGGTTGAGGGGACAGTCAAGGTCTAGATGATTGGGCCATTGGAGGACCCTAGTTCTTTGTATTAATTACTATTCAAATTGGATGCATGGATTTATTGTGAATTATCAGCTGCTATGTATCCTGCAACTACATCCGTAAATCTGCATATACTTCTCTAGGGTTGTAAGCCACTTAGGGATCAAAATAGAGAAACTAAATAAAAATTGTTCTTTGTCCTATTTCCTTTTAACAAAGTATCAACTATCAATGATACAATACATTTGATACCCTAAGCTATTAATACAAATGATGCCTAGCTAGAAGCTCATGGGCTGTCCATTTGATAAACACAGTCAACATTTCAAAAAAATGGATATCCTTGAGCACAAGCACCAATAACATCAAATAATGGAGTTAAAGCATGGGCTAGGGCACGACACCAGTAGAATGTGGTCATTTCAAAGACAACAATTTACAATGGCATCATTAAACATATATGTCAGTAATATCAACAAATGTGAATCTAAACATTTGAATACAATGAATCGATATCCTTGAGCACAAGCACCAATAACATCAAATAATAGAGATAAAGCACTAGCAACGACATGACACCAGTAGAATTCAGTCATTTTAGAAAGCATTCATGATAAAATAAAATGAAATGCATTTGAATATGATGCCAGAGGCTCAAAAGATGAAGAAATCACATACCTTCTCCCCCGCTCAACTTTTGCTCCTTTTCTCCCACTCCCTCTATCCAATCGAAATAAAAATGATGAGGCCATTTCACTCTTTTTTTTAATCTATACTCCGAATGTGTTGAAATTATGATGGTCAATTAAACACCCATCGGAATACCAACATCATTGGGGCCTATTACAAAAAAAACACCAAATTCATAATAAAAAGTTACCCGTCGGAAACTTCTATCGAAATTTGGCCCCAAATGTAGTAGTGACTATAGGAAGCACATGAAATGAGATAAACTACACCTAGGGATTCTCTCATTGCCAATGGTGCAATCTCTAAATAAATACTAGAAGACTAATACATCATACACCTAATCATACTAAACGATCTCGCTATGAGTAGGAATCAGTAACAACCTTAGACATCCTCTAGTGTGATCATCATCTCACCCATTGACAAATGGAAGGTGTTATGGTTAGATTTCTAATACTCTGCCATAGTCATGAAAAGACTTTTATTCACATGGAATTGAGGCATATATTGATCTAATTAAGATAGATCTAGGTGACCCCATAATAGTGGGTTACACATTTTTAGACGTGTTAATTTTTTCTGAAATAACACATTTTTAATAAAATATAATGATTTAAGCTTTAAGAGTTTCATTTGAAGAAATTAATTACAAATGGTTAGCTCAAAGCCTCTTAGATAAAAAGAAATATTTATATAACATCTATGCTCCTCATTCATACCTATAATGGAGTCTCCTCGGCACCTATTAAAATGTTGACAAAAAATCACTTTGACTTTATCTTTTAGCAGATCAAATGAATCCATTTGAAAAACCTATCTATTTAGTAAGGTACTACTAATAAATTTTTTCCAATTATTATAATGTTAATAATATTAAGTTTATTATGACTTTGTATTTTTAGTTTTACTAAACATAAATATTTCACCGTATGTCTACCTCTATGTTTGACGCTTAAGGAAAAATAGTGAATGAGAGAAAAAATTCTAAACAATATCTACACCCTAGGTATTGCATTTATCTTTCTATCAAAAAAATAAAAATGAAATTGGACAAATACACGACAAGTTATAAGCTATGTAGTCAAGGTATGTCAAAATTATGGTTTAGTCAACTTCAAATGTTAATAAAATGTGAAATAATTGTGATAATGTCATCAAACCAAGTGCATGCCCTCCATATGGATGCTAAAAATCTAAATTCAAAAGAATCATATTGATATCTATTTTAGAAAAAAAGTTATGCTCTATGAAAATAATGTAACTCTTTGAAAATGACGTTTTCAACAATATATCAGTTTTCGTGGGAGAAATAAAAAATCATTCAAATCAATTCAAAAATAAAAATAAAAAATATATTTAGAATCTAGACAGAAAATCCTAAAAGACTCTATTTTACTTCATCTTCCGATTTCAAATTTTTTAATGACAATATGCATTCAA
This sequence comes from Chamaecyparis obtusa, assembly GCA_027943335.1. Classification (NCBI taxonomy): domain Eukaryota; kingdom Viridiplantae; phylum Streptophyta; class Pinopsida; order Cupressales; family Cupressaceae; genus Chamaecyparis; species Chamaecyparis obtusa. Next base: position 61,552 of record BSBK01005573.1, on the reverse strand, counting down.
ATTTGAAAGTTTTTTTTCAAAATGTAGAGTTTAGTGTCCGTTCAGGCAAAAATGTGTAACCCTCTATTGTGGGTTCACCCATCTATGATGATTTGCATTTGAGTGCTAATACAATTTAAAGTTTATTTACTAAATAAATTTAAAACAAACTTTACAAAACCTAATTTTAAAATAGATAAATGTAAATTAAGTTTTAAACATGCAAACTAAAATTAAGAGAAGAGGAGAGAAGAAAATGCAAACATAACACAAAGGTTGATTAGGGAGTTCATATGAATGGACTATGTCTTGGGTCCTCCATGTCGAGCAATTGATCCTTTCTTCAATTCCCAAAGATTACAATAATCTAGTTTCAACCTGATAGCATCTGGTTACATTGAGCTTCAAGTTCACTCCTAAGCAAGATCACAATCTTCAATAGCCTAGAAGAACACTCAAAGAAATTTCTCTCCAAAATACAACTCTAAAAATCCACTACCTCACACTCTCTTTTCACTCCTTTTTATACAAAGGATTTACTCATTTTCGTAGATAACCACATATGATTTACAAAATATTTTCAAATCCCCAAAAAATAATAATATCTCTTAAAAATAGCCATTAAGATAACATACTTCTTAAAGTTCCCACAAAAATAACCTTAGAATATTTTGTGGTTATTTTTAAACTATTATCATTATCAACTTTGGGTGTTTAAGGATAAATTTATCTAAATCCACACCAAAAATCATGCTTCCTTGTTGGTTTTCATGACCTTTTTGGGATGCTGGGTCGATGGTTGAAACCGTCAGCCCACCATTTCCTCTTAACTTGCTAGACAATATTGTTTAAATAAATCATCGTGCACTTGATAATCAAACCTTGATGGAGACATGTTGGTTAAGGAAAGAGTGCTAAGACTATGTTGCAAGGGGAGGTCATGGGTTCAAATCTTCTTCCCACCATTCTCTTTACTTTTAAAAATTACAAGCAACCCGACTAGGTTTAAATTTAATAAGCACCAATATTTCTATAGTTTCCATGTGGTGCAATGGTTATGGTAGTGGCTTGTTTTGAGGAGGTTGGGGGTTTGAATCCCTCAACTTACAATTTTTTTAAAATTGGTGCAAGATATTAATTTGGTCAACCTTTGACTAGTCAACCATATTTGGCCAAACCCACCTTTATTTTTCCCTCCAACTTTAATTTTTCATAACTTGAGCAAACAAATTTGATTGACTATGTTCGAGTTGCGTTGGATTTGTTTAGCTGAGAAATTTTATTTGATGCTATTTTTGGAAGCATTGGGAACATTTTAATTTTTAGTGAAACAAATCCACCTAGATCAGTCCTCCCCACTTGGGAGCTTTTGGACCTCCCAAATCTTGTTTACTCAGAAAGTAAGTGAGGGTAGAGTTCTCTCACTTTTCCAAGCTCCATCCGTCTTTCATTGCTTGGATTCATTCCTTTCAATTCCACTCTGAGATACTCGATGGATCCTCATCATCAAGTCCTAACATTTCTGTTGAGAATGACATCCTCTAGCTGCTCTAACATATACTCAAGTGAAAGATCATCTATTGAAGGTATCTAAACATTGGCCTCTTCTTCGAGAATCATGAGAGGCTCATACAATTTCAATTTTTTAACATTGACCATTGAGTAAATGTGCATGTAGGAAGGAAGATTAAGGCAAAATGCATTGGTTCTGATCTTTTCCAAGATCTCAAAGGGACCATAATGGATAGGCTTGATCTTTTTGCCTTCTCCCTGCATTCTTTCCTTACTGATATGTAACCAAACTTGATCACCAACTTGGAAATGTTGATCCACTCAACATTTATCATGTTGAGCCTTGTATTCGGCTTGACTGTTTTCCAACTAAGCTTCTACTACCTGATGAATAGCTTGAACCTTCTATATGAAATTCAAAGCCTTTTCTGCATCGTGTCGCTTGTCTTCAACTTCAATTTTCCCAAAGGGAAAGTCCATTGGTGTTTGTGGTAGGTAATCAAAACAAGTCTCAAAAGGAGACCTCTTTGTAGAAGAATGTGTTGCATGGTTGTACGCATGTTGCACATAGTGTAGACTTTCATCCCACTATTTGGGATGCTTGCTGCAGTATCCTTAGAGAAAGTGCACAATGGTCTTGTTTACCACTTATGTTTTTCCATATGTCTGAGGATGGCAAGCTGTACTCTTCTTCAATTTGGTGTCCATGAGGTCTCACAATGCAGACCAAAACTCTCCAAGGAACCAAGATTCTCGATCTAATACAATAGAAGTGGGGAGCTCGAAATGGACCCATAGAAATTGAAAATACAATTGAGCTATCAGTTCAGTTGTGTTTTTCTTGTACAAGGCATAAGAATACAAATTTTTCTTAACCTATCAACTACTACAAATAGACAATCATGTCCTCTTTTATACATGGGAAGTCCTCCAACAAAATCCATAGATACACTTTCCCAAGGTTGAGATGGAATAGGAAGAGGTGTGTAGAACCCCAACTTCTTGTTACTTGGGTTGCTTGTTGCACACATTATACATCCTTTAATATATCTTGTTACATTTTCCTTCATGTGATGCCAATAGGAAAATTGTTGTAATTGAGCCATAGTCTTGCTGACACCAAAATGTCCAGAAGTCAAAGACGTATGAGCTTCTCTAAGCACATGTTCTTGTTAACCTTTAGGAATATATAATTTTCCTAGGTGATACAATAATTTTTCCTTTACATAGTAATTATTTTTTTCTACTTGCTTACCTACAATGAGAGTTGAATATATATCCTTGAAGTTATCATCCATATTGGCATATTGTTCTTGAAAACTTTCATGGACCATGGAACTTCCTTGTAATATAGAAAAAGCATTTATAACTGGAGGTCTAGAAAGCATATCAGCTACCTTATTATGGACTCCTTTCTTATACACTAAGTGAAATTTTTGAAGAAATCCCATCCATCTAAAGTGCCTACTTTGTTGCAACTTAGACTGTGAATGTAAATATTGTAGTGGCTAGTGATCCATGTGGAAAATTGTTTCCTTTCCTATTAGGTAGTGTTTCCATTTTTTAACACTCTGTACTTTTGTATATAATTCCTTATCATAATTTGGATAATTAATAACTGCACTTTTAAAATTTTCATAGAAATAACATACTGGCTTACCTCACTGCATTAAGATTGCTCCCATGGAAAATCCCCTTGCATCTTTTTTGATCTCAAATAGATTTTGTAGATCTGGCAGAGTCAAAACTGGTACGGTGCTCAACTTTCCCTTCAAAGTGTCGATATCCTTTTGCTGAGATCCTCCCCACTAGAAAGTTGTCTTAGTACTTGTCAATGCATGCAATGGTGAAGAGATATAGGAGAAGCTAGAAATACACTTTATCCAGTATTGAACAACACCTAGGAAACTTCTGACTTCAATGACCATACTTGACTTAGGGCATTTTATAATTACATCAACCTTTGCAGGGTCGACTTCCAATCGACCATTACCTACAACATAGCCTAAGTACACTAAATATGTCTTTGCAAACTCGCATTTTGACATCTTTACATAGAGTTTTTCCTTCCTTCAAAAATCAAAAACTTTATGTACACGACTTACATGATCACTCCAGGATTTACTAAATATCAAGATATCATCTAGATAGACTATTACAAATTCATCAATGTAGGGATGAAATGCATCATTCATTACATGCGTGAAAGTGGTTGGTGCATTGCAAAACCCAAAAGGCATAACCAACCATTCGTATAGTCCTTGTTTAGTTTTGAATGGAATTTTCCAAATATCATCTTTTGCAATCTTAATCTAATGATAACCACTTCATAAATCTGACTTTGTGAAATATACCGCATGCTTAATTTGGTCAAGTAAATCATCTATATGTGAAAGAGGATACCTATTCTTTACCGTTATCTTATTCAAGGCTCTATAGTCAATACACATTCTCCATGTCCCATCCTTCTTTGGAACCAACATAATTGGAGAACCACAAGGTGAAGTACTTGGATGAATCACTCCATTGTCCACTAACTCTTGAACTTGTTTCTTGATGTATTCATTCTACAAGACTGATAATTGGTACATGTTAATGTTTTGAAGCAGTGCATCTTGTTGTAATTGGATTTGATTTTGTATCTCCCTCTTAGGTGGAAATCCTTTTGGCTCCTAAAATAAGTCATCATAAGTGGAAACAACTTTGAAGAACTCAAATTTACGTTTTGGATCACAACCCTTGAATGCATCAGATTATCAAAATCCTTAGCTTTTACAAGCATGAGTACAAAAGTTTTACTCCCATTAACTAATCTTTTCATTTGACCAGCATTTACTAATGCAAGATTAGTTTTAACTTTATGTGATCTAACTATGTACTCTTTACCATCTTTGAATAAATGATATGTATTCTCCCCCTTGTAAAATATTGCTTGTCTATCAAAAAGATAGGGACTTCCTAACACAAGCCCACAACTATCCAAAGGTACAACATCTACTTACACCTCATCAATAAAGTTAGCAGTTATGGAAAAATGAAGTTTGCATTATTTTATCACTTGCAATTGAGCATCATTACATACCCATCCAAGTGGATAGGCCTTAGGATGAGGTGTGGTAGCTAGATTTCATTTCTTTACCACTTCTTTAGATATCAAATTAACTTGTGAACTAGTGTTAAAAAGAGTATCAACCTTAGTGTGTTTAGTTACCACATGATTGTAAAATAGTCCATTTCTTTTCTTATCCATAGTATGAAGAGAACTTGACTTTCTTGAGCTTGCATTAGAAATCATAGCATCTGATGAGAGAGTTGTACCTTCTACTTTACCTTGGATCCTGACAAAAAATATCTTTGTCTCATCCCTGGAATCAGATCCAAGATCTTATTGTACTACAATAGTAGGCTTTTGTTTACCTTTATTTCCTCCATACAGCTTTGGCCTTAACTTTGGATGTAGTTTCTAGCATTTAGAGACATCATGTCCCTCTTTCTTGCAATGAGAATAGGTACGTTTATTATCTTCCTTTTTTACTATAGCAATCCTTTTCCCCTTCTTTTCTTCCCCTTAGATTTATTTTTTGACTTAGATGGCATCTTATCAAACTTACCAGTGAAATAACCCTTCCCTCTTGACTCTAAATGTGTGGCTTGAACACATACTTCATCTAGGTTACTAGGATTCAAAACCAAAATGGAATGTCTCAGATAAGAGTGAAGACCACCAATATAATTAAGCAATGTATCTTGGGTGTATAATGGAACATTTAATGTAATAGCCTTTTTTCAGAATTCATGGGTGTATTATTGGACAGACTCACCTTTCCCTTGACTAAAATGTTTCCAGCTTATCATTAACTATTGCATATGGCCTAAGGGATAGAATTTCTTTTTAAGAGAACTAACAAATTCTGACCAAGTTAAATTAACTCTACCATGGAGAGAATTTTCAGCCTGAGTTCTACTATCGCACTAGGTTAGAGTTGTACCTCCTAACCATAGAGTAGCTAACTAGATCCTATCAACATCATCTAAGAGATTTTTTACTCTACAATAGACTTCAATTTGTTGAATCCAATCATCTAAATTTTTAGCACTTAATTCCCCATAATAATTTGGTAGATCAAATTTTATATCCAATTTAATTCTAGGCTTATATCCACCCTTAAAAGGATTAAAAAACTCATAATGAGCAGAAGAAGAAGAAAAGGGAGTTGTGGGTGTTTTTAGAGGCTCGTGATCACCTACTGATCTTTTTCCTTTATCCTCATGAGTTGCATGTCTTCGCATCCTTTCTTCTCTCTCATGTACTAAATCTTCTACAATGGTTTCCAAATTTTGAAGAGTCTTCTCAATACTCTTGCCTTTGAAACCTTGTACACCACCTCTTTTTTCCATCTGTGATAGTGGATTAGTTCTCCGTTTTCCAATCTCAGGATTGTATTCTTCAAGCTTTCTTTTGCCTTCCTGAATCTTGGATCTTGTTAGCATTCAGATCTGCAAAAATTGGTCATACAAATCTCTGATACCAAACTTGATCTAATTAAGACAAATCTATGATAATTTGTAGTTGAATGCTAATACAATTTATTGTTTGTTTACTAAATAAATTTGAAACAAACTTTACAAAACTTAATTTTAAAATACATAAATGTAAATTAAGTTTTAAACTTACAAACTAAAATTAAGAGAAGAGGAGAGAAGAAAATGAAAACATAACACAAAGGTTGATAACGAAGTTCATCTAAATGGACTACGTCTCTGGGTCCTCCAAGCTAAGTGACTGATCCTCTGTTTAGTTCCCAAAGATTACAATAATCTGGTGTCAACCTGGCAACATCTGGTTGCAGTGAGCTTCAAGTTCTCTCCTAAGCAAGATCACAATCTTCAATAGCCTAGAAGAAAACTCAAAGAAATTTTTCTCCAAAATCCAACTCTAAAAATCCATTACCTCACACTCCCTTTTCACCCCTTTTTATACAAAGAATTTACTCATTTTGGTAGATAACCATATGATTTACAAAATATTCTCAAATCCCCCCAAAATAATAACATCTCTTAAAAATACATGTTAAGATAACATACTTCTTAAAATTACCACAAAAATAACCTTGGAATATTTTGTGGCTATTTTTAAACTATTATCTTTATCAAATTTGGGTGTTTAAGGATAAATTTATCTAAATCCACACCAAAAATCATGCTTCCTTGTTGGTTTTCACAACCTTTTTTGGATGTTGGGTTGATGGTTGAAATCATCGGCCCACCATTTACTCTAACTTGTTCGACAATATTTTTTAAACAAATCATAGTGCACTTGATACTCAAACCTTGTCGGCAGCACGTTGGTTAAGGAAATATTGCTAAGACTTGGTGGTAGGGGAGGTCATGGGTTCAAATCCTCTTCCCACCATTCTCTCCAATTTTAACTATTTCTATAGTTGTGCACATGGTGTAATGGTAATGGTGGCAGCTTTGAATCCCCTAACTTACAATTTTTTCAAAATCACTGTAAGATCTTAACCTGGTCAACCTTTTACCAATCAACCATATTTGGTCAAACCCATCTTTATTTTTTCCTCCAACTTTAATTATTCATAACTTGAGCAAATGAACTATGATTGATTTTGTTCGAGTTGCATTGGGTTTGTTTAGCTGAGAACTTTGATTTGATTCTATTTTTGGAAGCATTGGGAACATTTTAATTTTTAGTGGAACAAATCCACCTGGATCATATATAGTAATAAAACAAATCAAAATGACCAATCAAGCATCATTCATGTGCACTCAAGTCATCAACCATGTCTAACAATCATGGGTACAAAAGTTGAACATATAGCTTCCAGAGGTGAACCTGTAGAATCAAGTTACATTCTATCATTAATTAATCATATAAAGTGAATTATTGCAAGTCAATCAAATCCTATCCTATCAACATCATCATCATTTTCCGAATTCTAATAAGAGAAGACAGAAAACATAAAATAAATCAAACCAATCAACCAGGATTGAGAATCAACATTCATCAAACATGATCAAAACTAACATCAAACCACTTGTATTCATGACGGGATCAATTATTTTCATTGATTGATTGAGTGCAAAAATCAACCAAATTGGATAAGTCTATGAATCAAGTAAAATTTGCAAAAAGGCCTCTACATGTCATTTAACAGGTTGTATGCACTAGAACTATTACGCACTACTATTTTAACCATATACACGCTACTATTTTAATCATACACACTGTAAGATTTATCAAACACACTAAATTGTGTTGACATTATTGTAAGCACTACCTAATACATGACACATGCTAAATTGGCCTAGGGCATCATTTTGAAAGTGTTATTGGACTATTCAAATGCGCTATTTAGCAATGTGAATGTGCCAAAAGAAACTTCTACATGCTACTAAATCTACTATATGTGCTATTTTATTTTATAGGCAAAAATGAACCCTAACAACACTTGAAAATCTAATTTTTTTGTAATAAAATAATCAAATTGACAAACCAAGTGGATTGGGGTACTCATCAGAGGTTCGTAGTCACATGGACACTGATATTGTCAACCTCACTTGAACCTATGCCTGTGAATCGAGACTACCTTCGCTAAATATGAAGAAAGGTGCAGAGAGAAAAGTCAAAGAGTGAAAGTGAAAATAAATAGTAAAAATGACTTGTTAACCCCTATATATAACCTTTTGATCTAAAAAGCATTATTTAGTAGAAAATTTGACCCAGGGTCAAAATTTATCACCAAATTTTGTAGAATTAGGGGAATTCTTATCAGTTAAAATATCACATCATTATCGAAAATGAAATCGAAGTTAACGCAAAATGAATAAAAGAATGATTACAAAGGAATATATTTCACCAAATCACTTTCCATTTCATTTTCAAGGGTACATGCAATTGTATCATGATTGAGTTAAATCAAAGAACTTGTTTCAAATTAGTAAATGTAAAATTTTTCAAACTCATCCGTGGGGCATCGAAATCAGGAATCTCTTCAGATAGAGCATCATATCTAGGATCCATCATCATCTCGACCATCGACATCATCAATTAATCAATCAATGTTTCATCAAAGAATCTACATCACCAAGATCAAATCAAGTATTCTTTGAATTAATGTGCTTCACACATTGATTCAAAGAGGGGCATTTGTAGACACCTAAAAATGGTCAGATAATCCAAGTGAGAAATTAGAGAAAAATCAGAGATTAATTGAAATCAAAGTAAAAAAGGATGAATTAAATCAAGAAAATTATTTAAAATTATGCAATTAACCAAGTCAATTGTATAATTGAATTGAATTAAATCAAATTCTACCCATTCAAGGGGTACACATGGCTAGAGAAATTAAATTAATAAATTAATTACTTCCTAAAATTTGTCACTTACCACATGGGAAGAAATGAAATCTACCAATAGGAATTGAGAATTGAGCTCACATGGATCAAATCCAAATTGAATCTCAATCACTCACCTTGAGAATGCAACTTGACCGCTCATTTTGTCTCATTGTCCCAAGCTTTGAGGATAATATTTAAATTGTCTCAACATTTGAAACCATCAACTTAACCTAAACTTGGTCATGATTAAACTTAATCTACCACCTAAGCTTGGAGAAATCTATAAATAGAACAAAAAAATTAGGAGAAAAGGATCCCATTATCATTTTAGAATTTCATCCTTATTATAGTCAATTTCTGTTACAAGCATAATTTTAGTATATTTTAGCAACAAAGGCTTTATTTCATCATTCTTAGCATAATTTTGTTATCTCTATTCGAGCATTAGATGTTGTCATTAGTATCAAAGTGGATCACTTGGTTATCTATGCTGATTAGTCGGTAAAAGGGAGAACTTCAAGCTACAATATGCTAGTCAGTTAAACAATCAAGCCTTCATACTGAGTATTCACAAGGAAGTACCGAGAACTAAATGGAATTAGGTTTAACTAGACACCAGAGAATTTTTACCGACCATCAGAGTAAACTGAGCATCAAGCATCAGTAAATATCAAGCAGATTGGACACTAAGTGCCAGTATATTTACCGAGAAGGAAAGTCTATGTTTAATGAGCAATTCAGGAAATGACATAGTAATCAGTAATGGCATGTCTACCTATGTAAATGATTACATAGATTTATAAAATGTTTTACCAAGATCGAGGATCATTTATTGTAGATGTAAGCATTGAATGTAATGTTGATTCCTATCTAAAGCTAGATCTAGGTCAATTTTGTACACTGTAGATATTAGGTTTTCTAAGATGATGTAAACCTAATTAGGTCATGACAATCATAATAGTTTGCTATATAAATTTAATTGATGTCATTTTGTAAAGGATGAGAAGAGGGAGATCATGAAGCAGTAGCCACCTTCTAGACATCAGAATTCAAGCATGGTTTGCATGTATGAGCAGTGATCAGAGTTACAAGTCAGTTTATTCATAAACAATCAAGGCTACTGAGAAGAACAAAGGAAAGATTAGTACACATAGAGGTGAAATTCATTTAGTATATCATATATCTAATTTAGACAAAGTATAGTTGTCATTTGCAGATATTTTTTGTTATTTTCTTATCATTGTAATAGAGTTAGTAAAATCTCCTAACAAAGTAGACTTAGTAGTCTATTTCTAAATGTCTTAACCGAGTACACACTCAAGTAGTGTTGTTTAAATCCTTCAACAGGGTAGATCTAGTCGATCTAATTGTTACTTCGAATAGGGTAAGATCACTAGAAGTGATCACAACTTGTAGCCTTAACTGACATACTTTATTATCTGCAGTGGTGAAGAATTTGTGGGTTTCATCCCCACTGCATTTTTTACCTTCTAACAAGGGTTTCCACATAACCAAAATACCTTTGTTATGTGATTGATTTTTTATTTTTTTTCATGCACTTTACATTTAACAACTCAATTGATTGAATGTAACAAACAATGGAATCAGTTGGATAGATTAGATACTACTATTTTTAGATTAAATATTCAGTTAAAATTTTTTGAGCATACTGATTCACCCCCCCCTCAGTCCCTTATCTTTCCATTCCAACAATTGGTATCAAAGCTAGGTTTCTTATTGGAAGTTTTAACCACTGAAGAGGAAAGATCTAAAAATGGAGAGATGTAAGTTGGAAAAGACTATAGAGAATCAAAAGATTCAAATGTAGATCCTTTTTAAGCAATACAAACAAGCTAAGGATGAGTTGGAAAAGTTATTAATTTAGAGAAAGGACATGGCTATTCAGCAATGTGAGACTAAATATCATGACGAAGGTATTGATGACCCATTTGATAATATTGGATCTAGTTCAAGCAATATGTCTAACATTTTTGAAAGTGCAATTTATGATTTATTTGAGAAAAACCTTTATTTGACTGAACAAGTGAAAGCCCTCCAGATTGGTCATGAAACACAAATGGTAAGAATGTTTGATGTAATGAACAATGCTAGAAAAGCTGAACAAGAGAGAAATTTGGCTATTGAAGACAATAGAAAAATGAGTAAACAATTACAAGTGAAGGAATCTGAGATACTGAGGCTTACCGAGCATCACTTTGAAATATCCAAATAGATGATTGTTACAATTCAGGAGATCAACTGAGTATATAATGAGCTATAAAGAAAACTTGAAGACATTGGAGTTTTCAGGGAAGAAAATGAAAAATTGAGAAATGAAGTGAAGATGCAAGAACAACATAATGAGATGATGAAAAAGGCTGAAGATAGTTCCAAGTAAATTGATGATTTTCTAATTAGTCAAAGAGGACTTGGAAGTCCTACTAGATTAGGCTACACCAAGAAAGGAGAATCATCTAAGAAAGCTGAATAGATGAATAACAACAAGAGTCAAAGACCAAAGACACTGAAATGATATCAATGTGGTAAACCAGGCCACACTTCAAATGTTTACAGGAGTAAAGCACAAGGTAAACCTAAAACCACTCCTAAATTTAATGGTCATTGTTATAATCATAACAAGTTTTGACATCAAGCATATGAATGTAGATATAAGTTGAATAGGACTCCTAACAAACCCTACATGGAGAAACACTGACACTCTTGAAACAAGCATGGACACACCTCACAAGAATGCATAACAAAGATAAAGAAAGTCTGGATACTAAAAGGAAACAATAAAACCTATCAACCAGGAAGACAAGGTAATGCTTACACTTGGGATTATAACACATGGGTTAACTGCACAATATGTGGAAGGTATGGACATATTGCAGCTAATTGTATGAGGAAGAGATGGGCAAGAAAATATTGAAGCTAGATAAGAACTGGTATGGCATGTTTACACTGTCACAAAGTCGGTCACCTAATCAAGCACTAGAAACACAAGTTTTTGAAAATGGCAATACAATCATAGATATCATGAGAATAATAAATACTATGTGGAGAAAGACATCAAATGATAATGTTGAGTCAAGCAATACAGTCGGTGAAACCTCATCTACTGGATTGGGTGACATCGACACCTCCACCTAAGATGAAAAAGGTATGCACGGAACTGATAATTCAAGATGATCACATTTTTCATACAATTCCTTATGTTAGATGTGCACATACCGAATTTGCATAAATTAAGACGTATTATGTTTTTAAAAGTTTTAAACTTTAAAGAGTTTTCTATCAGTATATGCAAGACCGAGTAAGAAGTTACCAGTCAGTGACTACTATAAAAGGTTAACCAAGTATCAGTATTAATCAAGTGAAAAGTTGTGTGTTAACTGAACTATTGGTATTTTACGGTACACACTAAGTTTGACAGTTGTCATCAAGCTATGAGTAGGTCAAGAATTTATTGAAAAAAGGTTTGAGTGGGAATTTGGAAAAGCTATAAATAGTGATGAACTTATTTCATTTTTCACTAGCATTTATGAAGAGTGAAGAAATTTCAGAGTGATTTCAAGAAAAGTATTTCCAGAGCATTTAAGCGCAGTTTCAAAGTCTTCTGAGTGATTTCATCGATATTTTCATGTAAGTAATGTTATCACTGAGTTGTTCATTTGTACTTATTCAAACCCTAAAATAAGAAACTATAGCATCCGCATTAAAGAAATACAAATCTAAGTTTGCAGTGGAAGAAGTTAATCTTATAGTTTCTGCAATATGTGATGAGCCCAAATATAAACTTCATCCAGAAGTTGCATCACAAATTGACCAGATGGGAGCTTTCTCAAGCATACCACCTAGGGTTTTACTGGTTGAGGACATGCGATCGTTCATCCACTACAAGATAGGGGAAATTCATGATTTTGATATGTATGCAGCTTATCATAAGTTATGTGGAGAAGATGGAAAACTGAAATATGATTATAAGCAACTAGAAGTAATAGGACTAGTAAATTCCCTAAATTTTCTAAAAAACTTCAAGATTGAGTGTATTAGGGTTGTTATCACTTGGTTTTATGATGGAAAGTTATGGCTAGATGAGCTGGTTAAAATCACTAAGAACATGATTCATGTTGTCATCGACTATCCTACCATTGACAAGACAAAAACACTTTGTAGTGAATCAAGGACTAAAATTGAAAATATCATGGGAGCCGAGCGAGATGGCTAAGCTATGAAGATAAAAACAATCAAAGACCCAAAGGTAAAATTTGTAGCTCATGTCATCGGTTACAAGATCTATTAGTCGAGAAGACTAAACAGTGTGCCATGCAGACACATTGACATAGCTTACAAAATGGTCAAGAAAGGTTTTTAGTTGAACCTCACCGAGTTTTGTTTGAAGCAGATTGAAGAGAACATGAAGATAATATAGTTAGAAAAGTAAACTACATGTAAGTTTGGATCCTTGGTAGTTTTCATTTTCTTTTATGTGAAAATATTTTTCCCATCAGTTGATAATGTAGACTGGTCAACCAATAGGCCAGTTATAGTTCAAATTATAGATTTGATTAAGAACTTGGGAGATAATCTTAACAATGTTGTAGATAACTATTTTTAGTAATTTAAAGGCAAAATGAATTCTCAGAGGATAATTCCTAGACAACTAGTTGAAGAGTATGAACATGACATTTTCTTTCTAGTTGACATCGATCATGCATTGATTAAGGCTATGGAGCCAAGGAAAAAATGGTTAGCACCCATGGGATATGAAATAGATATTGATTTTACTTCCAAATCTATAAAGGCCTTATTGGTTGTGGGTAAGGATCCTAATGGAAAAAGGTTTGGAACTTATAAAGAGGCCAAGACAAGAATTAAAATAGGCCTAGTTATGGGTAAAATAACAAAGAAGTCAAACATAATGATGAAAAATCTAGTTAAAAAATTTGATGATGATGTTGGATCACCTGACAGTATACTAGTTGAGGTAGAAACTGAAGGTCAGTTACTTCTTTCTGAAAAACCATATGACAGTGAAGAAACTGAGTCAGACAATAATATAGATCCTACATTGGTTTCTCCTTCCCCCAATCCAAAGAAGAAGAAGTTAGAAGTGCAGACAAGGGCATGCACATGGTCAACAACTGTAGCTTCTCCTCCACTGACATCAACAACATTGACAAAGACCTACAAAAAGAGAGGTACTAAATCTTAATCTATCGAGACCCCTAAGAAAAGAAGGAAGCTAATCAGAGGGAAAGATGATTTAGATGATGAAGAAGATGATAATAAGTAGTGTAAAATTGTTGTAAATAAGAGTCGGTCAATTGATTAGGTTGCTAAAGAGATAATTAAAAATGGAGGATTAAGTGCTCCTAAAATTGGTCATTTTGAGAACTTGTCAAGCGAAGACCAGAACAAATTTTTAGAGGCTATCATCCAGATGATGATAAGATTCAAGAGACTACCAATTGAATTTGCCAAAAATTTACCCAAGGCACCAGAAGAAAGAATTTCACAAAAATGAACATATGCCTTGAATGTAGAGAAAAAAATGAGGAAACAATCCCTAGCTTTGGCAATACCAACATTGACAATTTCTGAAATTGAGGAATTAATGAATAAATATTTAAATAGATTTTGAGTGAAGAACCAGAAAATGCAAATACTAAATGAGAATCTGGTAGACGTAGATGAGAAAAGTCAACTCTTATGGACTTCAATTGTACAAGCCTGTGAAGAGTCAAAAAAGATGGCCTTAGACATTATTCCCGAGAAGAAACTTAAGAGAAAAGGTAAGGGAGTTCACAATAATGATGTAGACCTAGTAACAAAACACAGTGTTGATATATCAAATACCGATGTACCTAAAACAAAACATGCCACCGAGGAAATGAGCTTAACTCAAGATGCACCAGATCAATTTAAAATCTAAGGGATTGATAATGATGCACTTGATGCACTCTTTAAGGACATCACAAATGGTGATCCTAATGACATCTAAGATGATGAGGATGTCACCATTTCTAGAGTTCAATAACAAGAAGAGGGAACCACAACTGAGCCAGTAGTAGGTTCTATATCAGGTGATCTTCCTATCTTGATGGAAGCAGTTGAAATTATTTCCAAGGAGGAACTTGAAGGCTCAATCCCCAAGCAACCAAAGGACACATCAGGGGAACAAGGAACAAGCACACCTACAAAGATAGAAAAGCCTAAGGAAAAAGAGGTAGATTCACAGGGCCAGGATGACCCTAAGCCTATCGAGACAACAATGCATGACACTACATCTGAAGCTCCATCTCAATCAACCAACACATAGGTTATCGAGGAGTAGAAGAAGGAATATATTGTGTCTACAGGGTAAGATACACCTAGTGTTGAGGTAAAGGCTATTGTTCCATTTGTAAAGACTTCACCCCAAGAGCCTAAAAAGAAAAAGAAAAATCATGAAAAAGGGCCGGTCACACTTGAAGAATTCATTGAAATACCTTACTATAACTTGAGGACCTTAGACCCCAAGGAGTTAAGAAAATATGGGGAGCTATGCACAAGGAAGGTAGCTCAGGAGAAGCTGAGGAAAGAGTGCAAGAGAAAGCATATTCTTGAAGATGTGTAAGACATCTTGCAACAAGTTGTACCTGAGGTCCTGATCAATGAAGACACACCCATGATGGACCAGATTGCCACTCTTGCAAAATAAATAAATGCCCCAAACATTGATGTTGAGAAGAGACTTGAAGAAAGGGAAGAATCTAAAATTAAGGATAAATTTCCAGAAAAGATAAACCAAGAAGTGGAAATAAACAAAGTAAAGCTTTCTGAGGTAATGATAGAGCTCCAATCCATTACTCAAAAAATAATTAAGATATTATTTAAGCTATGCACTGTGGAGAGTTTTACTGCTAAGATCAGTAAAAAGATTAAGAAGCTAGATACTAAAATCCAAGCCTATGCAAATGCCTCCTAAACCGAGCTAGATTCTTTTCATAAGTATATACTAAAAGTATAAGAACTCCAATGGTTAAGAGAAAATTTGAGGAAGCAGGAGGATAAGATATGTAACCATGTCACTGAGCTATAGGTAGAGTTGCTTCCTCATCTAAAAATCATTATCATAAGCATATACTAAAAATACAAGAACTCTAGAAGTTAAGAGCCAATTTGAGGAAGCAGAAGGATAAGATATGTAGCCATGTCACCGAGCTATAGGCAGAGCTGCTTCCCCATCTAAAAACCATTGAGTGCCATATTGTCAAGGAACAAGCCTTAGTTGCAACAACCAAAAATTTTAGTGTTGGAGAAAATCTTTGACATGCATGCACAAGCAGGTCTTGAGCATATTCCTCTCACCAAATTGAAAGAGGAATGGGAAAACCTCTTAGATTCTCTCATGAAAACCCACAAACACATATTTGACAGGATTTAAGTACACATTTTTTCTATTTATGGTATTAATATCAAAAAGGGGTAAATATAATGTATATCCCAAGTGTATAAATATATGTTAAGTGTAATACATACATATCGGGAGCATGCATTGAGGAGGAGTTTTGAGTTTTAAGTTTCGAGTAATTTTTGTCATGTATATATGAAGAAAGGATAGTTTGAGATATATCGGCTTATATACATTAAAAATTTTGATACTAATGCCAAAAGGGGAGATTTTTATCTCTATTCGAGCATTAGATGTTGTCATTAGTGTCAAATTGGATCGATCGGTTATCTATGCTAATCAGTCAGTAAAGGGAAGAACTTCGAGCTACAATATGCTAGTTGGTTAAACAATCATGCCTTCATATCAAGTATTCACAAGGTAGTACCAATAACTAAATGGAAATATTTTTAACCAGGCACCAGAGAAGTTTTACCTAGCATCAAAGTAAACTGAGCATCGAGCATCAGTAAACACAGAGCAGACTAGACACCAAGTGCTAGTATATTCACCAAGAAGGAAAGGATGCATTTACCGAGAAATTCTGGAAACAACATAGTAATTAGTAATGACACATCTACCTATGTAAATAGTTACATGGATTTATAAAACATTTTACCAAGATTGAGGATGATTTATTATAGATGTAATCATTAAATGTAATGTTGATTCCTATTTAAAGCTAGATCTAGGTCAAATTTTTACACTGTAGATCTTAGATTTTCTAAGATGACGTAAACCTAATTAGGTCATGACAATCATAGTAGTTTTCTATATAAATTTTATTGATGTCATTGTTTAAAGAATGAGAAGAGGGAGATCATGAAGTAGTAGCCGCCTTTTAGACATCCAAATTCAAACATGGTTTGCATGTATGAGTAGTGATCAGAGTTACAAGTTAGCTTATTCAAAAATAGTCAAGGCTACTAAGCAGAACAGAGGACAAATTACTACACATAGAGGTGATATTCATTCAATATATCATAGATCTGATTCAGAAAAAGTATAGTTGTCATATGTAGATATTTTTTGTTATTTTAGACTATCATTGTAACAGAGTTATTAAAATCTCCTAACAGAGTAGACTTAGCAGTCTGTTTGTAAATCTCTTAACCGAGTACACACTCAAGTAGTGTTGTTAAAATCCTTTAATAGGGAAGATCTAGTCGATCTAATTGTTACTCCTAACTAGGTAAGATCACCAGAAGTGATCACAACTTGTAGCCTTAGCCGACATACTTTATTATCTGCAGTAGTGAAGAATTTGTGGGTGTCATCCTGACTATAGTTTTTACCTTCTAACAAGGGTTTTTGTGTAACCAAAATACCTGTGTTATGTGATTGATTTATTGTTTGTTTTTATGCACTTTACATTTACCAAGTCAATTGAATGAATGTAACAAACAATGGATTCAGTTGGATAGATTAGACACCACTATTTGCAGATTGAATATTTAGTTAAAAGTGTTTGAGGGTACTGATTAACCCCTCCCCTCTCAGTCCCTTATCTTTCCATTCAAATAAATTTTCTCATTTTTGAGTCGTCTTTAATGAATTATAGCTGAGAGTATTTCATTAGCATCTTTAAATAGTGATCCATGAGATGTTTATTATTTTAATCTTTCAATTCATTATGTTTTAAATGTATTAGCTCAATTTGATGCAAGATACCCTCATTTAGGGATAAATTTATGAAACCCCCCTCTTAAAAAAGATATAAAATCTTGGTGAATATTTCATTTTATTAAAAAAAAATTAATTTCTATTGGTGAATCTCTTAGATTTTGTTAAAAAAATTCTTATTGGCGATTATTTTTGAATAACAATTTTTTTGGTAGATAATATTGGTGAATCTCAAACAATAAAAATAAATAAATTAATCACCATGGTGAATAATTATATTTAAATAAATAGAATTCTTAGAGAAAAATATTAGGCTTAATGTGGAAATCTTTGATGGGTTTAAGGAAGAGACTTTGTGATAATTAGTTGCTACCACTTATTTAAAATATAATCTAATAACCTCATTCTAATGTGTGAGACAAATATATTGATATTTTTAAATACTAATGGGGCCCAAAATTTCTTCAAGACCATTGATTTATATTGAGATCAATAATCCAAAAGAAATTTTAGCTCCCATAAGCATTATAAGCCAAATAGTAACATTTTTACCTCATAGAATATAATGAGAGTCACTAGATTATACTTTAAGTCAATAATGGCAACTAAAAGTTGGTGATAGATCCCTAGAGTAACTAATAATCATGATATATTATTGGATAATTAATTTAAATAATTTCTACAATCACATATAAAATTCTCATGAATCAAATCTAGTAATGTATCAAATATTGTGGCTAATTTTCAAGTTCAAGTTTTTTATAAAATAATTTTTTTTGCGATTGAAATATTTCTAAATCAAAATTTTGGGAAAATGTGGTGATTTAGGTTACCTTAAATCTTGAATTATTAGCCAAATTTGAATTCTCAAATTTCCAAAATTAGGGAATTGGAGAATATTAGCCACTAAAAATTACTATGCCTTCATTATATCTTGCATCAAAGTTTCCAAGATTTTCTTCATCTCTCTTGATGTAGTACTTGCTCCCAAAGTTTCTAAAATATTTGACAATAGGAAATTCTCCAAACCATAGCTAATAAGGATTCTTTATATGATTAAATTCTATTAGCACTTTGTTGAGAAGGTAAACAATAGTGTGTACTACATCTCTCTAATATATATTAGATACATTATGATCTTTAAACATTGTTCTAACCATCTCAACAATAGATATATTTTTCTTTCAACAACTCTATTGTGTTGTAGAGTCCTAGGAGAATATATTTGTCTTATAATTCCATAATGTTTGAATAGAAACAATCCAATTTATATTATTTTAATTCTCCTTTTCTATCAAACCTTGAACATTTATTTCTAGCATCCATTTAATTCTTAAAAAAACTCTTCAAAATTCTAAATCTATCTAGAGCTTCAAATTTATCTCTTAAAAATTTTCCCATGTCAATATATCATTATCATATATAAGTAACACAAAGTAACTCTCATGATTGAGTTCTATTGTTCTTATAGGTAAATATAAATCATTATATATTGGCTCCACACGCCATGTGATTGAATATTATTTGTTCTATGTTTGATTTCCTATTTGATATTTGTTAATCATTTGCATCTATCTTACAACTTTAAGAGAATTTATCTTCATCAATTTGTCAAAGTTGATATGTCTCATTATTTTATGTCATAACCAACATTCATAATTTAGTTCAAAAGATAAACTTCCTCAACTGTACATCTTTCAATAGTAGACATTGCCTTTTCTCATTTCAAATCATTCATTAAGAAAACTAATGTAAAACTAGTTATGGTGTAGGAGAACCTAGGGCTTAGCTATTAGCCCCCAAATTTTGATGTGATTTCCATAATGTACTACATAGGGTTCTTCTCAGTGGGTAGAAAAATAGTTCATAAGAGAGTTTCTAAGGAGCATCAAGTTATGTTAGACTGATCATTGGTGAAGAAATAATGATAACACTTAGTGATGTAGCTTCCACTAGTAGAAAAGTATATTTCCTATCAAACTGATAGTCGATGGTAATATCGGGCTGATTCATGCCGAAGTAACTTGCACTAGTGGTGAAGTGCATATTGTGTTAGAATAATTTCTGATGAGAACATCGGGTTCAGGTATGCTAAAGTGGACATCAGGTGGAGTCTCACCAAAAATAGCCATCAGAGAAACTCGGTCTATTGGCGTAGGGAGTTTCGAGTTAGATTGAGCCTTGATGGAGTCATTGGTACAAGCTAGGCCGATGGATGATTGACCAGACTGAAGGCATCAAGGTAGGTTATGTCGATCATTCGCAAGATGTGGATTAGTGGAGAAGCTAGAAATCGATTAGACAAATCCTCGATCATATCACCATGATAGGATATGTTGATAAATCCATTTTTCTAATGTACGTAGAATGGAAGAATCATTTAGTTTTTTTAAGTTTTTGTAACCTAACCAAGCTCAATATAATACCTTTGGATTTCAGGTCGTGAGTTCTGGGGGGATTTTAGTTAGATAGAATTAGGAATCAGTTGGATTCTTATTTTTTGTAGAATTTTATTTATAGTTTTGTAGTTTTCTATCAGTAGTGAGTCGAATTCCCCTTTTATCAATTACTCGTGTGTTCACTTTTTTTGTAGTGTTGTTTCTTTCATGTAGATACAGTCCTGATACTTTGCTAGATTTTGAGGAACAACCAAGATGTAAATAATGGCTTCCATTTGATCTCTGTTATTCAACTTTGTGCATAGAACAAATGGAGCCTCTTTATATTCTTTATCTTTTTGTTAGGGATGCAGACATATGAAATTATCTTTCCCTAGGTGAGCTTGGCTATAGTCCATCTAGGGAAGAGTAGTAAGAAACACACTTGCAGGAGTGCTTGCTAATAGAACCAAGGAAAATGACTACTAGACTAGTCTAGAAGAGATGTTCATTGATTGAATAGAATGGAGAAGAGCCCTCAATTCCTACAAGATAATTGGAAGAGGAACAAGTAGTTAATAGATGAACTTATAGTTGTGAGTTCATGGGAGAAGAGAACATGTGAATTGGTAGGGAAAATCTAGGTGTAGGAGGATAGAGAAGTGAACCTCCTAAGGTAATAGGGTTCTAAGAGTGAAGAAGCCCTAAGAATTCTAAAAACAAACTTAGTGAAGAAATAGGATAGTTCTTGGAGGAGTCTCCCTATTAAACTAGTATCAGAGCCCCAAAATATTTTGGATTGGAGAAGTGTATGTCAGAGTCTGAATGATGGTGAGCAATGCAAAAATTACAAAGAAACTATAGGACCAAGAAGAAGATAATAGATTATTGAGAGAAAGGTTGGCCCAATTGGATCAAGCATTGGGTAAATTTTAGGTCAAGATTGAGGAAGTTAGAGAAAAGATTGGTGAGCAAGAAAAAAAGGAAAAGTCAGTGGCCATAGAAGATGAAATCCTTGAGCCTGATCCAGTGTTGCAAGTAGAACCTTTCCTCAAGGCACTCAAGGCCATGACTGGAGGGGATACCTCTTTTTAGTGGGAAAATAGAACCAAATTTGGTAATATATTGGATTGAAGGTATTGAGAACCAATTTGAGTGTGATGGGGTCAGTGAAGCATAAAAGGTAAGAGTGGAAAAATCTAGGCTTAGAGGCTCTTCCTTGACATGGTGTAAGTTCATCCAAATTGAGAGAGAGAAGGAAGGTAAAAATACCATTGCTACTTGGAAGGGCATGGATGTCAAAATTATAGAAACCTACATGCTAGAGGATTATAAAATACAATTGCAAAAAAAGAGATAGAGTTTGAGGCAAAAAGAGCTTGACATCAATACCTACATCGAAGAGTTCCATAAGCTTTGAAGGATAAATAAGGTGGTAGAAGAAGAAAGTATAAAAGTTCCTAGATATATCACTAGCTTAAAGTGATCAATTCAAGAGGAGATGAGTCTCTTAAATCCCAAGACACTACACCAGTACTACCAATTGGCACTAAAGATTGAATAAAAAGGTAGAAGGAAACAAGATTCAAGTTCAAGAAATAGAGGCTAGGGTAGAGACCAAAGGGGACACAGAGGTGGTTATCAAGGAAGAGGAAATAATTAGAGGAGCCAAGTGGAGTCCAAACTTGTGGAGAAAAGAAGTGAAGAAAACTCGAGAAGATGTTTTAGAGGTAGAGGATCTCATGGTGGGCCTAACAGAGGAAAAGGTGGAAGTGGAGGTAGGAGTAGTTCCTATTTTGCAACCATGAATTGATACAACTCTGGGTAGCTAGGACATCCTTCTTATAGGTGTCTAGAGTAGGCCTCCTCTTAAAATTAAGAGAAAAGAGTGTCTTATGGACAAGAAGACACATCAAGTGTCAAGTCTCTAGAGGTGAATCATATAGAATTAAAGATGGGTGAATATTTGATGTTTAGGAGAGTCTTGATCAAGAAACCAGTGAAAGGGGAACCTAAACAAAGGATGACCTAATTCATAGTTAGGTGAAAGATACTTGGCAAGGTGTGGAAGGTGATTCTAGACTTTGGTTCCATAGATGACATCATATTAGAGGAAGCAACAAAGAAGCTTAATTTGGTGAAGATGTCACATGGTAGTCCCTACAAGGTCTCATGGTTGAACAAAGGGAAAAGTGTCTCGGTAAATTCACATACATGGGTAGAGTTCTCCAATGGAGGGTATATGACAAAATCCTTTGTGATGTGTTTCCCATGGATGCTTGCCATATTCTCTTGGGAAGACCCTGATAGTATGACAAGAAGGCTATACATGATGGACAGGAGAACACCATTCCACTTATTAAGGATAGAGAAAACTTTAATATTCACTCTCTCCTAGAAGAAGATGAAGCTCACACTAAGGGTCCTAGTGTGTTACTTCTCAGTGGGAAAGAGTTCCTTAGCATACTTCAAGAGAAGGAAAATGCAGGTTATTCCATAGTGATGGAACCTAAGGAGAAGGACAACCCTAAGAAAGAAGCTATACCAAAAGAAGTACAATAATTGTTAGAGAGGTTTAGTGATATAGTTAGTGATGGCACACCTACAACTTTGCCTCCTAAAAGAGCCATAAGTCATCAGACTATATTCATACCTAGTGCTTCTTTTCTAAACAAGGAGGCCTATAATATAAACCCTGAAAAAAACAAGAAGTGGCTAGGCAAGTAGAAGAGTTACTTGACCAAGGATTGGTAAGAAGTATTAGTCCATGTGTAGTACCTGTGGTCCTAGCATCAAAAAAAGGAGTTAAATTAAGGCTTTGCACTGATTCTGGAGGCATTAATAGAATCACCATTATATATAGGTTCCCTATACCCAAGATAGAGGATCTAATGTATTTCATTGGTAGAGCACAATACTTTACTAAATTGGACCTCAAAAGTGGTTACCATCAAATTTGAATCAAGGATGGGGATGAGTGGAAAACAACCTTAAAAACCACTGAGGGGTTGTATGAGTGGCTTGTTATGCCATTTGGGCTTACTAATTCCCCTTGAACCTTCATGAGGTTGATGAATGTGTATGCACCCTAAATGGTCACCTAGACTTTGGGCCCCCATTCAGTAAATTATCAAATCCTTGAATCAGTATTTTCAAAAAATCAACATTTTTCAAATTATATCAATTTCCTTGATCAAATCCTATCTCTATCATTTTCAATTATTTTCCATGGGCTAACCATTTTATCCTAAAGTCATTATTTATTTAAAAGGAATTTCCTCCCATTTTATTAAATAAAAAGGCCCCACTTTTCCTCTTATCCTAAGTTGCACAAATAAAGCATTATTCTTATTTTATAAAAAGAAGAAAAACACTTTTTGTCTCATATGGACACAAAAATCAACTCTTATTTTCTCATTGGAGGATATTTGTGCATAGGGATTGCTCCTCTTTCAAGCTCCACCCTTGATTAAATCTTTTTCCTCTTAATCTCCATGGTCCATTCCTTTTCAATTCCTTTAAAAGAAGAGCTCTTTTCTCATTCTAGGATCCCAACTTTGAATACTACTCTTATGCTACAGGATTTCTTGGAGACTTTGGAGCTTTGGAGATCATTCTTGCATTCTAGTTTCATTCTTGCATCATAGCTTCATGTTGATGCTTTCTAGCTTAGTTTCCTTTATGCTCTAGATTAGCTCACATAGATTAATTAGCAAGGATTTGTAATACTTTCATTTCCATAGCTTAGCTTGCATCTTCATTCTTAGCATTGTTGCATTGCATTTCCATTCTAGATTTTTGAGGATATTGGCATTCTTTCCCTTGTCTCTTTGAATCTCCCATTGTGTGGTTTACTAGCAAGGTTGCATGCTTCAATAGCTCTAGCTGAGAGCACCATCAACATCCTTGTGACTCCATGCCTAGGGAGCTCTAGGTCGCTTTCTCAAGGTTTCCCATTCATGGATTCCCTTGGAAGCAATGACTTAGAGAAGTGCACTATTTAGTGTGTACATTTTTGGCACCCACCATGGGGTAGGACACTCTTGTTTTGTCCTTCATTTTATGCATTTCCATCATTTTTTTCGTCAATATTTTCTTCGTGTTTTGGCTGTCTATTTTTTCTGACAGAATTATCGTGCGATATTTTTCTCATATCATACAATAGTTTTGTATATACCAATATGATACTTTACCAGTTAAAGTATCACATGCCTTTGTAGACTCTGTTGCATTGTTGTTTTGTTCTATGTTGCATGCAGGTATCAGGAACTATCACACAGGGATACATTATCGTAGCAGTATAAGATGAAGTATCGCATGACTCTTCCTCTGACAGAAATATCGCCCAGGCCTGGCAGTGAGTAATTTTTGTCATTACTTTGCAAGATTTGATCTATTTGATTCAGATTTCTGATTTGTTGTGGTAGAACAGAGTTTATTTTTGCAGATTTCATTTGGTTTTGATGTGCTAACCCTTGTAGGGCTAACAATTTGTTCTTGTAGGTGCTCTCATTGCTTGATTATTTTCTTAAAATAACACATGTCAAAGCTCCAAATGCACAAGGGCTACTAATGGTTTTTATAGGGCTTCCCAAAGCATAAAAACCAATCAAGTGCTTGTTTAATTGCTTTCCTTTTGAGTGCGACATATACTAGTTGTTTCATATATTAGGCACTTAATATCTTGTTTTAGGAATCTTTGGGTGGTAGGAGAGTATGCTCTTCACCCTTGTGGTGAAACAGAAATATTGACCCATCTTTGGATTTTGAAAGCGAGAGGGTAATTGAACCTTTGCTTGGTGTGTTTGGGAGAGATTTTTGAGCTAGGAGATTATGCTCTTCACCCTTGAGGTGAAATAGAAATCCTAAAACTCAAAGATTAATCCACTCTTTGTTTAGTTTTAGAATCCTTTAGTGGGCCTACTCTTGAGAAATCAAGAGGAACAACATAAGTGGGGACAAGCTTTTTGCCAGCTATTCTGACCCACTATAAACTCAAGGCTATCAAGGACACAAAACCTTGGTAGACGTAGTACTTTTCTTTGCTTGATGTGAGTACTTGTGGGATTGTGACCATGAGGAAAATGTTGAGCAAGAATGCTTAAGGTACTCTTGTGACTATGAGGTTTGTTACTTGTCACAAGGTAAGGAGTCCCTTTGGGGAGCAAGAGGGGTATTACGAATGGAAGCCCTTACTAAGAACCATAGATAGAGGCCACCCTATTTTTCTACTTAGCTTCTTGGTGCAAGGATTGATCCTAGTGGACTAACCCAGATCACCCCAAGATTACTCACCATCTATGTTCCTTTTTTTGTGTCATTGACACTTCAACGACAAAGCCAATATCTATTGTGGGTAACCACTTTGTGTGAGGTAATGGAGCATCAAGTGTGGGCCAAGTTCTCAAATATCAAACATCATGGTAGCATTCATAGGATTTTATTGCTTTTATATCGCAATTGCTTGTCTTGGCAAGGTTGCTTTTGCCCTTGTGAAAGTGTTTTATGACATGTTTGATCACCTACTATTTGCAAACCTATCTGATTATTTCTGTCACTATGCTTGAAATAAAAAAATCCAACCTTCAAACTAAAATTTTGACCAAATTGCCCTTAAAACTAAAATTTTTAGCACTCACTGGTCAAGAGTCGTACGATCCTGAAACTTTATTGCACACTGTTTGGAGATTTATCATGTGATAGTTCATTACTGGAAAA
Source organism: Chamaecyparis obtusa (assembly GCA_027943335.1). NCBI lineage: Eukaryota > Viridiplantae > Streptophyta > Pinopsida > Cupressales > Cupressaceae > Chamaecyparis > Chamaecyparis obtusa. The sequence continues at coordinate 35,545 of BSBK01005573.1, read as the reverse complement.
CTATTGCACTACTTGCTTGGAAAGTATCACATAGGCTGCATAGAAACTGTCACACTATTTGCTGTGAAATATCACCTGGTCATAAACTATCATACTGTTTGCCTAGAAACTATCGCACAGAGTCTTTTTGCTGTCTATCTGGTTTATGCAATTTTCAATCTTTCCTTAGTCGACCAAATTTTAGTAGGTGACTTACTCTGCTACTAGAAACCTATTTGTACCTTGGGTTCCTATTTTTAGACCCCTTGGATTAGTGTTCTTTGATTTTCTAAAGTAGTCTTGCTTGGCATCGATAAGTTAGGAATTATCCTTGTTGAAAAAGTACACCTTTAGATTCTTTGATAACGCACTTGGAGAGTTTCAGTACTCCTTTTTCCAAAGCACTTCCATCAAAATTCAATTTCAATTTCAAATATATTTGGGTAAATCCATCCTCCTAGTCCATATGTGTTAGGATACTCATCCTTTTATTATACACCTTTGCAACTTTATATCTTACCATCTCTTTTTGGACAATTGAACACTTTTACTATCCTAGTTTGGTATTGACATTTCATAAGGTCATCTTATCACCAAGGGTCTTTTTCTTTCATGTTGATTATGACAAGGTACCAAGTTAGTCAAGGGAAATGACCTCAAGTTGTCTTTGATCAGTTACCCTTAGTCCAAACTCGTCAAAAGTGAAAGGGAAAGGAACCCATCTTTGATCAATCACCTAGGAGTGAGTCTAAAGCTTAGTTTGACCCAAAGAGAAATCCTAGTGAGTTGAGTACCTCTTTAGCACCCTCTCAATCAAATATGGACATGAGCTACACCATGACTAGAAAGGAGAGAGAAGTGATGGATCAAAATCTTGATGACATTTTCCAAAGACATAGGGATAACATGTTGTTTGGTGATGACAATCAACCTGAATCACCTCCTATTAACTCAAGGTATTTAGATGCCCATCAAAGAGCTAAAAGACATTATGGACGAGCTCACCAAGATGCATGGTCACAACATGAAGACCAAAAAAACCAATCTTATGATGCTCATGCCAATGCAGCATTTACTAACAACTTGTTTAAACATTCAAGGCCCAACTCTCCCCTCAAAACAACCTCAAGATATGCAAATGAAAGGCTTAAAAGAATTGAGCACAAAAAGAAAGCCTTTTTGGATGAACAAGCCGCTAAAGAAGAAAGTTTTAGACACCTAGAGGCTGAACAACAAGCCTTCTTAGAGTTGAAAAGAAAAGCATTCCAAGAGGAACAAGATAGGCTTTTAGCCTAGCAACTCAATGACCAATTCAACAATAGGGGTACCAATAGTGGAAACAACTCTCCCCATCTACTCCCTCAAGAACTCCAAGAAGTAGAAGGTGGTCAAGGACCCCCTCAAGATCTCCTAGTCCTAGAGGAAGGAGGATTTCACAACATAGGAGACAAACACCTCCTAGGAACTCGAGACAACCCTCCCAACGAGCTCATCATGGCTCTCAACATGGAGGAAGTAGTGCAAGTTTTGATGATCAAGATTTTATGAGAATGCAACAAGAACCACTATTACAACAATATGTGGAGAATTATCTTGATCAAAACAAGGATAGGTTCCTAGAGAGATTGATTAACAAGGGTGCTAGAGTCCCTTACAATTTTGATGTGGATAGGAGAATTAAGAAACAAGGACCCTCTCAAGAAGAGGAGATCAAGAAACTCAAGCACATGATGGAAAAGGTGTTGGCACCTAAAAGTTCCTTTTCACTTGACGTTGTTTGTCCCAATCCTTTTGATAGAAGTGTGACTATGATGGATTTTCCTAGGAAAGTTGAAATCCCCCAATATGACAAATATGACGGCAATGGTGACCCACATGATCATGTGCGTCAGTTCTACATCATGAGTTTTGAGTTCCACCAAGATGACTCCTATCTTATGAGATTATTTCCAAGGAGTCTCAAGGGCCAAGCCATGGAGTGGTTTACCAACATAACCCCTCCTGTCAAAAATTTCAAGGAACTTGTCCACAGATTTGTTCAACATTTGGCATATAACTTGTCAAGATCAGTCACTATGTTAGACTTGTGCAATTTGAAATAGAACCAAGGGGAATCCTTTGTTACCTTCTTACAAAGGTGGAGATGATTGTGCTCTCGCTATTCTAGGACTATTCCTAAGCATGAATGGATTGATATCATTGTTAGCAATTTAGTGCTTGAAATTCAGTATGAGGTTTAGAAGATGGTCTTTGATTCCTTTGACACCATGGTCAAAATTGCATGTCAAATTGAGGATGTCTTGAAAGAGCAAGGCATTTTGACCAAACATAGCAATAACAACAATGGTTTGAACACTAAAAATGCTAATAAGGACAAAGATAAACACTCACACTGGAACAAGAATAAGCAAGTAGTCAATGACAGAGTTGTGGACTCTTCCCAACCCAAGGATCAAGGAGTCCTCCATTTGTCTAGTGCAGTCCAACCTATGAATCTCAACACATCCTCCAACCAACAAGAGCATAAACCAAAGTATCAAGAAAAGCCTAAGAAGGAGAGGTAACAATTTTCTAAACTGGGTGACTCCTATGAGGATGTTTTCAAGATGCTTATTGCCAATACCCTTGCACAACCACAAGATCCAACAAATTTCCACATACCTGATGTTAAGCCACATTGGTTGAATCAAAAATCTTTCTGCAAATTCCATAATGGCATTGGACATGACATCGAACATTGCTGGAAACTTAAAAACCTTATTCAGGATCTTATTGAAAGTGGCAAACTTCAGACTAATGGGTTGAATACCAATGTAGACCATAAGGCATTCAAGGATCCTTTGCCCAAATATGAAAAGGGGGAAACCTCTAAACCCAAGAATAGCAATGCCAAAATCAACTATACCTACACAGGTGTAGAAAATGTGATCAACATGCTTGAGGTTGTCAAGGAAAGTGTCAACATGATGAGAGACAAATATCCGTATGGTTATGATGTGGGCTCTCCTCCTATATTCGATGAAGAACCTATGGTGGTGCTTAGGGGTCCTCACTCTCAAAGGTCATCCCAAGCTCTTAATGTTGTCACTAGAAGCCAAAGTCAAGGTCATGTGGTTATTAGAGGTCCTAGTTCCAACTAGTCCAACAAACCCAAGCAAGTGACATCTAAGAATGTCACCACCAAATCAGTAGTCAACCCTGAAATGAGCTATAATCTTGTTGACTAGTTACAAATAACACCAGCTCAAATCTTAATCTTTAAACACTTGGAATTGTCTCCAAGACATAAGCATATCCTTGAGGATGCTTTGCGTGTGGCCAATGTTCCTAACAACATAGATGTTGACCAATTCCAGAACATGGTTAACCACCTTGCCAGCCCTCATTACCTAACATTCTCAGAAGAAGATGACAAAGCTTTGAGCCATCTACATAATCTTTCCCTTCATATCAAAGTCATGATCCACAAGACCTATGTTAGGGGTGTGTTGATTGATGGGGGTACTGGGCTCAACTTTTGTTCTTTGAGTTTGTTGAAGATACTAGGTTATTTTGAGCAAGCTATTGATACCTAGAAGAAGATTACCATTAAAGCCTATGATGAGGTAGAGAGAAGCTCCAAAGGCTTAGCCATCCTTCCTACCAGGATTGGTCCTATGGAAAAGGACATTTTGTTCCAAATTGTTGATGCTAGTCCTCTAGCATATAATATCCTACTTGGTAGACCATGGATCCATGACATGCAAAGTGTCATCCACCTACCACCAATGTGTTAAGCTCCCCTATAATGGAGTAGAAGTCTATATACTCAGGGATAGCACATTATCTATAAATGGAATTTCAGTAGGGACTCATGTTCCTCTCAATAGGGAAGCAGAGGATTTTGATGCAACTCTGGCACAATGTAAGGATAAGTTCAAATCCATAGACCTTGGTATGGGGGGGTATCAAATTGACTCCTTTACAAAACTGCCAGTCTCACCTAGGTCCTATGGTAAACCTTCACAAGAGATGTGTCCTTCATCTTCAGCAATGACTCTGTTTGGTACATTTGTAGAGTCTCAGTGCCCATATAGGATGAAAAAGAAGAGGTGGTTGTCAAAGATTGGATCTATAGAGAAGACAAATACATTCATAATGAGAACTTCTCTCCCTCTCCTAAGGCCTATGGAAGAGGGTACACTCTTGTCAAAAATATGGGCTATCCAGGTCATGGTCCTCTTAGTCACAGATTAGATGTTAGAGCCGAACCACTCAATCATGCTCTTTTTGGACGCAGGTCTAAAAAAATAGTTGGCCTAGGTTTTGAAAGTCAGAACAAGAAAACTACTCCTATCCTTGCTACGATGGATAGTGATGATGAATAAAACTACATACCCAATTTGCAAAATCAACAAGATTGGTGTGAAGATTGGGTCCCTTCCACCAATCTCCTTTGGGGAAATTCAGATATTCCAGTTGCCAATCCAATAGTTTCTGACCTAGAACAAGAAGAATCCACTATTGAAGATCATGTTGAGAATCCTATTCAAGAACACTAATACACAAATGGCATTCAAGAAGGTGTTACCCTTGGTGAAATCAAAGCCTCTACTTCAAGGCCTCAAAAATATGCTTGGTGTAAACATCCCAGCTAGGATTCAGATACGGACTCACATGAGTATGAATGGGAATCTCTCTCTGATTGTTCCATAGTTGATATGGACATTGATGTTGTCCAAACATATGGTCCCCAACCTAAGGTAGCTAACAAGTCTAGTGTAGGATTAGTGGATTCAAATCCGCAAGTCTCTTTAGTGGACAATGCTTCGCTTGGTAGGATAAATCATGATTTGGGCACCTTAGAGGGATACTTGATGGACCCTAACTCTGCAATCACCAGAGATGATCCCATTCACATACACAACATTGAACCCGTCATTGACCTACCCCTTGCCAATCATCACTTAATTGATTGTTCTCAGCACTATCAAGAGCCTCAGCTCCTAACTTTCCAAAATGACTATGAGATAGCATGTTACCTAAATGCCATTGAACTTGTAGTCTCTTCCACTAGTGAACCAACTACAAGCATGACAAAACCAGATATCAAGTACCTTAGTCACAAAATGAAAAGAAAAGAAAAAAAGAATAAGAGTTCTGATGGTGAAAACCACTGTGTGGCAGTGTTAGAATCAAAAAAGGTAAAAATAAAGGATGTATCTGAGGGTGAAAACCTCTTCGAGGCACCTAAGGATGGGGTACTTGATCATCTCCCAAGTTACTTTTAAGATAGATCTTCAGTGCTTGTTGAGCCTACACAGCCAGTTAATTTGAATACACAAGAGGCTCCACAAATAGTGCATTTGGCTCAGTCTGTATCAACATAGGAAAAAGAAGCATATACCAAGTTCCTATAGACCAAGAAGATTAATTTTTCTTGGACTTACTCAGACATGCCAGGGTTGGACACTAATCTCCTTATGCATCACTTGTCCATAGCTCTAGGTATAAAACCAATAAAATAGAAGTTGAGGAAAATGCATCCTCACATAGCTCTTCTCGCCAAAGCTGAACTAGGAAAACTGCTCAGTGCAGGATTTATAAGAGCCATTGATTATGCCCAATGGATATCCAATATTGAACCAGTTTCAAAACATGACAAGTCCATTCATGTCTACACATATTTTAGAGATCTTAATAAAGCATTCCCAAAGGATGATTTTCCACTTCCAAACATAGACATGATAGTGGACATGACCGCGGGTTATGAGATCTATTCATTGATGGATGGTTTTTCTAGGTATAATCAAATCAAGATAGCTCTTGAAGACTAGGAAAAGACTGCATTCACTTGCGCATGGGGAACCTATTGCCAGAACGTCATTCCATTTGGATTAAAAAATGTAGGAGCTACTTATCAAAGAGCTATGACAACTATCTTCCATGACATGATGCATAAGAAAATGGAAGATTATGTGGATGACACCTTGGCAAAATCTAAAAAAAGGGATACACACCTAGGAGATTTAGAAGTCATTCTAGATTGTATGGAATAGTTTCAATTAAGATTAAATCCCAAAAAGTGTGCATTTGGAGTCACCTCTAGAAAACTCCTAGGATTTATCATTTTAGCCAAAGGAATAGAGGTGGACCCAGAGAAAGTTCAAGCAATATTGGATATGCCGCCTCCCAAAAACATCAGTCAAATGAGGAGTTTTGAGGGACACCTTCAATCTATAAGGAGGTTTATTTCACAACTAGTTGATAGGCTCAACCCTTTAATAAGACTTTACACAAATGGGTTAAATGTGTCTGGAATGAAGATTTTCAGCAAAGCATGGACCAAATCAAGCAATACGTGGCCAACCCTCCAATCTTAATGCCTCCTATCCCAAGAAAACCACTCATATTGTATGTTTCAGCAAAAAAATCTTCCTTGGGGGCATTATTAGCTCAACTTGACGATACTAGAAAAGAAAGAGCTATATACTACATCAACTGTACTTTGGTGTCATATGAGGTCAATTACACTAGTATTGAAAAATCTTGCCTTGTAGTGGTGTTTGCTTCCCAAAAGTTGTGACATTACATGCTTGCGCATACAATACACCTCATTGCAAAGATTGATCCTCTCAAATATTTTCTTGGTAAGGCTTCTCTCACAGGTAGACTTGCTAAGTGGATGATGATCTTATTAGAATTTGACATAGAGTATGTTGAGTGTAAGGCTATAAAAGGACAAGCCATTGTAGACCAATTGGCTGATTTTTCAATTCAAGATAAAGCGCAATTCAAGTTGAATTTCTAGATGAGCACATAATGAACATGACTGCAAGAACATGGAAGATATTCTTTGATGGCTCTTTCATGCAAAATGGTTCAGGAGCAGGAGTGTTATTTGTTTCTCCTCATGGGTACACAGTTCCTAAGTCCTACAAACTATTGTTCTCATGCACAAATAATATTGTTGAGTATGAGGCCTTGACAAATGGGTTAAAAATGGCAATTGAATGTAGAATCACAAAGCTTCATATCTATGGGGATTCACAATTAATAGTCGACCAAGTTAATGAAGAATACCAAACAAAGGATGAAAAATTGGTACCCTACAAGAAAATGGTTGATTCATTGTGACGCTATTTTACCTTTGTTACATTTCAACAAATCCCTAGAGCAGAGAATAAAGCAGCTAATGCTATGGTTACATTAGCTTCACTTCTTCAGCTAGAACAACATGAGTCTAGATTCAAATTCCTGGTGGAAGAGCTATGCTACCCTATCTATGACTCCCAAGAAAGCCAAGTTGTTTGTACCCTTGTTGGCCATGAGTCATCCCACTATGGTGCCATTTACTCATACCTCCATGATGGCATTATCCCTAAAACCTTCAACTATTCTGAATGAAGAAACTTGACCCAAAATGCCCCTCGCCACACCCTTATCTCTGGTGATATGTATAGGAGGGGTTTAGATGGGACACTTCTTAGGTGCTTGGAAAAGGATGAGTCTGACCAAGCAATAGCTGACATTCATGAGGGAATTTTTGGAGGACATTCCAATGGTCTTGTCATGGCCCAAAGGTTGCTTAGGGCTGGGTACTATTGGCCTACCATGCAAACAGATGCAGTAGCCTTTTCTAAATCATGTGAAAAGTGTCAAAAACATAGTAACCTGATACATGCTCTAGGAAGGGAGCTTATTCCTTCTATTTCTCATTGGCCATTTCAGTGCTGGGCCTTTGACCTTGTTGGAAAGATTCATCCCAACTCATTAGGTGGACACAAATTCATCATCACTACTACTGATTACTTTAACAAATGGGTAGAAGCTCTCCCACTTTCTGTTGCCTCAGGCAAGATAGTTTCTTTATTTATTTTGAACCATATCATATGTCGGTATGGAGTGCCTTCTGAAATAATCACTAACAATGGAGGTCAGTTTAAAAACAAGGACCTTAAACATCTCTACAAGAATTTCAAGATAAAATAGCATTGGTCCTCCATTTACTTCCTGCAAGGAAATGGACAAGCAGAGGCTTCGAATAAGACCATTCTTAAAATTCTCCATAGAACAGTTCACAAGAATAGTAGAGATTGGCATCTATAGATAAATCCGGCCTTATGGGCCTATAGAATGAGTATTCCTACTCCAACAAGGGCTACTCCTTTCTTCCTCACTTATGGTGTTGAAGCAGTGTTACCATTAGAGGTGGAGATTCCTTCTCTTACAATTTCCCTTAAAGGTCTAGTGACAGATGAAGACTACCGCACCATGAGACTCCATGAATTAGAACTTTTAGATGAAAAGCGTAAAGCATCATTTGATCACATGAGAGTTTACCAAAAGCGTATGTCCAAAGCATTCAACAAGAAGTTTCACCCTAGAGAATTTCAAGTGGGGGTTCTTGTCCTACGAGAAAACCCTAAGAACCAACAACATAGAGAGAAAAAGGGAAAATTTGAACCTAATTGGCTTGGACCATACATTATTACTGCTGCTTTTGGGACAGGTGCTTATTTACTATCTAATCTAGAGGGAGAATAGCTCCCTAATCCTATTAATGTTTTGCACCTCAAGAAGTTCTATCCATGATGCATGTTTTGTCTAGGGGCATCCTTTGTACATATTTATTCATCGTAAAAAAATTCCAAAAAAATTCATATATGATGCTGAAAAAAATCCTAAACAACATATAAAGTCCTAAAAAAATACAAAAAAAATTAAAAAATAGAAAAAATTCAAAAAAATAGAAAAAGTGCCTTGGTGAAAATCTGGAAATAGGCGCCTTGGTAGCAAAAATACAAAAAAATTGAAAAAATAAAAAAATCTCCAAGTGGTGAAAACCTGGAAATAGGTGCTACTTGAGGCCTTTGCACCTTTTGTTTCTTAGCATGCGTCCTCGACACTTAGCCTCTCTCCATCATGCCTTGACCTTGCTTCCTTGGTTTGGAATTGGTCTTTGTCTTTGTCTAGGGGACTTCACTGTGTTAGCTTTGGTCTTTAGGACATCTTGCAAATGGTGTTTTTTAACACCACCCCAACTGTGTTTTTCAACACTACCCTAGTGTCAAGTGTTTCTCAACACTTATAATATATCTTACCCACAGTCTAGCATGATATGACATTTCTCACTGGTAGATGTGATACTCAAAGTTTGACTCTATGACCTACACACACGCACTTAAATGCTTGACTCATTGAGACTTGTTTGACTTTATTTCTTTGTGTGTTGTTTATGATGATTGCTTTGATGAGTGTTCTCTCCCTAATAGTTTTTGATGATGCCGAGCTAGAACACTGGGGGCATGAGGACATGTTTTATTGCTTTTTCTACATGTGGGTATATTTTGTTAGTCCTAACTATCATTAGCATTTATGCTTGTTCCACTTGACATTAGGGTCTACAAGATATTATCCTTGACTATTTTTGCAAGTGCATACTTATAGTCATCTTGACTTTCTTATGTCTCGATGTGAGTATAATCTTGCCATATCAAACTTAGGAAATCTCACTACACTAAGTCATCTTAACTTATATGTCTTTGGTACTTAGGTGGGATTCCCAAATATCTATCTAATATAGATCATATTCAAATTCACATAGTCATACTAGTGTGTATTGTATGATCTTGTGATGCTACCAATAATGCTCGATGATGAATATTAGAGTCTAAAAGCTTTGTGATCTTGCAAGTAAACCACTTTTCATAGTAGCTTGCATTTTTAGGTTCATGTTAGATTATTTTTTCATTTTGCATATGGAGAGAGCTCTCCTTTTCATCTTTCATGGACTTGTTAGTCAAATGCACTCACCTTTCCTTTTCTCGATCATGTCTTTCATTCCTTTCCTTTCACATCACGTCCTATTCCTTTCATCACAAGGGGTTAATCTTATCATCATATCTATACCCTAAAGAGATCATTTTCAGAAACATGAGTCTATATCATAAACATGAGAACTAAACATACATCTATGAGAGATATTATACATGAGCATATATAACATACATTTTGAGAAATATGACAAGACAATATAAAAACTAAAACATCCATCACAAGTGGGACAAGTACACAAGATCTATCACAAATCTAGTAAATCTCATATATATAAATGTCATGATACAAATACAATGTGGGATCCAAAATCTAGATAATGTCACAGGGCATGTCTCTATACATCTATCCTAGCCCTAGGTATAACTTTCCCCATCATGATGTGGAGGTGATGGTGGTGGAGGTGGTACTACCACCTTGTAAGGTACCATATCAGATCTCCCAACCCTTTTAGAGTAGAGTGCCACTCTCTGTCCCTTAGGTATAACCTATATGTAGAGACCATGATAATACGTAGCTCGTCCTACCTCTCACTAGATCTCTGCTGCATCGGCCTGTGCCGCCCTCTCCTGCTGATCTATCTCAACTCAAAGATCAGTCAGCTGCTGGTCTCTCACAGCTATAGTAATTCATAGCTACTACATCTTTGTCTCCAAAACCTAGATCCTCACCCTGAGATCCTCTCCTCCTCCCCCTGCAGGCTGATCCTACCCAGCATCCACCTGTCGGTGAGATGGTCTTGCCATATTATCCCCCTCATCTATGGAAACTTGTCTTCATGACCATTTCCAACCACTTGATCTAGAGCTCTATCCCCTCTCTCCTCTCCCTCCACCTCACCCATCCCCTCCATCTCCATCTCCATCATCTCCCTATGCTACCAGTTGTGCATCAGGTATAGTAAACCGAGGGAATGGATGCCTCTGCTACTCTTCTCTATAAGCCACATCTGCACTTGCATCTATCATATCTAGGAGATAGTCCCATGGTTCCCTGTGTATAGTTGTAGTGTCCTGTACTTCCTACTTATAGTCCAATATTAGCAACCATCCCTATCCCTCCTCATCTCTCACCTCAGCATAAGTGGTGGTCTCTATGGGCACCCTCTACTGTCACCCAAACTATCTCTAGACCCGGGTGATCATGAAGCACTTGACTATATCATAATGTTGACCTACTAGTGGCTAGCTGCACAACATGTAATGTAACTGCCACTCCCAATCACCCCATTGCTCACAAGCCCTGTATGGTCTCCACTAAAATGATGTGAGCTCATCTAGTAACCTGTAATAATAAGTCACATCTCTGCTATGTGGCTGGCTGATGAAACATGTATATTTGTATATATAGGGGCATCTCTGCTCCCTTGGCTACACATGTGGGTGCACAATGGTGATGTACTCCCATGCCCATACCTATGCTAAGACTGCACCGCATGCCCATGTCTTGCTCTCCCTATATATAATATCATGGAGCTCATGATACATATCCACTAGGATGGTTGGGCCCCATGCCATCCATCGTGGGTGCACTATAAGATCTACCACCAACCTACCCTAGCCCAATGGGAACCCTCTCTGGCTCCTATCGGTGGTCAGTGCCTGTGCTACTATGGAGCACACTATACATGGAACCAGGAAGTCTCTATCATACTCCTCTATCAACCTATCCCAGTTGAGGTTCCTATCAATAAAGGTGACATCTTGGAACATGTCCCGCATGATCTATCATCCCTCAATCAGATCCTGATCATAGTATACCTGTGCCAACAGACAATTGTGTCAGTTTCTATCATATGGAAACTTTACATCTATGAATATCTATAAACATGATTATACTCACTGGATGTCCATGGCTAGGAACTCAAAGGATCCAATAGACATCCTCCAAGCTAATAGTAGCCTCTCTAGTCGACAAGTGAAAGGTGTTATGCTCACTATGCCACCTCTCAGCCAATGATGTCAATAACCCATGATCTTCCTGAATGTGGGGCATATGTAGCAAGTAACCAAAACCCATCTCCCCCAGGTCTCATCATCCTGGATCATCAAGATCCCAGATGCACCGTAACTCGGTCACTCTCGGTGCTCTAATGAGGAGCATAGGAAATTTCTCCTGGAAGCCATAACCCCAAACCATATGTCAGAACATATCATGATGGATGTATAAAATTAGTACAAAATATCTTAACAGCAAAAATTGTCTGGACTCATGTCATAGTGCTCAAAAAAATTAAAACATGTCACTTTTTTTTTACACTGTGCAATACTATTTTTTGATTAAGTATCATGTGATACTTTCCTCAATAGTAGTGCAATAATATCTTTGAGTGTGATAGTTTGCATAGGATTGCATGATATTTCATCCAGTATCATGTGATACTAGATTAAACACTTGTGCGATACTATTTTGACCCAAGAACTATTGCACGATGGATATTACCAAAGAGTGCAATACTTAACAATTATCGTACAATATTTCACATAAGAAAAATTTGACATACTGGGGCACCATATTGCGGAGGCCGATTATGCAATCGGGCATGCTCGAATCGATGTCTATGAACTAGAATCACTACCTATTGGGCCATTTTCTCTCTCTAAGCTCTCAAAATTATCAAATCCCTATAAGACAAATGATTTTGAAAATGACCTTTTTTCCCCCTTTTATAGCATTTTTCATTTTTGACCAATTTTCAAAACATCTCAGAATTGTGTGAAAATTGTACCCCTAGCTAATTTCGACATCTCGGATCCACTTTCAAGATTGAAATCAAAATCTGAGCTCATCTTGATAGTCAAAATTTCATTTCAAAACTTTCCCCTTCTTCTACATAGTTGGCTGATCTTTTGAGGCCTGATCCTTCGATCATTGTTGGGGCATCTTCATTTCTTCACCCCCATCTCTTTCAAACTTCTAGTCTTTCATTCACTTGCATTCAATTCATCTCTCTGAAGTTTGACTTCATCCTTAATCTATATCTTTCTCAGTCAAACCTAGTCAAACCGGGGCATCTCTTCACTGCTTGATGGTTATCCTGTCATCTTTCACCTTTGATTATGATTTCTAGTGACTTGATCAAGTTTATCAATTTGTTATTTCTCCTCTACCTGATTTCAATTTCGATACTAAGGGGGAAGTACCTATCAGCTTCAATCCTTGATTCAACTTATCAATCAACCTTGCCTGAGATTCTTATCTCTTATTTGAGACTTGATTATCACCTAGCTATACAGGTGTTGGTCTTGTCTTTCAACTTATCTTTTTTAGCTTATGCTTATCTTTGTCCTGATGTGTTCCCATCTATCGAACACACATCTGGGTTGTTTTGTGATCCCAAATTGATCTCACATTTCAATTCCATTCTTTGACTACATGTGATCTCAAATAAATCTCACATTATTCAAAGAGGGGCAAATGTATGCACCCTAAAATGGCCACCTAGACTTTGGGCCCCCATTCAGTAAATTATCAAATCCTTGAATCAGTATTTTCAAAAAATCAACATTTTTCAAATTATATCAATTTCCTTGATCAAATCCTATCTCTATCATTTTTTATTATTTTACATGGGCTAACCATTTTATCCTAAAGTCTTTATTTATTTAAAAGGAATTTCCTCCCCTTTTATTAAATAAAAATCCCCCACTTTTCCTCTTATCCTAAGTTGCACAAATAAAGCATTATTCTTATTTTATAAAAAGAAGAAAAACACTTTTTGTCTCACATGGACACAAAAGTCAACTCTTATTTTCTCATTGGAGGATATTTGTGCACAGGGATTGGTCCTCTTTCAAGCTCCACCCTTGATTAAATCTTTTGCCTCTTAATCTCCATGGTCCATTCCTTTTCAATTCCTTTAAAAAGAGAGCTCTTTTCTCATTTGAGGATCCCAACTTTGAATACTAATCTTATGCTGCAGGATTTCTTGGAGACTTTGGAGCTTTGGAGATCATTCTTTCATTCTAGTTTCATTCTTGCATTATAGCTTCCTGTTCATTCTTTCTAGCTTAGTTTCCTTTATGCTCTATATTAGCTCACATAGATTAATTAGCAAGGATTTGTAATACTTTCATTTCAAAAGCTTAGCTTGCATCTTCATTCTTAGCATAGTTGCATTTTATTTCCATTCTATATTCTTGAGGATATTGGCATTCTTTGCCTTGTCTCTTTGAATCTCCCATTGTGTGGTTTACTAGCAAGGTTGCATGCTTCAATAGCTCTAGCTGAGAGCACCATCAACATCCTTGTGACTCCATGCCTAGGGAGCTCTAGGTTTCTTTCTCAAGGTTTCCCATTCATGGATTCCCCTGGAAGTAATGACTTAGAGAAATGCACTATTTAGTGTGTACAGAATGAAGTGCTAAAGGATTAAATAGGTAAATTTTTTGTGTTATATATAGATGATATAGTCATCTTTAGCAAGACAAAGGTTGAACACTTAGCACACTTGGAGATAGTTTTAAGGAAGGTACATGAAGAACACCTAGCTATCAATTTAGAGAAGTGTGAGTTCCTCAAGAAAGAGCTATTTTACCTAGGATTTTTGGTGTCTCAAGGAACTTTGAAGATGAACCCAAGAAGGTTGAAACCATACTAAACTAGCCAACACTAACCCCAAGGACAAAGGTAAGAAGCTCCCATGGATTGGCCCAATTTTATAGAAAGTTTATTAGGAACTTTAATGGGATTTGTGTACTAGTGTTGGACACTATAAAAGGTCAATTGAAGACCAAGTTTAGGTGGACTCATGAGGTAGGACAAGAATTTGAAAAGTTGAAGAAGTAATTAGCCACCCAATGTATTCTCCTATTACCAAGTTTTGACAAGTTGTTTACTTGGGAGTGTGATGCAAGTGGAGTGGCAGTAGGTGGAGTGTTGAGTCAGGAGATCAGGCCTATAGATTTCTTTAGTGAGAAGCTTAATGAAACTAAGAATAAATTCTCACCCTATGATTTAGAGTTATATGTTTTGGTTCAATCACTTAGGAAGTTGAGACATTATCTCCTACCTAAGGAATTTGTTGTTTTCATAGATAACCAAGCCTTAAGCTACATCAACAAACATGAAAAGTTGAGCAATAGGCATTTGAAATGGATGGAATATCTTCAAGCCTTCAAAATCACCATACATAATAATAAAGGTAAAATGAATAAGGTGGTAGATGATTTAAGAAGGAGATTGTTGATAGACCAAGAAGCTTAGCTCCAAAGCATTGGTATAGAAATTTTAAAAGACCTCTACAAGAATGATGAGGTTTTCTCTGAAGCATATAAGGTATACATTCTGATTTTTAGAATCATTTACATAGTGAATTTTTAGAATATATATTAAAAATTAGTATTTTGTTTAAGGGGAACCAAATATGTGTACCTAAGGGGTCAATGAGGGAAAACCTCTTTCAAGAGAAGCACAATGGCAGTCTTAGTAGGATTTTTGGCCTCAATAAGACAATGGAACTTGCAAAAAGGTTATACTATTGGCCCAACTAACCTAGAGATGTGCGAAGGTATGTGGATCAATGTGTAATATGTCAGAAGGCTAAATGAGGAGCTAGTAATGTAGGCCTATACCAGCCTTTGCCCATTCCTAATAGCCAATGGGAGTGCATTAGTATGGAATTCATAGTGGGACTTTCCAAGACCAAAACAAGTTTGGATAGCATATATGTGGTATTAGAAAGATTTAGTAAGATGGGCCATTTCATCCTTTGTAAGCCTACACATGATGCTAGTCATATTTCATAACTCTTCTTCAAGGAGGTTGTGAGGATGCATGGTCTTCCCCTAAGCATTGTTTTAGATAAGGATCCCAAGTTCATGGGACATTTTTGGAAAACATTATGGAGTAGATTGGGAACTTATTTGGATTTTGGATCAACTTAGCATACAAAAACTGATGGCTAAATTGAGGTAATCAATAGGGTTTTAGGAAACTTACTGAGATTCTTGACCAAAGACTATGGGTTGACATGAGATCAAGTGCTTCCACAAGAAAAAATTGCTTAGAATGAAGGTGTCAATAGGCCTACTAGATGAAGTCCATTTGAGATAGTTTATGGCTTGCATCCTAGAGGAATTTGTGAGTTGAGAGACTTGGGACAAATGGATAATAGAAGTGGCCAAGATGAAGATTTCTCTCAAACCATGTTGAAGTTACATGAGCAAGTCAAGAATACTCTAACTAAGGCTACCCAAAAGTTAAAGGAAAAAGTGGATGAGAGGAGAAAGGATGTATAGTTTGATATAGGTGACCTTGTCATGGTGCATTTGAACAAGTTTAGACTATAAAAATGTATTCCTACCAAACTACAAATGAAGAGAGTGGGACCATGTAAAGTCCTAGAAAAATGTGGGGCTAATGCTTACAAGATTGACTTTCTAGTAGACTTGAGCATATCACTAGTATTTAATGTGCAAGATTTGGTATCATATAAAGGACCTATTACTACAGACGAGGAACCAAATTTTGAGTCAGTGCTACATGAGGTAGTTTTACCTCCTAAATCCAAGCTCCAAGGAGAATTTTTTTTGGAATCTAGAGTAAAAAGGAAGACCAGGCATAAAACTTACATGGAGCACCTTGTTTAGTAGAAGAACCATCTAGAATCTAAGGCTACATGGGTAGAGGATACTAGATTTCCCAAGCTAGGTATGGATATCTCCTTGTTGTCCCCTACTATTCCCTAGGTTGTTTATGCAGAGGGGGAGTATGGTGCAGGAGCACCTAGGCGTTATCTATTAGCCCCCAAATTTTTATGTGCTTTCTAGAATGTATGTAGGGTTCTTCTCAGTGGTTATCAAAAGAGTGAAGAAGAGATTTTCCAAGGAGCATCATGTTATATTATAATAATCATTGGTGAAGCAATGTCGATAACACTCAGTGGTGTATATTCCACTAGCGGCAAAGTTCATTTAGTGTCAGACTAATAATCAATGTTAATATCAGGCTGAGTCATGCCAAAGTGACTTGTAGTAGTGGTGAAGTGCATGTTGTGTTATAATAATTTTTGATGAGAATGTCAGGTTTAATTATGCCAAAGTGGACATCAGGTGGACTCTTACCGACAATAGCCATTGGAGAAACTTGGTCTATCAACGCGGGGAGTTTCAAGTTAAGATCGAGCACTAATGGACTCATCGGTGAAAGCTAGGATGATGGATGAATGATCTGACTAAAGGCATCAAGATAGGTTATGTCAATCATCGACAAGATGTGGATTAGTGGAGAAGCCAAAAATTGGTTAGACTGATCCATGATCATATCATCGAGATAGGATATGTTGATAAATCCATTCTGCCAATGTACACAAAATGGAAGAATTAGTTGGTTTTTTTTTTAGTTTTTGTAACCAAACCAAGGCCGATATAAGACCTTTGGATTTAGGGTCGTGAATTTTGGGGTGATTTTAGTTGGATAAAATTAGGATTCAGTTGGATTGGTGTTTTTTGTAGAATTATTTTGTTTGCATTTGTGTAATTTTCCATTAGTAGTGAATCGAATTCTCCTTTTGTCAATTACTTGTGTGTTCACTTTCTATTTGCAGTGTTTTTTCTTTCATTTAGATATATTTTTGTTAATTGGTTGGATTATGAGGAACAACCAAGCTATAAATAATGGCTTCCATTTGATCACTATTATTCAGCTTTGGCATAGAACAAATGGAGCTTCTATACATTCTTTATATTTTTGTTAGTTTTCTAGTAAGGATGCAGACATATGTAATTCTCTTTCCCTAGGTGAGCTTGGCTATTGTCCAGCTAGGGAAGAGTAGTAAAAAATACACCTATCGGAGTGCTTGTTGATAGAGCCAAGGAAAATGACTTGTAGACTAGTCCATAAGAGTTGTTCAATGAGTGAACATAGTGGAGAAGAGCCCTCAACTCCTGCAAGATAATTGGAAGAGGGATAAGTGGTTAGTATATGAACTTACAATTGTGAGTTCATGGGAGAAGAGAACATTTGAATTTGTAGGGAAACTCTCATTGTAGGAGGATAGAAAATTTAACCTCCTAAGGTAATTATGAGTATGTGTAGGATCATGGTATGTCAAACTAGGCCTTTAAGTGGCAATGAAAAGTCAGAAAATCAAGTTTAGGCAAGTTGACATAAAAAATTGAACAAGTTATAAATATTATATCAAAAATATGTAAGAAGAGAGTCTATAGAAAATTTAATTTAGTTTCTAAGATAATAGGCCTTTTATGAAAAATAATTATTCTATATGTTAAAAATTTCAAATTTCAATGTAGTAGTACAAAAATTTCAGGAAAAAATAAGAAGTAGGTGTATGTCTAACCACCTTAAACACAATCAAATGATAATTATTTTTTACAAGATTCTAGATATAATTATTAGACTCATGTCTGGATGTGACACATATTTTTTTGTAATTTATTTCTAAGTAAATAATTAATTATGATTTTTCTTCTACAACTTTTTCAAAATGCAAAAACTCTCATGTCTGACCACATTAACTTAGTCTAAACTTTATCAAATTGAAATTTTTTAAAAAAATTTCTTGTAGTAGGAAAATCAAAGAATGTGACACATATTTTGGATTTCAAAAATGTTATATAGTTTGAAAGTTATAGCTATTTTTCAATAATTCTATCAACCAGGACTAGAAAGATAACAAGTAGGTGTATGTCTAACCACATTAAACAAAATCAAATGATAATTATTTTTTATAAGATTCTAGATAAAATTAGTAGACTCATTTCTACATGTGATGTATTTTTTTTGTATTTTTTTCCCAAGTAAATAATTAATTATAATTTTTCTACTACAAATTTTCTTGAATATAAAAACTCTCATGTCTGACCACCTTAACTTAGTCTAAACTTCATCAAATTGAAATAATTTGTTATTATTATTGTCTTAAGTGAAGCATAGCATGTGATGTATATTTCATATTTCAAAAATGTTATATTGTTTGAAAGTTATAGTTATTTTTGAAAGATTCTATCAATCAGGACTTCTTTTTCACATCGCCACTTTTTGGCATACCATGATCCTACACATAATAAGGTTCTAAGAGTGAAGATGCCCTAAGAAGTCTAAAATTAGACTTAGTGAAGAACTAGGATAGGTTTTTTTGGAGTCTCCCTATCACCTTATTGTATAACTAACTTAATTATAAAAGGCATTGTCTTATACTTTTAACATAGTAAAAACTAGTAGGCTTATGCATTTCATCAATAGAAAAAGTTCCCTTACCACATATAGGTGAAAGTCCTTTATAAAAAAAAGTGAGTAATAGTCAATCATAATTTTCAAGGTTTAAGAACATTCTTATATCACTTGTCATATGTTTTGAACAATTGGAATCAATAAAATAGGATCTACATTCTTCTATAATATGAAAAGTATTATTCTTCTATTTAGATCTTTTCATATTCTTTGATATCCAATAAAAACACTTCATTATTTGAATCATTTCATTTGTCATTTTTTAATGAATGAGTATCCAATTTGAAAAAAAATTCTTTACTATTATATATTATAATATTATTGTTGTGAAGTCTATAGATTTATTTCCTTTGATCATCATCACATTTCCTCCTATCCTCCCTAACATGACATGTAGGGTAATAGTCTCCTACACTTCCTCAAGTAAAATATTAGAAGGGAAAATTACCTTTATATATTTTTGGATCCTTTTGTTAGTCTGAACTGACAAATTTTTTACTTCATTCAAATCAGATTCATCTTCAATATTATTAATTGGCTTTAAGGATGGATATTTTTTTCTCATATTATGTATCCTCAAGTTAAAACAACTCAATTATAGTGAAAACAACATAGATCCCCTCCAAATTTTATTTCTCCATATGATGGCATTGTTGAATAGTGATCAATAGGATTTTGTTGGTCTTAGTCATAGTTCTCATCATTTTGAATAGTATTTAATTGTCCTCTAGGGTTTTGTTGGAGCCTATAATAGAATTAACATTTTAATTTACCTAGATTACATAACCTTTAATATTCCCATTCTTAGACATTTTCAAAGTCTTAGTGGTTACAAGTAGACCTATTAGTGCTGCCCATTTTGCCAACAATCTCCCCCTTAGCGTTACCCGAGGGGATTCGAACCTATGACCAAGCTCTGATACCACTTGTTACAAGTAGTGGTTGCCATTGCACCAAAAGATTGACTTGTTAATGCCTGATACAACCACTAGACTTATAGAAGACACAGGAGGCAGTTAAGCCATGTCACAAATCCCAAGGGTAGCACTGACCATTTTTCCAACATCAGTCTTATGCTTTAGATTTTGTAACTTAACTTTTTGATCTTGTTGTCTTCTTCATAAATGTTACCAATCTTTTTCTAGATGTTCAATGTAGTTTTGTAACACATGACCTTCAACAAGTCTGAATCATCTAAAATACTGATAATAGAATTCCCCCCTTTTGCATTGTTATCATATTAGACTTCACACCATGTAGTGTAGAAGCAGGACCAATTGCTAGAAGAAAATTACAATTTTTGATAGCATCAAGAACACCATATGTCATGTTGAATCTAAATGTGAATCTATTCTCTCCTTCCAAATGGTATAATTTGTTCCATCAAACTTAGGTGCCTTGGTGACATTTTCACAAGCCAGCTTGGATCTACCTTAAGCAATTAATATTCTTATAGAAGAACATTGTACTGATACCAATTATTGAACACCACTAGATGAAGAGAGGGGGTGATAACCTAAAACTGATTGAATAACTTGATGAAATGAATAGACAAGTGAAAGATAGTGATTAGAGATCACCAAGTTAGTAAAGTGATATGTCAAGAAATTAAATAAGTCAGTATGTATTGTCATTGATGTCAACTAGTTTTTTATTGTACTTATCATGATGTTTACAAACATCTGAAGAATAAAATGGTAAAGGAATGAGATATCTACATAAGGAAGAGATGCATATGGAAGATATGGCTAAGGTAATCATTGGGTAACTTATTGATGAGTCAATGACATCATTTTATTGACTTGATTGTATTACATAATTTTTTTATATATTGGAGATTAGAACTTAACAAGTTAATGTGGTCAAAAATTGAATATTTTTGTATACACCAAGTCAGTGCAGTGTATACCAAGTAACATTAATAACTGAGTTAGTATTCACTAACACATTCTGTATTGACTGAGTGAGAGGAACAATTAAAGTTTATAACAATCGACTGAATTGATGAGCTGACTAATTGCTTATGATTCTGAGGTAAAAGATAAAGATTTTTATGATGATCTAACGGCTGACAAAATTCAAGATTGATTGAATGGAGAAGGATGAAATGTGTTATAGAAACATCTGCTAAGAAATCTTCAAGTGACAAATTGATGATGTAGATTAAGAGGAGAAATCTAATGGATGAGAAGAAAACAATTTATGATGTCTGTATAAAGAGACATGAGATTCATTATTGAGTCTCGAGATTACTTGACACTGTAGGAGAAAATGCGTGAAAGGACTATTTTCATGCACCACTGATCAAACTGGTTACATATAGAACTGAGAAGAACTGTAGGTATTATCAAACATTAGGGTATTATTCACTGAGCTAAATACGTTGGAGGATATGAAGGATTGAACTTAATATTAATTAGAGAATATGTATTTTGAGCTTAGCATAGATCTAAAAATTTGCAATCTAAGTTGTATTTGAATCAGATCATTACTGTATCAGTTTCACCATTTTTATAGCTAAATCTCTTAACCGAGTGTACTTGACAGTCTTTTGTATTTCAGTATGACATTCAAGGAATGTTGTTGGTTTTCTTGTTGACCCCATAGTGAATGCTGGTCAAGAGTTAACTGTTAGTGATAAATCCTTTAACTAGGTCACACCTCATAGTGTGTTTTGTAACTTTTAACAGGGTTAGCTCCTAATCGAGCTCACTTTAGAAGAGTGAAATGTTTTGGGTTATCAGTCCCAAGTTGTTTTTCCTTTACCAGGGTTTCCACGTTAAAAATATACGTGCTATGTGTATTTGATGTGATTGAATTGTTATCTTACTTTACACATTTCATATCTAGATTAATCAATAAACATAGTATTGAAATGACCGTCACTCGGTGGATGAAGAGAAACTTATTATTGAAAGCTTACCAAGTTGATTATTTTGTTTGAAAAGTTTGAATTAATACATCTGGGAGTTTGGGACTGTAGGATAACTAGAATTAAGTGATTCACACCCCCTCTCATCTATCTAACAATTGGTATTGAAGCATCTGTGCTTGAAAAGGAATATTGAAGGACTTGAGCTAAAGACCACAAGATGTATAAAAAAAGAGAGGTGCCTAAGCTGAACAAAGACAACTTCTCGACATGGAAAATAAGAATGAAGATGCACATATCTAGAATTCGAGATTCTACAGTATTTTACCTGGACAATGCCTACATCCAACTGACTAGATCTTTGATTGTTGATCAATGGAGAGATAAACATGAACACAACATGACAATGATAGAGATTGTTTCTACCTTATCTGATGCAAAATTTGAAGACATCAAGACATGCACAAATGCTAAAGAAACGTGGGACAAACTTACACTAGTGCCTAGAGGGGATGGAAAATGTGATGAGAGAAAACTCTTAGAGGAAAGTTTGATGACATGAAGATGAAAGAAGATGAGAAATTTCTCATTATATTAACTAAATCAAGGAGACTGTCAATGTTATTCAAGGAGAAATAGGTGTTATTGATGAAGAAACCATTGTGAGTAAAATTTTAAGAACCTTGCTACCAATCTATGCTATTAGAATATCTAAAATTCATGAAATGAGATCTACATTGGGTAATACTCTTACACTTGATAGCCTAATTAGTAAATTGACTACTTTTGAGTTGAATAACTATGATAATAGTATTGTACTAAGTGTTGAGTCTACATTTATATGTCATCTTTGAAAATTGGAAAATTAAGCAGTAAACATATGATAAGAAATAAGAGTGATAGTGATAGTGATGAACATGAACTTGATGAACTTGAAGCACTAATGGCTAGAAGGTTGTAGAAAGGTAAAGGAAGGTATAAAGGGAAATTACCTCTAGCATGTTTTAACTATAAATAAATTGGTCACATTGTAGCCAGGTGTCCTAACAGAAAAGATGATGACAAAGATAATGACCGATCTGGTGAAAGAAAGTATGACATGAGATATAACCAAGATTGCAAAGGCAACTGATAGTATGATAGGAGAAACAACCAAGACTACAAAGACAAAGGAAAGAAGGCATGTTACCTTGTTGGAGATAATGATGATGACACTGACAGTGATGAAGACATTGAAGTGGTATTCATAGCTCTAAAAGAAGATTCAAAATAAGAAGAAAGGTATATAGAGACAACACTTATTTCTAAATATAGCAAGAATGATACATGTATAATTGATAATGGTTATACACATCGTATGACTAGTGATGAGGAAAAATTTGAATACCTTGAACACTATAATGGAGGATCTGTTAAAATGGGAAATGAAACACCTTTTCTAGTAAAAGGAAAAGGATCTATCATGTTGAACAATAGGATCAAATGTAAAAAAGTATATTGGATGAAGGGACTTAACTATAACTTGTTAAGTGTAGCATAGTTGAATAATTTAGGTCACCAAGTTGCATTTGAAAATAGGAAGGTGAATATCTATGATGAAATAGGTTTGTTGGTCAATACTAGTGAACAATCTAAAGGTAATCTATTCTATCTTGACAATGTTGAAACTTCTTGTTTAATGGCTAGAACTAAAGATGTGTGGTTGTGGCATAAACGGTTATGTCATGTTAATTTTGACAACATGGTTAAGATCAGTAAGAAAAGAAAGTCTAGAGGCTTACTGAGCTTATTTAAACCTGACCATGTCATGTGTAAACAATGTCAAATGGGAAAAATGTCAAAATCTAGTTTCAAGAGCAAGACCTATTCATCTAAAGCTATTTTGGAGTTGGTTCACACCGACTTATCTAGTCCTATGAGAACTTAGAGTTATTATGGTGACATATATTTTATTTTATTTGTTGATGACTATTCTAGGATGATGATAGATATGTTTTTGAAAGAAAAATCTAAATCTTTCAAGATGTTTAAATGGTATAAAGATAAAGTGGAAAAGGAAAGTGGAAAAGAGTTAAAATGTTTAAGATTTGATAGAGGAGGTGAGTTTATTTATGATGAATTCACTCACTTTTGTAATGAGCATGGAATTAAAAGACAAGTTTATGCATCGAGAACACCATATTAGAATGGAATTGCTGAAAGGAGGAATAGATCTATAGTTGATTGTGCTAGAACACTGATAATTGAGAAGGATGTTGCAGAAATATACTAGAGAGAAGTTGTTAGCACTGTTGTATACACATTGGACCGAGTAAAATTGAAGAAAGATTCAAACAAGACACCTTATGAGTTATGGTTTGGGTACACACCTAATTTAAGTTATTTCAAAAATTTTGGAAGTAGATGTTACATTAGATGAAAGATGATAGATATGGAAAATTTGATTCTAAAGGTGATGAAGGAATATTCTTAGGATACTCTACTAAGAGAAAATATTACAAATGTTTGAATAAGGTTTCTAACAAAATGATTGAAATTGAAAATGGAAAGTTGACGAGTTTTCTAAGAAAACTAATGAAGAAAGAAGGAAGGAACCAGTAGACTACAGTATATATATATTCATTGAGCTCCTAAACCTCTATCTGAGAGAGAGATTGAAGCTACCAAGAAATAGGATAAAGACAATGAACATCAACCTATAGAGACTGAGAATTAGGAAGTAGCTACCGAGGAAGAAATTGATCCTACACTGACCAATGAAAAAAGAAGAGAGAAAGTGTTAGCTAAATTTCTGAGAAGACACCATCAACAGAATCAGATTATTGGAGACAAGCAAGTTGGAATGATGACACAAAGTAAGTTGAGACAAAAAACATGTCTAGTTTGTGAATTTGAACCTAAAAATGTTAGAGATGCACTTGAGAATGAGGAATGGATTAAAGAAATGAATGAATAAATTGAGCAGATAGAGAAGAACAAAACATGGATATTGGTACCGAGACCAAGTGATCAAAATTTTATTGGAACCAAATGGATATTCAAAAACAAGTTGAATGAGAATGCTGAAGGCACTAGGAATAAATCAAGACTTGTATGTAAAGGGTAGAACAAGAATAAGGAATTGATTATGGTGAGACTTTTGTACCAGTTCCTAGACTTGAAGGAGTTAGAATACTACTTTCATATGCTACACACAAAGGATTTAAAATATATTAAATGGATGTTAAATCTTCATTTATGAATGGGATTCTTGAGGAGGAAGTTTATATTGAACAATTTGAAGGTTTTGTTGATCCACATCAAAAGAACATGGTATGTAAGTTGCACAAAGCATTGTATGGACTGAAACAAGCACCAAGAGCATGTTATGAAAGATTGCATGTATATCTTATTAGTATTGGATTTGTGAGAACAAGTGACAATAGAACTTTATATTTGAAAGGTGAAACTAATGATAATATACTTATTGCTGAAATCTTTGTTAATGATATTATATTTGGAGGACATGATAATATTTGCAAATATTTTTCTGATGAACTGAGAAAGGAATTTGAAATGTCAATGTTTGGAGAGATTAAATTATTTCTAGGCTTGCAAATCCCACAAAAAAATGAAGGGATATTCATAACACAATCAAAGTACATCAAAGAAGTGTTGAAGAACTTTGGAATGGAAGATTCAAAACCAGTAGGTACACCAATGGTCATAGGATGAAAATTGACAAAGGATGATCAGTCAATTGAGGTAAATTAGACATTATATAGATCAATGATTGGAAAACTAATGTATGTTGTGCATAGTAGACCTAATATTGCACATGTTGTTGGGATTGTAGCAAGATTTTATGGTAATCCTAAATAATCACATATGACTGATGTTAAGAGGATTCTGAGATACTTGAAGAACACTGGTAACTATGGTTTATGGTACAAGGAAGAAGGCAATTTTGAACTACAAGTTTACACCAACACAGATTGGGCTAGAAATATTGATGATCGGAAGAGCACTACTGATGGAGCATTCTTTTTAGGATAAAGGTTAGTTACTTGGATAAGTAAGAAATGGGAATGTATTTCTCAGTCTGCTACTAAAGAAAAATATGTTCTTGCTGTTGCTAATTATTGAAATATTGCATGGATAAAACAACTTTTGAAAGGCATGAATGAAGAGATCACTAATTTAGTGATTATATATTGTGACAACATAAGTCCTATAAACATTTTCAAGAATCTAGTGATGCATTCAAAGACAAAGCATATATCTAGTAAGTATCACTATTTGAGGGAATGCATACAAGAAAAGCAAGTGAAACTAGAGTTTGTGAAATATAAAGAACAACTTGTAGACATATTTGCTAAACCCTTTCCAAAGGATACATTTGAGTACTTGAGGACTAGACTAGGGGTCCATCCCCTATCTTTCAATTACTAAGGTGATTAGGAGGTTGCATCAACCTATACTTTATAAGAGTATCAATTGATGTTGATGCATATTGTTCACACTTTAGGTCTCCTAAAGATTGTGAAAGCTAGAACCAAAACACTGTATATCAATACATTAAGGTACTTTATCTGAACAAAAAATAGAGATTTTTTTTGGCTATTGGAGAGCTGTTTATTATTTTTGTCATTGTTGTCAAAGGGAGAGAAAGATTTCTTATGAAATATCAGATAAAGGGAGAGAATCAATGAAATATCTATCCACTAGGAGACAAGAATCCAAGAGGAAGAAGAAGATCAAATCCATAGGGAGAGTCTACTAAAATGCTAAAATGCTATGTAGTGATTAAACATATTAAATGACTAAGGTAGGGAGAGCTTACTGAGATACAACATTTATATAGAGTTGTAATATAGATATTGTTGACTTGGTGGTCAACACATCCTCAGAGATTTGTGACATGGCTTAACTACCTCCCGTGGATTGGGTTAAATCTAACATTTGTATCAGGCATTGATAGTTCAAGATTTTGGTGCAATAAAAATGATTCCAACAATTGGTATCAGAGCCTTGGGTCATGGGCTCAATTCTCCCTTCAGTGGGTGCTGAAGGCTCAGTCGGTGTTGAGGGGGAGATTATTGACTTGGTGGTCAGCATGTCCTTGGAGATTAATGACATGGCTTAACTACCTCCCGTGGATCAGGTTAAATCTGACATTTGTATTAGGCATTGATAGTTCAAGCTTTTGGTGCAATGGTAAATGATTCCAACAGATATTTGGTATTCTATGGAATATTTCATATTTGTGTTTCCATCAATGCCAAAGGGAGAGATTGATAACCTACAATCACCGAGTTAGTAAAGTGATATGTAAGGCAATTAAATTAGTTAATATGTATTCTTATTGATGTCAAATAGTTTTTGACTGTACTTATCATGACGGTGAAAAACATTTGAAGAAGAAAATGGTAAAGGAATGAGATATCTACATAAGGAAGAGATGGATATGGAAGATATGGCTAAGGTATACATTGGGTAACTTATTGATGAGTATATGGCATCATTTTGTTGACTTGATTGTATTACATGATTTTTTTATATATTGGAGATGAGAATTGAACAAGTTTATTTTGTCAATAATTGAAGATTTATGTATACACTGAGCCAGTGCAATTTATACCGAGTAAGAGTATTAACTGAGTTAGTATTCGCCTACACATTCTGTATTGACCGAGTGAGAGTAATAATTAAATTTTATAACAACTGACTGAATTGATGAGCTAGAAAATTACTTATGATTCTGAGGTAAAAGATAAAGTTTGCTATGATGATCTAATAGCTGACAAAATTCAATATTGATCAAATGGAGAAGGACTAAATGTGTTATAGACACATCTATCAAGGAAGCTTGAAGTGGCAAAATGAACGATGGAGATTAAGAGGCAAAATCTAATGGATGAAAAGAAAATGGTTTATGACATCTATATAAAAAAACATGAGATTTATTGTTGAGTCTAGATGTTACTTGACATTGTAGGAGAAATCATGTGAAAGGACTATTTTCATGCACCATTGATAAAACTGGTTACAAACATAACCGAGCAAAAATGTAGGCATTATCAAGTATTAGGGTATTATTCACCGAGATAAATATGTTGGAGGATATGAGGTATTGAACTAAATATTGATCATAGGAGAGGTATTTTGAGCTTAGCATAGATTTGAAAATCTACAATCTAAGTTGTATTTGAATCAAATCATTACTGTATCAGTTTAAATATTGTTACAACTAAATCTCTAACTAAGTGGACTTAATAGTCTTTTGTATTTTAATATGATATTCAAGGAATGTTGTTGGTTTTCTTGTTGACCACATAGTGAATGTTGGTCAAGAGTTAACTGTTAGTGATAAATCCTTTAACCAGGTCACACCTCACAATGTGTTTTGTAACCTTCAACAGGGTTGGCTCCTAACCTGAGCTCACTTTAGAAGAGTGAAATATTTTGGGTTACTGGTCCCAAGTGGTTTTTCCCTTAGTAGGGTTTCCACGTTAAAAATCTATGTTTTATGTGTATTTGATGTTATTTTACTTTACACATTTCATATCTGGATTAATTGATACCATAGTATTTAAAATGATTGTCAATCGGTAGATAAGAGAAACTTAATATTGATAGCTTACCGAGTTTGATTATTTGTTTGAAAAGTTTGAATTAATACATCTGGGAGTGTCAGATTGTAGGATAATTGAAATTAACTGATCCACCCCCCTTATCAGTTATCTAACAAGGGGTAGGGTGAATCAAATAATAAATAATTAACAATTATGCCATAGTTCTCAGTTACTAATTATTGATCCAACTACTTTTGATACAAGAGGATATAATAATGAAAGAACAAGAAAATGAAAACTATATTTACATGGAAAATCTAATGTGTAAAAAACCATGGTGTGAATCTTACTCGCTATGTGAAATAATTGATTACAATGTTTTGGGCTAGAAGCCAAGGAACTCACTCTCCCTAATTATTTAGGCACAAGTTACCAAAGATATAACTAATCTCAAGATAACTTGTACACAACATATAGATCTTCACAATGTTATCTAGAGAGAACATTTTCTTTTTGTAGGGATACATAAATTATGAAAAGATATAGGATCTCTTGATCAACTTATATTACCTTTTTACCAATATGAGAATTGAATTTTTCTCTTCCTCGTCTGCATTACTCAAACTTCACATTAGATACACACATACATCACAATAATACCACACTCTCTCATACTCAACTCATATATTCCAACGCATATATATATATATATATATATATATATATATATATATATATATATATGCATACATATATACATATATATATACATACATACATATATATACATACATATATACATATATACATATATATATATACATACATACATACATACATACATACATACATACATATATATACATATCTATATATATACATATATAGATATACATACATACATACATATATATACATATATACATATATATATATATATATACATACATATATATACATACATACATATATATACATATATACATACATACATACATACATATACATATATACATATATATGTATATACATATATATCTATATATATATATATGTATATACATATATATGTATATATGTATATGTATATCTATATCTATATATATATATGTGTGTGTGTATATATACATATATATATATATATACACATATATATATATATATATTACACATATATATATATAGATATAGATATACATATACATATATACATATATATATGATGCAGGAGCATCCTGGGTGTAAGAGCAATCTTTCATCACCCAAAAAAAAATATTTCTATTTTTATATTCAATAAGGGCTATTTTGTGCAAAGCTGCTATTTATGGAAAGTTACTATTTTTATAATTTTTGTATGTGCTCAGAATGATATGATTTCTTTCTTGGAGGTTCATTTTGGTCATATAAGTCTGCCAGTAAAGTTTCATTGCCAGATCAAGTGTATATTGGAAGATATTGAAGATTTTCGGTATTGGCAGCAGGGTACAAAAACTTTGAACTCAGTTTTGAAGGCTTTAGAAGCCCCGGATGAGGTCAAAAATTTGGGTGACAGGCGCTTGTGCCAGTCAAGCCTGCAGAGCGCTTCGTGGCATTCTAAAATGGGGTTATAATAGTCAATCGGGTCAACTGGTGATGACTTATGGTCTCCGAAAGTCGGGTCACCTGAAATGGCAGAAAATAATTTTCTTCAAATATTTTTGTTCGGGTTTCAAAAGTTATTTTGGGCCAACTTTGATATAATAAATTAAAAAATAAAATAATTCTAAGTGTGGTCGGCCCTTCGGGCTAAATTTCTGGAACCTTCTCGGGAGGTGGAAATTGCCTATATAAGGAAGGCTGTATTATTGTCTTAGGCAGTTCAGAATAGTTCTAGGTAGTAGATCTGGGTAATAGTTCGAGGCTTTCTCCTACAGGATATTGTAAGGGAATGCCCATGTGGCTTTGCATGTTGTAATTCTAAAAAATTGTAATTCCACATTTGTGGAGATAATAAGAAGCCAATTTTCTGTTCTTGCATATTATTGTTGTTTCTCTATTTCTGCTATGTGTTTGTGGTATTAAGGGAGCACCCTTCATCAAGTGGTATCAGAGTAGGTTTTCTTGAGTGTGTAAACAGATCACCGACTGTGAGGTAGTTTGCACCAGGACCATGGTTAGGGTTTCAGCGCTCATCGTGAAAATACCTCCACGAAGAGAACGTGGTGGAAGAGCTAGTGCTGTGACACCTGAGGTTAGAGAGCTGCAGAGACAAGTGTGAGCATTGCAAGAAGAGATTCACAGAGGAATGAATCTTATTGTCAGAGATGAAAGTGAGGATGAAGCCGAAGAAGAATATCAAGAAGGAGATGTCGAAATTGTGAACCAGGAGGAAGAAAGACTTTTTTGGGCCATTTCTAAGATTGGAAAAATACCTAAGATTGAGGTTCCTACATTTTCTAGAAATCTTAACCCAGAAGAATTGATCGACTGGATCAATGAATGTGAGGAATATTTTGAGTATGAAGATGTTGAGGATCCTGATAGGGTCAAATTTGCGAAGGCTAGACTGAAAGGTCATGCGAAGATATGGTGGCAAGAGATTCAGTTGGAGCGAAATAGAAGGGGAAAGGAGAAAATCACGAGATGGGATCGGATGGTGGATAATTGAAGCGACAGTTTATTCCTGTTGATTATGAGCTTGACCTACTAGAAGAAAATGCAGAGTTTGAAGCAAGCAGGAAGATCTGTTCAGGAGTATACAGAGGAGTTCTATCGCCTTCTCATCAGAACAGGCCATGCAGAAGCTGATAAAGAGAAAGTTTCCCGATACCTTAATGGGTTAAGGCCAAGCATTTAGGAGGAGCTGAATTTTGTTCGAATGAACAGTATTGAGGAGGCATACCAGTTTTCCCTAAAAGTAGAGGAAAAGCTAAACAAGAAGTTTGAGAGCAGACAAAACGGAAGAGGTCGCGTGGGACGATCTGGTGGATGGTCATATGGTGGCCGAAATGAAGATTCGAAAAAGAAGGATGAGGCCAGTAGTAGTTAGAATCAGGGAGGAAATAATTCCAATCACTTCCAGGATTAGAATAATAGAGATCAGAGAGGAAGAGGAAGAGGACAAGGATTTGGAAGAGGTGGCTTCCGTGGAACATGTTTTCACTGTGGAGAAGAAGGTCATAGGGTATTTGAATGTCTTCAGCACCAAGGCAAAATAGACAGGAGAAATGAAGGCCAGGCCAGAGTTGCACATGTTGATGAAGATGCTAGATCATCAAATTTTGAAGATGCTGAAAAAGGAGAAACGCTAGTTAACAGAAGAGTCTTACTGAGTGGTGAGAACGAACCTGAACAAAGGAGGAGCCTATTTTCGCACTAGATGCAAGTGTGAGGGTATATGTTGTGATGTGATTATCGATAGTGGAAGCACTGACAATTTGGTGTCAGAAGAGATGGTGATAAAGTTGAAGCTCAAGAGACAAAAACACCCACATCCATATCGGATTGCCTGGGTGCAGGATGACCACAAGGTCATGGTCAGTGAACAGTGCCTGGTAAAGTTCAAGATCGGCAGATACCAAGATGAGGTGCTATGCGATATCATCTCTATGGATGCATGTCATATGTTGTTGGGTAGACCGTGGTAGTTTGACAGATGTACTGTACATGATGGTCGTGTGAATACCTATTCCCTGACAAAGGATGGAGTGCGACATAAGCTAAAGTCATTGAAGGAGACCGAAGAAAAGGTATGTGGTAATGCAAGAATAACTTTGTTGATGGAAGAAATTTCCTAGATGGTATGAGGCATGAGCATGTATGTTTTGCGTTAATTCCAAAAGCTGGTAAAGAGGAAGTAGAAGATGTTCCTGTAGAAGTTGCAAATTTGTTGAATGAGTTTTAGGATATTGTATCTGATAACGTGCCTGATGGATTACCACCAGTCAGGAAGATCAGTCATCAGATGGACTTGATCCCAGGAGCGAGTTGCCGAATAAGGCAACACACAGAATGACACCTGCAGAAAGTGAGGAGTTGAACAGACAAGTACATGAGTTGTTACAGAAAGGATTTATTCAAGAGAGTCTGAGTCCTTGTGCTGTACCAGCGTATTAGCACCAAAGAAGAATAGAGAGTGGAGGATGTGTACAGATTCCAGAGCAATAAACAAGATCACAATCAAGTACAGGTTTCCATTGCCACGAATGGATGATATTATGGACTGTTTTGAGTGGAGCTGTGTATTTCTCAAAGATAGATCTGAAGAGTGGATATCATCAGATTCAGATCAGAGAAGGAGATGAATGGAAGATTGCCTTCAAGACAAAGGAAGGATTGTATGAGTGGTTAGTCATCCCCTTTTGGGCTAACCAATGCACCAAGCACTTTCATGCGGCTTATGAACGAGGTTCTGAAAGAATTTTTGGGTAAGTTTGTCATTGTTTACCTAGATGATATTTTGATCTTTAGTAAGATATTGGATGAGCATATGATGCATATTCGTATGGTATTTGAGAAGTTGAGAGAAGAGAAATTGTTGATTAATTTGAAGAAGTGCAGTTTTGTGAAGAAAGAGTTAGTGTATTTGGGATTTGTAGTTTCAGCAGAAGGTCT
The DNA here is from genome assembly GCA_027943335.1 of Chamaecyparis obtusa. Classification (NCBI taxonomy): domain Eukaryota; kingdom Viridiplantae; phylum Streptophyta; class Pinopsida; order Cupressales; family Cupressaceae; genus Chamaecyparis; species Chamaecyparis obtusa. Next base: position 2,539 of record BSBK01005573.1, on the reverse strand, counting down.
AAAAATAGACCCAAAGAAGGTACAGGCTATCGTTGAATGGCCTACTCCAAGGAGTGCTACTGAGGTAAGATCTTTTCATGGTCTAGCTAGCTTTTACAGAAAGTTTATCAAAAATTTTAGCCGTATTTATGGACCCTTGACTGAAACAATGAGAGGGGATAGAAAAGCGTTTAAGTGGACTAATGGGGCAGAAAAGAGTTTTCAATTGTTGAAATAAAAAGTTACATAACAACCTATTTTAGCACTTCCAGATTTCAATAAGGTGTTTCAAGTAGATTTTGATGCTAGTGGTACTGCAATAGGAGCTATTATGAGCCAAGAAGGTAAACCTGTTGCTTATTTCAGTGAGAAGTTAAATGATGCCAAGAGGAAATATTCTGTTTATGATCAGAAATTTTATGCTATAGTTCAAGCATTAAAGAAGTGGAGACATTATCTGCTTCCTAAGGAGTTTGTTTTGTATACTGATCATCAAGCTTTGCAATATTTGAATAGTCAAGGAAAATTGAATCAAAGGCATTTGAAATGGGTTGAGTTTTTGCAGAGTTATACATTTGTTTTGAAACACAGGAGTGGAAAGTCTAATAGGGTTGCAGATGCTCTTAGCATAAGGCAACTATTGCTGACAGAAATACAGATTGAAGTGGTTGGGTTCAAGGAACTCAAGAATTTGTATCCAGAGGATCTTGATTTTGGTGAAGCTTGGAAAGCTTGTACAGAACCTATTACTCTAGATAGGATGAAATAGTTGGATTTCATCATCCAGGATGATATGCTATTCAGAGGGAGTCAGTTGTCGCATTCCACGAAGTTCTATGAGGGAGAATCTCATTAAGGGAGAAGCATAGTGGAGGATTGGCTAAACATTTTGGTCGTGATAAAACCCTTACTTTGGTTGGTGAGAATTATTATTGGCCACAATTGCAGCAAGATGTGAAGAAGTTTGTACAGAGTTGCAGAGTATGTCAGATGGCGAAAGGAGTGAAGTAGAATACAGGGTTGTATCAGCCATTACCTATACCGAGAGAAGCCTTGAGAGGATATCAGTATGGACTTTGTTCTTGGTTTACCGAGGACTCAGCGGGGACATGATTTAATTTTTTGTGGTAGTTGACAGATTTTCGAAGATGACACATTTCATTCCCTACAAGAAGACTAATGATGCTATTAATGTAACAGAATTGTTTTTAAGAAAAGTAGTGAGACTTCATGGTTTGCCAAAAACCATAGTTTCAGATCGGGACACTAAGTTTGTTGGATATTTTTGGTGTACATTGTGGAATAAGTTGAAGACAGATTTGAAGTTTAGTTCATCACATCATCCATAGACTGATGGACAGATAGAGGTGGTGAATAGAAGTTTGGGAAATTTGCTGAGATGTTTGGTTGGAGATAAGCCAACAGGATGGGATTTGATTTTACCACAGGCAGAATTTGCATACCATAATTTTGTCAACAAGAGCACTGGTAAATCACCATTCCAGATTGTATATGGAAGTAGTCCAAGAAATGCATCTGAATTGAGGAAGATAGATAAAGGAGAAATAAGTAGTGCTGAAGCTGAAGATTTTGCAGAACACTTGAAGAACATCCATGGAGAGGTGAGGAAGCATATTACCAAGATGAACGCATAGTATAAGGCTAAGGCAGATGAGAAAAGGAGGTATAAGGAATTTCAGGTTGGTGATGAAGTCATGGTTCATTTGTGGAAGGAGGGGTTTCCAGTTGGTACATATAACAAGCTGAAAATGAAGAAGTTTGGGCCATGTAAGATACTGAAGAAGCATGATTTAGGAAATGCATATGAGGTAGAATTGCCTACTGAGCTGAATATTTCACCAGTGTTTAACATTTTAGATTTGACAGGGTATCACGAAGGAGGTGTTGAAGATGAGGTTGCAGCAGCACAGTGGAGTATTCCAGCAACTAGTTCAGATATCAAGAAGATTGAAGACATATTGGACAGTCATGTTGGCAGAAGCACAAGGAACAGGACATATGAAGAGTATTTAGTCAAATGGAAAGGACGACCTGTTGAAGATTCATCATGGCTAACAAAGGAGGAGGTTAACCGTCTTGGTTTTCCTCTGCACACCTGAGTCATGACAGGGTCACTTCTCAAATTACCCTAGGTGTCTGATGCAGGAGCATCCTGGGTGTAAGAGCAATCTTGCATCACCCAAAAAAAAATATTTCTATTTTTATGTTCAATAAGGGCTATTTTGTGCAGAGCTACTATTTATGGAAAGTTACTATTTTTGGTAATTTTCGTATGTGCTCAGAATGATATGATTTCTTTCTTGGAGGTTCATTTTGGTCATATAAGTCTGCCAGTAAAGTTTCATTGCCAGATCAAGTGTATATTGGAAGATATTGAAAATTTTTGGTATTGGCAGCAGGGTACCGAAACTTTGAACTTAGTTTTGAAGGCTTTAGAGGCCCCGGATGAGGTCAAAAATTTGGGTGATGGGCGCTTGCACCGGTCAAGCCTGTAGAGCGCTTCGTGACATTTTCAAAATGGGGTTATAATAGTCAATTA